>OZ025299.1:130611609-131092109 GCA_964019185.1 Maratus speculifer | reverse complement strand
AGTGCTTATCTACTACAGATTTGATCTTTAGGTAACCTTTAGGTGTTATTTCATATCCTTGTTCATTGTACAATGAAACGTTTCCTTTGATCCATTCTACAAAAATTGTGAAATCCGGTGATGACTCTACGGGACATTTCAGCGTTACAGATTCATTTACTTGAGCAAAGATGATTAATCTCTGGTCCTCAGATGCTTTTCGTTTCGGCGGCTCTAGGAAAAGGAAAACAGAGACTATCAGAAACAGAAATTTGGTAAAACTTGTGGTTAACAATTTATCTACCGAATTATGAATTCCTGAAAATTTTACATTCTAAAGCATTTTACGTAAATTGCTTATACTAAATTAAAAGATTTACATAATCAGTTAATAAATTTTTGGAGGATTGAAGGATTTAGAAGGATTAATTAAATTTGAATTTACAGGGATTTTGTAGAATATTTATAACCCCACTCAAATATTTTATTTTAAATTGTTTCCTTAGTATTTTGTAGAAATATAAAATGTACAAATATGATGTTCTTACAATACAAATATAGAAATACATCCGAATTGAAAAATCCCCATCCCCTTCCGTCAGTTCCAAGAAAGCTGAAAATATACAAAGGCAAAAGAAATCATCCTTTTAAAAATATTTTTGTTTTGTGTAACCAATAATGCTTTTGGAACAAAATAAAGGAATGTATCTGTAACTCGTTCTAAACAGTATTACAACTAATTGAAGCATTAAAAGAATTTTATAATAAGTAATTTTAAAGGTACTTATAAGTACCGTCGTTAGATAAAGGGTTAATGCATAAATAAATCATTATGCAGTGAAAAAAATAATTTAGATTTTCCGGTCATTTTTGTTACAGCTAAGTTCTGAATTAAAATTTTGACAATGTTGTCATAACTATTATTACATTTGTACTAACTATATATTTATACTAATTATATATATTTACATTTACTATTTACTAATACTAGATGACCCGCTCGGAGTTGCTTGGGCCTGTGATAAATAATCATAAATGAAACTTAAATTTGTATGTCATTACATCAACCCTCGAATTCATATGATTTTATTTTAAGGAACCTCGAACGAATAATTGTAGAAAATTTGACATTTTTATCTTTAATTTCTATAATTATTTTTATTCTATCTTCTCTTTCCAACAGAGAACATTTGCATAAACAAGAAAGTGCTTAGAAAGATCACCATATGAATATAATATACTAATATTTTTACTTTCTTTATTATTTTTAAATTTAGCACAAATCCTTATGCACGCAATTTATCCAAATTAACAATTAAATATATAATATAGATAAATTCATACGTATCACATAGAAGACACATTAACCTATTCGTGCCCAGCATCTTTTGCGTAAATTTTATTTGGTTGGCACCACTATTTTTAGAAGGTTTAAGTTTAGTTCATTAATCACGAAAATGTATCATTTAAATAAAATAATTATTGCTTTTCTTTTTTACCGGTGTCAAAAACAGTGCTGAATGCACCTTTTGAAGCGTCCCTAAAAAGGGACGCTAGGCACTAATGGGTTAACCCCTTGCGCTCTGGTATAGCGCATTGATATATTAGCGGATGTATGTCCATAGCCGCATCTGGCCGATTTCTTTTTAGAAATTCTGAATTCACGCCACAGAAATTCATCCGGTAATTTTTTTTTAACTTTATTTATGGAAAATCAAATAGGTTTTAAAGAAAAATTAGCATTAACACTCTGTTGAGAATTCGAAATGCCTAATTAAAAATTCCGCCATATATGATGCCGTACGCTACTTTGTCATAGAGCGCAAAAAATTAAGATACATAAAATGTATAAAATATATGAAGATACATAAAGATGTATTAAACCTTAAATTATTATTTATGCATGTCTCATTTTTATTTATGCTTTTAACTTCTGTAATTTTTGTTTATACTTTTTACTTATATAGGGAAGAAATTCCGTAAATTCTATATTATTCATACATTTAGCACAATGGAACATCAAAAATTGCATAAATTCTAAATGTGTTGTACATTAATCAGTATAGTACTTAACCAGAAGTAATGTGAATCACCCCATGAATTAGTCATAACGATATTTCTAATTTTGCGCTAGTCTTTATGCATACATTCGGTAAAATATTATAATTCAACAATTCAAGAAATACATAGAGTTTTATGTTATTTATTTATTACCATCCCACACACTATAGACAGAAATACGATATACAGAGCGTCTAATAGTTATTGCTAAACCATTTGTTTTAAAGATATGGTTTTAATGAAAAATATGTTTCAAATGTTTTTATTTATGATATGAAAAAAAATATTTCTAAGTAGTTTTTCTACGTGAAATGCCTTAAATCTAAGGAATTTTCATCTGTTTCTGGCGTTTTAAACGCGCTTTTATACGTTTTCAATAAATTTCAGTAGATCATATATCGGTATGTTTTGATTGTAAAAAAAAAAGTTTATAGTTGATAACACAATTCTTAGAACATTGAAGATGTTTTTATAATCTAAGACCCAAGGATCGATATAACATTTAAATTTCTTAACATTAAACAATAACTATAGATATTGTTATGATAAATAACAACATTTGACACTTTATGAAAATGCAGCCGTACCTCTAAAACTAACTGTGTTTAGTAATAAGGTATTGGATAACAATAAGAAATAACACCCTGCATTAAAAAACAGCAACAGCAAACAAAACACAAACAAATAAGTAAAGAATCAAAAAGAATATGAAATCTTCTATGTACGACTTAAGTTTCTTTTTTGCCTTGTACTTATTTAATTATTTTATTCTATCTTCCACCCGCATAGGAGAGCATTTCCATATATCCGTGTTAGTTATACATTAATCTGAATCAAATTAAAAAACTTTTACATGAATCACCTTTATATATATTTTTTTAGAGTTTGGAGGAATATAATTTTTATAATTACAGCGTAGGATAGGAAAATCAAGACAAGTACGACTTGAAAAAGCCAGTGTACTGTTTATCATTAAATATGTTTACATAGTTTATCCTTTATGAACGAAATGCAGACGAGAAAAATTTTCGAGGTCAATCATTTTCAGATGCAAAAATGAATCACCAAATATTAAAAAAATAATTTCAATAAATCACTATTGGATGTATACATCGATGCACATGAGTACGAAATTTCTTGTAGTGACACTAATTAAGACAGGATAATTTAATTTCTATTTTCCTCGACATAGCTTTGTTTTACTTATTTTTAATTTGAATTTTCATGATTTTGATAGTTATATGGGATAAGGTCAGTACAATGAATAAGATTTTGCCTTCATGCATGGCGCTTGGTAAAGTCACTCGCCTAATGAAAGCAGACAACAGTAATCTAATCACGCAAAAATACACAAATAAATATGAGAATGCCAAACATACAGTAATTGAGACGTTACTGACAGTAAAGGCAAACACAACAAACATATATATATATTTTAAAAACATAACATGGAAGGCTATAGTAACTGTACAAGGTCCAGTTCGCCTTTAATACTCCTAAAATTGCTGTAGAAAATATACTGAGAGACTAACGAAAACGATAGATATCTATATTAAAATTGCTGATTATCAAAACACAGTTTGATAGTTCGCCTTTAGCTTTTTTAGGTGAAATAATTATGTTGATGTGATGTAAAATATAATAATAATAATTTAATTTGAATTAAAGGATAATTGCAATTTAAGTTTTCTGCATTTACATTGTAAAGGTAAGTTTATATGGAACCAATTTTGATTAAGTGGTATAAATAATATACCGCCACTTTTCAATTGGTTAATATCCGCAACGTCTGAATTATATACATGAAAAAAAAAAAAAAAAAAAAAAAAAAATGTGTATCAAAGATATAAATTCAAACTTAATAGTCTGATTTCTGTCTGAAACATTGCGTCAATTTAGTTAGTTTTAACACTTTGACGGTTAAAGCACTTCTATTCATAAAATACTAAAATGAATGAATGACACCGGAATTTAAAAACAAATTTATTTCATAATATATAATTTTTTTTTTTTTTTTTACGTTCTTTGTAAAATTAAAATTTTCATTCAAAAATTCCGGTGTCAGTATGGTTTTTCGCAATTCAAATTAAGTGGTATTCTGGGCGCGTATACGCGCTTATAACCACGAAAGGGTTAAATCAACTATTAACCCTTTGAACTCTGGCGGGTAAATTTCTTCAAAATTTCAAATGTTACATTGGCACCAGTATTTTGTAAAGGAAAAAATGGGTTTATAAGAAGCACGACAAAATGCATTAAACCTTTTCCAAATGACTTTGGTCGAATATTCCGGTGTCATTGTGACATTTCTGAATTAAAATTATGTGGTAAAAAATTCAACCATCAGAGCTCAAAGGATTAAAGAATAGCCGTTAGTTACTAAATAATGCTAATGAAAAAATCTTATTTTCAACTATGATGTTTCGTACACGGATTAGCTTAATAGACAGGAGCAACAATAATGCAGTTATTTGAAAATTCGTGTATCTGAGAGAATAATTAGGACAGAATAATTCCGTGACTACTGTCTTCTTCATATAGTTTCTTAACTGTTAACAGGCAGTTGTTAATTTCGGGCAGTTTGATTAAAAATGAATAACGTTAATAAAGAAAAATAATCTTTTACCATCAGCTGTGATGTTTTGGAAAGCGATGAGCAACAGTAATGTAAGATGCAATGTGTTAAGATGCATGATTTTTCTGATACAGGTGTACCTGAAAGAAATGAAATGTCTTTAATACATAATTACATAATTTTCAATCAAAATGTGGAGAAATAATTTCTGCTGTACATTTGAGCAGACCGAATACAAATACATGTCGTCCGCAGGGGCACGAAAATGGAATTCCTTGCTTGAGTTGCTTTCCATTAGCGAACGAAGGTGCAACTCAGATGAGAGCTAATTTGGTCGTCAGCTTTTCAGAGTCCGTCATTGTTGAAGTTAGACTGACTCCCCCAGGTTCGAATTTGATGTGTCTGTAAATATTTCATCTTGAAGAGAAAATGGGTCAAAATCCTGAATCATATTTTGTTTGGGAGCTAACAGCATATTATGATGTAATATTGCGAATAGGCAATCATGTAAACAGTTGAAAACTAAGCGTTGTACTTATTTCGATAAAAAGTATTTTTTTCGTTTTTTTTTTCTTTCCTTCTTTTTTTTCTCTTTCTTTTCAGATCATATAAGTATTTGGTTAAAACACTTTTTTATATAAATTAAATAATTAAGAGGAAAAAGAATCTTTTTAAAAGTATAATATACGATACAATATCTTTGTTATTGAGCAAATTTGAAATCGGAAATATAAAAAGAGGAAAGTTAACCATAAAACATATTTCGCTACTTTTTTTCCCCTTAAAATCAAAAAGCTATTCTTTTAAAACATTTTTTAAAATTTGTGTAATTAAGACGAAAAGGATTCTTTTCTAAATTGTAATATGAATATGCCTTTGAGCATGAGTAAATTTTAAGTAGAAAACATAGGTAACCTTACGAATGGACAATCATATGATCAGTTGGAAATTATGTGTTAACTTATTTCTCTAGAGCGAATTCTTTTCTATATTTGCAAGATTAATTAATTATTCTGTTAAATAACTTTTTTCTTATAAATTAATCTGAAAAATAACTTTTTCTAAAATGCAATACCGTAATTTCGGGTGTATAAGCCGCGGATCAAACAATTCTTTTTGGACCCAGAAATCTTATTTAGTGATTGAAGACAAATATTTACGGCAATCTAACTAGTTATATTTGTTTCTTAACACTAGAACGCCCGAAAGGAGTCGATTCGACTCCAACCATGTAAGTAAATTTCATTTCGAGCTAGAAACTTTTTCTTGAAAGAAGTTAAATATCAAACAAGCAGATTTACGTTAAATAAATCAATTAAATAATTTCGAATAAAAATTCTGGTGTGAAATAATATTATGAAACTTCAGTAAAATTTCCGGGCGTTCTAGTGTTAAAAAGTTCTGGGTCGAAAAAGAATTGTTTGATCTGCGGCTTATACACCCGAAATTACGGTATGTTGCTGAATCTTTGATATTGGAAAAGTTTGAAATAAGAATTATATCGTGTAGTAATGATCATGTTATCGTTATATATCGAAAGCAGAATGTAACTTAATTAGCTAGATTGTAAATATTTCTATTTACTGTTAAAAATACTGTCCTAGTTTGAACCAAATTTTGTGCACAATAGCTGCCAGTGTAAAATGGTGAAATCTTGAACCAATATTTGGAGCTTCTGTTGAAGCATAGCTCCAATAGTTGGAACGGCGTTGAAATAGGAAGCTCCAAATGTTGGTACGAGATTTTACCATCTTATAAAGGCAGCCACCGAGCATCAAAATTTGGTTCAAACTAGAGCAAAATTTTTAACAGTGTTTAAAGAGAAAATATTACAAAATTTTTAATCATATTTTGCTTGGGTGCTAACAGCGTATTTTGATGTAACATTGCGAAGTTGCAACTATATGAAATACTGAAAACTAAAATAAATTTACTTTTCTACTACACTGTATGACCAAAGGTGACCGGTCACTTGCAATTTTAGGCGTTTTGTTAATTATCTAGGAAAGTACATGCGCAATTAACCTAAAACACTAGGTGTGTAAATAGAATAATACAGCTCATATATTGCCACGAAGATTTTTTCCCGAAGCCGCATACAGGATCGTCAACAAATTGAAAAAGAACGAATATCTTTTGGCTAATCCTGTAAAAATTAATTTAGCAAAACCATTCAAACTGCAGATTGTGATTAAGTGACTTATTGTATTCATTTCATGAGGATAGCATCTATACTCGTAGAGAAATTAAGGTTTTCATAAAAAAAGTTCCCAATTTTTGCCAAGTTTTTTTTGCTTAAAATTTGAAGAATTTTTAACATAAAAAACAATGTTCGCTTCAAAAAATACACAAACAACATTGTACATAATGCCCTATAACCAGAATTAAAAAATAATGAAATTGTATAAAAAATGAGCAGGTTTACTATATAATTTTTCATTGCGCATGCGTGAAGGGTTTCAAAAGTTCATTTAAATATTATGTTATTATTTTGATTTTTCGAACTAAATACTTGGAATTTCGAAATTTTTTAAAATTAAATTACAAAAAAATCGTTAAAATATGGCATTGTAAGCAAAAAAACTCGTTCTCTGTAAGCAATATAAAACAAGCAAAATGTCAAGTCAAGCATTCTTTGCAATCAGAACACAATCTTTTCAAAATAGTCACCGTTCAAAACTTGTGTATAAGATTTTTACAGCTTACCTAATAAACAAACCGTTTACCGCCTAATTATATCAACCTTTGTTTTTGAGAAATTTAAATTTGAAATCAGGGTCTTATTTGCTGAACACCCTGTAAAAAACAGATTTTTTTTAAAAAATGCAATAAAAGTTTTTTAATAAATTGAAGATTTTTGTGTCCTGGAACCCCTTAATATCGTAATTTCCGGCGTATAATCCGCGGATAAAACAATTCTATTTGGACCCAGAAATGTTATTTAATTATATTGAATTCAAATAATTACCGTGATCTAAAAAGTAATATTTTATTTAAAAAAATTTTGGATAAAAAAATCATTGTTTGATCTGCGGTTTATACGTCGGAAATTACGGTATATTGTTTACTGCTTGATATATTCATTTGGTTGCTATTTTATTTAAATAAAAAAATATTTTTTTTTCTTTACTTCGTTCGCAATTTCTGCCTAAATTTCAAGCCTGATGATAGTTAGTATATTTTTAATCGTCATCTAGCTGTGAGATACGTTTTGAATAACTCTTCCCTTTTTAATACTATCTTTTATTTTATTTATTTACTTATTTATTTATTATTTTTTATTCAAGAGTTTATTCTCAAGTAATTTGGAATTGTCGGGATATAATTAGCCACTTAGATTCGTCGGCCAAGGATTCTGACATCTTGTGCACGTTAACCTAAAAGTGGTTTGATGGTTCTTTGAACTCCTAGGCTGAATATCGGACCCAGTGGACCTATGGGAAATATTGGTTGGTTGAATATTGGACCAAAATCTAAATTCCTGATCGACCAACGTTGGGTCTACCGGAAAATTTGCTACATAATAATAATGAAATTCATAGTGATTTATCCTATTTTAATAAATTTTTTTTATTTGTTGGCCTGTTAGTAAAAATTTTAGAATTAATGATGCTCCCAGAATTGCTTACTAAAATTGCTACCAAACTCATATTTTCCTTAAAAAGTTTTCACACACTTTGTTTGTATTTTAAAAAATATCACAAACATTATTAAAATAAATAAATTTTATTTTTGGGATTGTTAAGATGCAAGAACATAATATATTTCTTTAACTTAATGTTATCAAGTCAGTTATAAAGGTGATATATGCAATTTTTGTTACAAGTAAATGCTTTTTATTTACAACACTGTTTTAAAAGAAAAATAGTATCTTTAAATGTAGTCTCCGTAGGTACGTCCTTCAGCATACATAAAAAAAATAATATGCAAACTTCATTCAAAAACCATTTATATCTAGAATAAAAATATTTTCTCTGAATGAAAATAGCGATTTTGAAAACAAAAGCTCATACTTAGTTTGCGCTTTTAGAAAATATTATATATTGCGGGTGTTTATGTGAAAATAATACTTGGATAATAATACATGGAGTATTTCAGATTTTAAAATCTGAAATACTCCATGCAATATATGTACTTTTAAAGAAAATATTAATTGGATTTATTGTTTTTAATAAAATTATATCGAAATGCTATATTAATAACTGAAAAGTATAAATAAATTTGTTGAAATATACAGAAAATACTATATGTTTATAGACTATTTTTTTTTTAAAATATTTAAAATTTTTTTAGGTAAATGAACGTGAAAAACTACCCCATTTTAAATCTACTATAATACCTGATGTGATTGGTAAATGTACCGATGTATAATGTCACAATTTATTCATTTATTTATAATCCAGTTATGAAAATATTAAGATGTAATATTGTATTAGAAACAAACTAAATCGGAAAACATAGATAAATTTTATTATTCAACTTATCAGTAAGTGATTTAAAAGGCGATTACAAAATGTTATCTTTACCTACACGAAGCAAGTTAAGTTATATGAAAGAGAGTAATTATAGAGTAAGAGATATATTTAAGTTTCCATAACTGAGAGAAATGTCATCACCATTGTAGAAACATTTCTTGTTTGTTTTTTCAAGGAGATTTCTAGGAAAGCAAGACTACATTTTCCAATCGACAACAAAGTTCACACAAAACCTTTTGACCTTCCATTATTATTTTCTTTCTTTTTTCAATGTTTTGTTAAAGGCACTATTTCATATTTAAGCGCATGCTTTGTGCCTGAATTATTCGCAAATATTTTCATTTTGGTTACAGATGCTGCTAATTCATTCGATGTATCTTCAATTTCTTTGAGAAAATAAGAATTTCTTTCCTGTGTTGTCTGTCTATTAACACATTATTGATCTGTGAGGAATATATTTATCTTTGCAAAGTTGCAAACTTTTATATTTATTTTGTTATCAGAATATTTGAAGAATAATCTTTGTCCAATTTAATCTTAGATTTCAGAGATAAAATAGGCAGAAGGTTATTTTCAAAATATAGTGGTAAGAAAAAAAATTGTAATAAAAAGCTATTCATATTAAATTGCCGATCAACAAATTATTAACTTATGATGAATTTTAAACGATTCCTCAATATTTAATACAGAAATCACAATTTATGTGTACAATCAATATAAATGAATAAAAATATAAATATTGGATTTGCCTGGGTACATGAGGCTCAATTGGAACGAAAGTGCACCGAAATCCCTCCCGCCCCTCCCGTAAACGCAAAAATACAAGGTGCAGGCCTTCCACTGGTCCGTTTTTGGAAAACCAGTATTTTTAAACAAAAATATTCATGTCAGGTTTTCGTAAGAAATGCAAGAAAAACGTACCCCCAGATGAGTTCTACGAAATTTATAAGAAAGATTTTTCTTTGAAAAAATGAAGTGTTCAAAAAACGAACCGAGAGGGGAGGGAATACTGAAGACGATAGCGAAAAGTGATGAGACTGGAAACAGTAATGTTTTCAGTTTGCTAGCTCCAGGCTTCAAATGATACTGACATATAAAGTAATCCTACAGATGGGTAAACGTTAATGGCGTTTACAAAGTGAGGTAAACAGTGGCCCTAGTTTTCAGCTCCCTGAAGCATGAGGGAGGTTCAGAAGGAATGGTGAAAGTTTAATGGAGAAGGAAAAAACAAAAAAACAAAAACGGGGAAATAGAAAGATAAAATCCTAATGCGTAGCGATGATATTTCACTGTATTGTACTTTGCATCAATTTTGCTGTGCGAAATTAATGTATGCATAGTTCAAAATGATTTTGAATAACTTTTTTAGACAACATTTGTAATTTATGCAACCTACCTGCTTTTTAGAAACTATTACTTTCTAGAATTTATCTTAAGTAAAAATTTAAATGTTAAAAAGAATTTACATACAGTAGTAGATCCTTAGAATGCAATTCTTAATAATGTCATTTTAATGTCATCCAAATTGCCAATTTTGACGCGAATTTCCAAAATATTTTTTAACCTTATATAAAAAAGGCAAATGCTATTCAATTCTTTAATATCTTAATAAGAATATCACCAAATTTCATGTGTTTGCAACTAAAAATAAGATTGTGAATGCATAAAAAACAGCCATTTTCGATTTTAAATTAGAATTAAGAAGACATAAGAAAAGAAAGTTTTATACAGTATATGTTTAACAATTGAGATGGCGGCAGGGAATAGAACATAGCGGTTCCTCAATTGTTATCTAGTAAAGGCTAGCGAAATATCATTCATTTAGTATATTTCGGTTGAAACTCAGGCAAATGAAGAGCAAAGCAAATTTTATATTGCAGTGGCATTTCTGATAAACTAAACAAACATTGCTTCTGGATACCGCTATCATTCGTCTTATCTTACGACTTTTTCTGTAAGCTGCGATTTACGTTTATTGATTCCACTTTTGCTTCATTTAACCGCTATTTTTTGAATGCGCGAATAAGGTTGAAAAGAAATTAAAGTCTTTTGATAAATTCTAAGACAACGTTTTTCAGCCTTTTTGAAATAGTGACGCCCTTTGATTTAATAAAGAATTATGGGACCGTCTATATATTTAAAAAAATTTTAATTACTAAAACATATAAATGTGTCTGTCAGAGGGAATTTTAGAGAGAGAGTTTATTACATAAAAATTAAAAACAAAAAGGAAAAATCAGATGTTAAACATAGATTCTGAAATACTTCCAGAATACGTTAACAAAACTTTTCAGTTTAATAACGTTTTAGAAAACATTTAACACGTTTGAAAACCAGATTTCAACAATTACTGCCTATAGCCAGAAAGGTACTTCAATTACTTCGTGCAGCTCTATATATGATCTATATATTTATATAGCGTCTATATAGTATGGAAAAATTTAGATTAGTAAGACAATGCGTAGCACAATTAAAAATTAATCTTCATTAATTTCTACCAATAGAGGGATATGTAGTTGATTTCTTTTGTACGCCCTGTATATTACATACAGATTTTTGTACGGCCGCATATGAATCTGGAATTTTTTTCGGGCGAAACTCATTTAAAACAACTGTAATCACACTTTCAGGAATCACTGTTTATAAGAAGCCATACATCCAGTTCTTTGTATAACGCTGTATATGATTTTATCTAGATAATACAAACATTCCTTATTATGCTAAAAATACAGTAAACTCTAAGGCGGAATCGATTGGGACCTATTAAATTTTCCGTTGTAAACAATATTCCGCCTTAGACAAATTGTACTCTATTTCTATTGATTCGCACAGACTTGCAAATCATCCCGAGATAGATAAATTTCCGTCTTACACAGATTCCGCCTTACAGAGAATTACTGTAGTTGAGATTGAAAATGCATAACTCGAATTAAATAAAAAACACGTTTGATAAATGCACATTCATTCTAGGTTATGCTTACGAATTCTCTTGTATAGCCCTGTATACGGTCGATATAATTTATACACACCATATTGTATAGAAAAAATTAGTTAAATTTAAAATGGAATACCAAAACTGAAAACGAACTCTCATCAATCAGACCTAATAGACAACCCTTCAAATACAGTATTATATCCGAGAACTTTTATGTATCCCTGTAAATGAAATATATGTGCAATGAGCATCATATTCTACTAAGAGCATCTTGTAGTAACCTCAGAAGTGTATATAAATTTCACGATATTTGAAATAGTACAGCATAATTTAACTACGTTATGATCGGTTTTTCTCCATTGAACATAGACCATATGAATACATATATTCCATAGACCATAGAAGTCTTTTGTGTGGTGCTGTAAGTGACTGATAAATGTTTTTCGCCCCATATTCTACAGAAATCATTTATTAATGCACCGCAGACATTTATATCTATTTCATTATATTTGTAATTTAGTGACATTTTTAAAATGTCCTGCAAACAATTTTTCTTCATAGACCATAATATAAGAGAATACTTTCGAGTTTCCCTTTACGCGTAGTGTAAGTGCTATGCATAATATATTTTATAATAAGCCTTTTCTAGTACATTTTCAATAACTTTTATAAATATCATTTTATTTAAAATATTGTAACACTGTACACCACAAAGAGTTTTTCTTCACAGACCTTAATATAGCAGAATACTTTTGATTGTTCCTGTAAATGAACTATGCATGAAGCATACTTTATTTCGAATACCGTACATGTCTGGCTGAAACGTAATAAAGTTTTTAAATTACATGGCAATCTGAGTATATTTACGCGAATCAGAGCTCGGACAGCCTGACAGACAAAACCAATTCATAAGCTCTTTTCAACAACTTTGGAAGGTGTTTAAATAGGTTAAGTAATAAAATTAGTTATTTATTTAATAAAAGTTACCTAAAACTTTGTAATTTCTAAAATAATATTTGAGCCTGTTTCTTTATGTGGCTTTTCTCCAAGTATTTGATTTGAGTGCAGTAATTGGCAAAACAAACCGCTGTTAATTTATTTTTCACAGAAACAAGTTTTCGGTATATTTCCCATTTGAATTTTAATTTCTAATGAATGTCCAGTTTTCATAAGTGGGATGTCGTGAAACGATATAAAATTTCAAAATAACATTTGATTTATGGAGTATAAAAAAAATCAAATTTCTGCGAACATACTTGTCTTATTAGTTGAGACATGTAAACTATCAATATTGAAAAAAAAATTCCTCCAAGTATTACGGTGCTTCTAACAGGAAATGTTACAAATTTCAGCTATTACGCTCATCAATTCTGAACATATTTGAAAAAATCCCCATCGGCTTAGCCTATTGGCGGAGTTAGATTTCGAAGAGTGCTCATTTCAACAACAACAACAAAAAAAAGTATTATTAGAGATAAACCCAGATTTGGCCGCTTATGAAAAATTTTTAATTTCATTTTTCTGCAAGAACTGGTTTTATCAGAATTATCTTAAGCGAAATTCAGCTCAAATGCCCTTTTTGACAACATATTTTGAAATATATTCTGAATTTATTAAAAAATCGACCAAAACAGCACATTATATAGTTCCTGAATAAAAACAAACTACCAATTGAATGCGTTTGAGAATAAAATTGAATTTAAAAATGAGTCATAAAGTAACCGATTTGTTATTTGAATACATCCTTAATACTTTAACCATGATCGCTTCGGAAAATTTTGTGCGAAATGCCCACTTTGACAGCATTTTAAAAAATATATTCTAACTTTATCAAAAAACTGGCCAATGCGTCACATTATATAGTTCCTAAATAAGAGGATCTGTAAATTGGATGCATTTGAGAGCGAAAATGGATTTAAAAACGAGTCCGAAAATACGCAGTTTGTTATTTGAATACTTCCTCAAATATTCAATCACGATGACTTCGGTAAATTCTGTTTAAAATACCCTTTTTGGCAACCTTTTTTGAAATATATTCTATCTTTATAAAAAAAAACTGGCCAATGCGTCACATTATATAGTTCCTAAATAAGAGGATCTGTAAATTGGATGCATTTGAGAGCAAAAATGGATTTAAAAACGAGTCAGAAAAAAAAAAACGCAATTTCTTATTTGAATACTTCCTTAAATTTGCAGTCACGATGACTTCGGTAATTTCTGTTCAAAATACCCTTTTTGGTAACCTTTTTTGAAATATATTCTGTCTTTATCAAAAAACTGACCAATGCGTCACTTTATACAGTTTCTAAATAAGAGGATCTACCATTTGGATGCGTTTAAAATCAAAAATTAATTTAAAAATGAGTCGGAATATAAGCAGTTTGGATTTGAGGTTTTTTCTCCAACTCCTATTTTTGTTTAATTTATTTTTGCTATACGAATTGGTCCTGTGAAAAACTTGTCAATATAAAAGTTGTAGATATTATTGAGAAGATGTAAAGTAAATTTAATTAGATTTGATAGCTTAAAAATTAATGGAGTTATGGATTTTTTTCTTTTTCACCCCCTTTTTTCTTTTTGTTTTTAATTTTTTTCATCGGTAAAAGTTGGTCCTATCAAAAACTTGTAAATACAAAAGTTTTAGATAATTTTGAGAACATTTATAAAAAATTTAGTTGGATTTAATATCTTGAGAGTTGACGAAGTTATGAATTTTTTTCTCCCAAAAACCCTGTTATTTTCGCCCCTTGAGCCCATTTCTAAATTTATCAAAAATCTGTCACGCATAAACTTTTGGCCTATTTTTAAGAAAAAAATATAAACTTTAAACCGATTCGATATCTATTTTAACTAAGACGTTATGACGTTTTTTCGATTTTCACAAAAACCCTCCCTATTTCCACCCCCTTGGTCCGATTTTGCCAATTAACGAACTCGACCGAGATTTTATGCCCCTTGATTTTATGTAAAAGTTTGAAGAAGATCTGAGCTTAATTATGGAAATTATCGTGTCCAGAAGAAAGTGATATACACCGATAGATAGATAGATAGATAGATAGATACAGGGTGATTCTAATTTTTTTTTACACTAAAAGAGGAGTGATATCAAGACAAACAATACAAACAAACAATGAATCAAGACAAACAATATTAAATAGGAGACCAAGGGTCCCAAACGTTTTCCAAAGGAGATAGCTGCAATTAAAGTTTAGGGACCAAAATTTCAAATAAACATAAAAAACGGAAAAATCGGTCGATTGATTTTCGGTTTTCACTAAAATTATTCTTTATGTCGGCATTTTCTTGAAATTAAATTATAAAGATAAATTTCAAAAAATGCCGATAGAGGGCGCTTTAGACTTTGGAGTAACGAACAACTATTTTTTGCCGATATTTTATGCATCTCATTAAATGTTTTCGTAAGCTTAAACTCAAACTTAAATTTTGAGGTCAAAATCTGAAAAGTTTGGAGTGGTTAAGCAGCACAAATTGAACTGTGTTTAGAGGGTTCAAATTTCAAATTATTATAAAAAACGGAAAAATTGGTTCATTGATTTGCGGTTTTCACTAAAACTATTCTTTATATTGATATTTTCCTAAAAATAAATTATAAAGATAAATTTCAAAACATGTCGAAAGAGAGCGCTTTAGACTTTGGAGAAACGAACAACTATTTTTTGCCGTTATTTTTTGCATCTCATTAAATGTTTTCGGAAGCTTAGACTTAAATTTAAATTTTGAATAGGACTTGATTTAATCTGTCTAGGGCCTTGGGGAAAGCATCCTTCAGGGGACCCTCTTTTATCTATCCTTCGAAATTGTTCGCAAATAATGTGAAAGTGACTAATGCTAAGCTTCATACAAATTGTATGAAAGCAAAAATTTCATACAGATATTATTTACATATCTATACAAGATATCACAAAAAAAAATGATCAGAACTTTAAGGAATTTAACTATTCGATAACAGCAGTAGAAAAATGATGGATCAGTCGAGAATAATATTTGTTTGCAAGCTTTAAAATTAACATTGCTCATCTACATGTGTTATAAGATGTCTAAAAAAAAAATACGCTCAGTTAAGTGCAATTAAAGGTTTTAACTTGCTTCGTAGCGAGGAAAGTGTCAATTAAAAAATTTCTTTTGACGACAATAGCATACTAATTTGGAATAATAAAATTTTAATCATTAGTTTTCTTATGATATATTTCTCTTTATTTTGCGTGTGTGAAGGGGATACGGTAAGCTGAGTGGGGGAAGGAGGACCATACTCCCTTATTGAATGTTTGAAGATTTATGAATTTTGATAACTTTTGGCCAATTTTAACTATTTGACACTTTTTAATGAATATTTCCATGACACCCCCGGCCATTAAGCGTTCCCTGAAGGATCTGCCCCGCATTCCGCTGCTAAAACATCAAACTTCTATATTTATCAAAAATATAAGTTATTAGAAAATGTGAAAAAATTACCAAATGTATTATTTTATTAATGTAAAATAAATCTAATTTATTTCACATTAATAAAGCAATTATGATAAATTGTGAACTATAAATAATGTTATTGATGTTTTATCTATCGTAATTTCCAGTGTGTAAGCCGCGGCAAAGTTAAGTTTGTTTCAAACCAAAAATTTTATTTTAAAAATAAAATAAATGCTAAGCAAAAATAAATCATATTTTATTCTTAAAAGATAAGAAAGGTAAGTAACACATTTATTTGAGGCGAGACTTACCGAGTGAAATTACTGCATATTTCGTATTAAGTAAAATAAATAACAGCATGCTGTTGCTTTACTACTTTATTTTTTTTTGCATTTTCTTATACAATTAAAAAATCCCATTAAAAACTACATAAAATGTATATAATTAATAAACAAATAAAATGAGTTTTAAATTAATTTATTTTTAAATGATGCTTATTATTCAAATATATTTTATTCTCAACAAAATAACAATATAGAATAATCGACCATATTAATGAGAAAGAATAATTTCTAATTAATTATATTTATTTATTTTAATTAGTTTTTTCATTAAGGAAATTTTTGAAATAATGATGCTACGTTACTTCCTACCGTAAAAGATGAAAATTTTTATTTTTGTTGAGACATAAAAATAAGATGAAAGCAATTAAATCGAATATTAATCATTTTATTTTTGAATGGATGTGCATTATTCAAATATTGAATAATCTTACGCTTAAAAAAATACTTTTTCTACAAATAGTTTTTAAATGCACCAGTTTAATATGTGATAAACCGTTTAATTTTTCTTTCTTTGTTATTCTCTTCATTATCACTGCCACCTTTGTATTGAAAGTCGCTTAATTTCTCCACTTTGTGGAAATGGTGATAAGAATCACAATGAAAAGTTTCGTTTTCAGAACAGTCTGTTGTAGTTTTTAGAAAATTTATATAAAATAAAACAAAAGACATTTCATGGAAAAATATAAACTGCAATGCTGTAATATTTGACAGAAAAAATAAATCGGTAAATTTTTGGATCTCCCTAAGCAAATGTTAGTGACACAATCAGATTAGCAGCAAACCAATACGGGAGAAATGAATCTCCAGAAATGATTAAATTTAGATATTTTAGATTGTTGAAACGAAAGGTTTCGTTTTATGCAGAAACCAGTTGTAGTTACTTAAAAATATAATTAAAGTAACGTAGACATAATTTTATGTCATAATTTTAACTAAAATGTCATTATTTTTGAAGAAATAAACAGTAGTTTTTTTAGACTCCACTTAAGAAATTATTACTAGAGCTATCAGCGCAGCAAAAAAATATAAGGCAAATGAACCCCCAGATGATTAAATTTAGTTTTTAGAAATACGTGGTTTTATTTGGCTAAAGAGCAGTGTTGCCAGTGGGCTACTTTTTTAAAATTCAGACTTTTTGACTGGCACCACTTTCTTGAAACTGTAAAATTATCTTTATTCTAGCCTTAATTAATATGCCATTAAATAAGGCACATTTTACCATTTCAAAAAAGTGGTGCTAATATAGAATCAAGATTTAAAAAAAGCAGCCCATCTGGCAACACTGCTAAAGAGAAATATTGATAACAATTAAAATGAAAGATTTCGTTTTACACAGAGGCAAATTGTCTTTCTTCTAAAATATAAATAAAGTAAAAGAAAGTAAACATAATTTTATGACATAATTTTAACTTCAATGTTGTTGCTTCCGAAGAAGGAAAGCAATATTTCTTTTAGTCCTCCTTAATAATTATAAGTAAAACAATACAAGGCAGATGAACTCAAGAAAATGATTAAATTTATTACAAGCTCGTGGTTTTATTTGATTAAGGAAAAATAGTGATAATAATTAAAATGAAAAGTTTCGTTTTACTTATGAACAAATCAGAAGCAGTTTTTAAAATGTTCTATTAAATAAAATAACACAGCCATTTTATCGCGGAATTTTCGCTGCAGTGCTGATTAAATTTAATAAAAACGTGTGGTTTGATCGTATTTATTTTATATTTTAATCGCAAGATGTGAAAAAAAAAACAATTAAAATAAAATAAAATCATTCTTTTTACATATTTGTTAGTTTTTCCCAATGAATTAGATTTACAAAATTAATAATGCTTTCAACTAGCGGAAATTTAAATAAATTTATATATGAATTATTTTCTTCTGTTTATATGCATTACATAAATAAATAATGTAATCAATTAACCTAAATGTAATTACAAGTATTTCTTTTTGAATAAAGATATAATTAGAAATTTTAATAGAACACATTTAGCATTTATCAAAAACATAGACTATTGCATCACCAGAAAGATACTTATACATTGATTGATTGAAATTATTTTATTTTCAGAATTTCCCAAGTCATAAATTTATTTGATATTAACTTAAAAATTAAAATAAATGCGCACAATACTGATAAAAAATTCTTAATTTTAAGAAATTCCATTTCCTCTATACTGTGTTCATCATAGTTTTATGCTTTTCCTCGCGTAGTGCCTCAAGATTTCCACGTACTTGGTATACTCCCATTTTTTAAACTTTTAAAAATTCCCTTTAAAATAATGTGTTAACCCTTTGAGCTCTTGTGGGTAAATTTCATCAAAATTCCAAATGTCACATTGGCACCAGTATTTTGCAAAGAAAAAAGCCGGTTAATGATATACAGGAAAAAATGCATTAAACCTTTTTCAAATAAATTTGGTCGAATTTTCCGGTGCCATTGTGACATTTCGGAATTAAAATTATGTGGTAGAAAATTCTACCATTAGAGCTCAATGGGTTAAATAATGGAAACATAGATTACACTGAACCAATAAACATAACTTTAAATTTGCATTTAATGCAAGCTTTGCCAATGACAAGTTTTTTATTGCGCACTGTGCACTTGTTTACACTTGCACTCGTATACTTTTTATGAATGTTCGAAATTCAGAGCTTTTGGGTACGGGTATTTAATATCGAAAATATTTTATTAATTAATTTGAGCATTTGGATGCTTTAAGAGAATAGTATTTTCTGTAAAATAATAGTGGTGTGCAAAAAGCCGGAGACTTGGCAATCATGGAAATTAATTTGCCGAAGTAAAAGCGTAAGTTTCTTTAACAATTAACGTGTTCCTCTCTCTCTATATATTTAAATAATCAATGACGGAAATCAATTTTCATTTAGCTGTGCCGTGCTGATCTTTAGTTGTTGACACAGATTCGTCGCGTACCCCTTAGAACCTGCTTTCACACCTCCAAGGCATACACCTATCACGTTTGAGAAACACTGCCTTTATATTTAAAATCTCCACGTGCTAAATAAATTTAAAATTCATTTATTAAAAAGATAACATTTTTTTGTTGGTTATAAAAAAATCATTGGAAATTCACATATACTAAAAGAAGCACATATCTATATGGATACAACCAGTTTGAATTATTACATATTTCAGCTAGTGCATTAGTTAACATATCAAAAAACAGAAAAGGATTTTTTATGTTCTTTGTTTCGTTTGATAAGAATGCACAACTAGGTGCACAAAGACAAGATAAGAGATTTATCTCATCCTTTAGCGTTATAGATAAACTTATATGTATTAATCAAATTATCTCAATTTATAAGCGCTTCAAGAAAAGGAATACAAGGTTAATGACCACTTTTACATCTTAAATCATGTAGTTCAAATACTTTAACGATTACTAAAGTATTAAATACTTTTAATAATATTCTGAATAGATTTTGGTTAAATCTTTAGTGAGGATATTTGAAAATTTTCTTACGGTTGAAAACTATCTTTACTACCCATATGTTTTCAAAAATCACTTTTAAAACTATGTATATTTCCGAAATTAATTTCTGAAAAAAATGATTTGTAACCTAAGAATTGTTTAAAAAACAGGAATATATTTCTAAAAGCTTCAAATATGTGAATCCGAAATTGGATTTTGTTCCAAATAGTTTTTGAGTTATGCTTTAAAAACTGCCCGAATTGTAACCTGTTTTCCAACAATTAAAATGGAATTTGACACCACGTGTTCCAAATTTTAAATCTTTATATTTTCTAAATTAATTGAACGAACGAGTTCTTGTTTTGCACCTCAAAGTAAAATGTATTGAAAAATCGAAATAGACTGTCGAAATTGGGTATTCGTTTTGAACATTTCTAATTTTGGTACAATTTCATTATGAAAACGCCCCCCAAAGCTGTTTTTCTAAACATTAATTCAATGAAGGCATCAATTTTTATTGAATGGCTATTTTTGTTTTTCTTTGCGACAATTTGCGATTAAATTTTATGGGTTTTTAAGCTTATTTTAATACTTTTAATATTTTTATATTTATAAATCACATTAATATAAATTGTACTATCTGCATTTTTTTCTACTTTATCTTTTATTTTTATAGACTCCAACTATACTTCGTAATACATTACTAATATTCTAAGGAAGTGGGTTGTAACAAAGCGAGTGCATATCGAATAATATTAATTCTTTCCGTTTCGTTATAACCGCTTTTTACAATATATCTAATTCAATATTTACATTGTGAAGAGTAATAAAAAATATTTAACGTGTTTTCCTTAATCATATTTCACGCATACTTTGTGTTTCAGAATTCAAGACCTTTCGGAATTTATACTCTTAACATACAACGTGTGCTAAAATGTGCTTCACGATACTCAGACAATTCTTTTTGTCCTCATTTTATCTTCAACGGAAGTGATCATTTAAGATACCTTGCTGAAACAAAAGATTTTTGTGATAAAGCCATTCAGTTTCACATGAAGGGGGTAATGATTAAATTTCAAAAAAGTTTATTGAATCAGTTTTTAGCCTTCAAGTGGTAAAGAGTCATACACTATAGATAATGCACTATTTCTATTTACATTCAATACCATGATGAGCTAAATTTTAAATTAATTATCAAGTAATTACTTCAACATTTATGTTCCAAATTATGAATTAAAAAAATCTATCTCAGTGATTCCTCTTCTTAATTAAAACACTGTATAATACGGAACAGAATCCTATACCGGAATTTGGGAGCCTTAGACGAGGCATTCTTACGGTATGCCCTAATTAATATCGTAAAGTAAGCTTGGAGCTCAGTAATTTTCAGAACGTCTCTATCCTTGTTTTCAAAGATTGCACAATAACAGGAGCAATCTCGAAGTTTTCTCTGAATCCAAGTCAAAAAGTTAAACCCTGGCAGACTTTTTCCCCATTTTACTTCAGTTCCTCTTCAATCCATAAAATATCGCATATTAAATTCCCACCGATAAAAATGCATTACGCAAAATATTTCTCCGAGAATCAGTAATATTCCTTTAATTATTATGTATAAAGTCGCATATTTATGACCATAGCAAAACATATTTCACCAAAATCTTTGTTTTTTACTTATTTTTTACAATACGTTATCATACAAAACCCTAGTTACGATATTTTTAGAGATTGATTGGTGGTATTATACTGAATGGCTGCATTATCGGGCATAAAAAATGCTTTTGTTCTCAATTCGCAGTGATTTTAATAGAATAACTGAACTATTAATCATATTTAAAACATTCTTAAAACATTGTTAATTATTATTAATTATGCATTGTTAATCTTTATGCTAAATTTAACTACAAAACTAAGAAAACATGTACGATTTTCTTAAAATATACTTTTAATAGTAATTGATACAGATTAAAACGAATACATGAACCCCATATACTAATAAGGTTATCGACAAAATTTCAGCATTTTATCATAAAATGTCGCAGAGATTAAACAAAAAATACGTATATGTTGACTTAAACCATTTTTCGATGCCTGGATATAAGTTCGCAAAGGAGAAAAATCACTGTCGATAATCGCGTTTCAGAAGTCGTACACAAATAACGTAAGAAAAGAATGACAACTTTCTTAGCTGTAAACATTTCAATTTATGATTAACCCTTTGCGGCGCAGGACAAATTCATTGCTTAAGTGTTGAAATTAATGACTGACACCGGAATTTGGAAACAACTTTATTTATAAATAAGAAAACGCTGTATTTCACGCATTCAATAAATCGTAATTTTTTTTATAAAAATTCCGGTGCCAATGTGGCGTTTGGGAATTAAAATTAAGTGGTATACCTATGAAACCACCGCGTCGCAAGGGGTTAAGACATAACCAACCTAGTTTAAGCATATCTCTGCAATATTTCATGATAAAATGTTGAAATTTTGTATATGACATTATTAGTATATGGGGTACAAGTTAATCACTGGAAATTTATTTATACGAGAGCCGTATTTTAATTCTGTATTTCTTCATATCTAATCCCCTGAACTTTTTAATCAATTTCATAACATTCTGCGCCTTTTTTGCGTAACTTTGTAATTTATTATGTATGTCTATGATCAATATTTAAGAAATAAAAGCTTAAAGGCAATGTTTTTCAGACATTCTATATACTTTAAAAATATGGGTTATATTTAAAAAAACATTGCTTCTGAAACATTTAGAAATCATTTTAATATGAATTTCATATCCATTATTTTCTTTGAAAAGCTTTCTTTCTCCAGAAAAATTTCAATTTACTTCAAAACACACAACATACTGAACAGGATGAAAATTGGGATATAAAAGACAGGCGTCAAATGATGGCTACTGTAAATATCTTAGCCGTCAAATTAAAATGTTTAGTTGCAATTTCTAAAATTAATTTTTAATACTATTGTAATATTGCATGCATCTTTAAAAAAAGACACAAATATTTGTTTTTATTTAAAATTATTCAATTTCTTGAACTTCAAGATTGTAAGAAATGGAGAAACCGTAAAACTGATATAACGCATTTTTAATTTATATATATATATATATATATATATATATATATATATATATATATATATATATATATGCATTCCACAAACACACACACATACATACATAATATAACTATATTTAGAAATTAATTGAAAAATGCACTTAATCATATAACACAAAATTAAAATTTGTTAGCCAATCCAAAATAATATTTTATCCAATACTGATAAAATTCTGATAATTACGAATGGACTTAGTATTAAGGGAAAAAATCATATAATGCATGCACATTTGAATGTCATGATAGAAAATCAAAAGGTGCATTATTTTTTTTTTTTTTTTTTTGCTAACTGTTAGACAAACGTGAAAAAAGTGTATGAAGATAGGTGCCAAATTTGAAGATCAAGACTAATTTTGTAATCATCAAATGCACTAATTTAGTTGCATTTGACGACCAAAGACCGAAAATTTCGAACACTGTTATGTGTGCTACACACTAAATGTACATTTTATGCAAGTCAAAGTTTATAAAATTCTTAAATGAAAAGCTTAATTCTTTATATTGAAAATCTATTATCCTTTTAAATCAAAATTAATTAAGACGGATATCACACACACATCAAATATTTAATTGTCCTTGTAAATAAACATGAAATATCCCTTAATACCTATGGATATTCAAAATCTAATAAATGTCAAAAAAACGACATATTAACTAGCTGTATAATCAAGCATAAAACTTTCACGACGCAAATAAAACAACCATAAAAACAACCCATATCGAAATATCATAACAAATAACACGTGGTCGTAAAACATTGAGATTTTTCTTTGTGGTAACTCTCGACAATGATTTAATTCAGAATAGGAACACTATATAATAAACAGATAGCTATGTATATAATCACACAAAATGAAATAGCAATGGTGGCACTCAAGTTATGAACGACAAAATTAAAAAATTTAATTTAAGTACCGAAGTAACATTTTTAATATTATTTTTTCCTTTTTTCTACACCATTGATAAAATAAGAATTTATCGTGTTAAAAAGGAAAGAAAGTGAAAGATTAACTTTGTAGCTAATCGGATCTATTCATATTAATAATGTTGATAGATTTAATTTCGATTTATCACGCTCATAAGCAGAAACGCACAGAAAAGCAGTATTCCAATCTTTCAGTTAAGTATAAACAATGAATAACATTCTAGATGCATCATACATAATCAACAGTGCTTTTAAACGAACACGAAGACTTTTTAATGCATAATAGATACGAAATCTTAAAAAAAGAAAGAAAAGAAGAAAAATTGCCTTAAAAAATTGAAATTGTTTATAAATTTTAGAACATTTTAAAACATTTCTTACCCATGAAATCATTAAACTCAAATGATAAGCAACAGGTAACACATGTATCATGTACATTCAACAATGATTATAAATAAACATAAAACCGCTCTTAATACTTAAAAGATATGAAATCTAAAAATTGTCAACAACGTCAGATTAATCATCCCTGCACTCACTCATAAAATTTTCACGATGCAAATTAAATAGCCATAAAAACAATCTATATCAAAATATCACATAATAAATAACATGAAGTCATAAAAGATAAATATGTCAATAATATTAGCTCGCTGAGAGGATTTAATTTGGGATAGAAATATATGAACACTATGGCACAAAACTGACTAGTGACGCAAAATAAATCTGTAACGGTATTATTTTAGTTACGAATGGTAAAATTAAAAAATAAAATAAAAATAAAAATGTTATTATTATTATTGTTATTTTACAACATTCAAAGACTATCAAATAATTTTTTTCCTGATAAATGAAAAAATTGTATAGTGAAGGTTTAACTTTATAGCTAATTGGAATTGACTCATATTGATGAATAGATAGACTAAACAGAACCAATTTAGATCAAACACACAAAGACAGAAACGCACAAAACATGCGATATTAAAAGTTTTCTGTTAAGCGAAAAGGTAAACAACAGGTAACATGCGTTTCACGAACATTCAACAGTGCTTGTAAATAAATATAAAACCTCTCTCAATATATAACGGGTCTGAAATCAAAACAAAATGTCAACAATGGCAGATTAACTATCCCTCATAAAGCTTTCATTGGTGTGAATAAAACAGAAAAAAAGGAAAAAATAAAGAAAAACTCAAAACAATTCATATCAAAATATCACATAACAAATAACACGGGGTCATAAAAGATAAAATATGTCAGTGTACTAACTCGCTTAAAGGATTTAATTTGGAATAGAAACGTTATATAAACTGAAAGATATGCTCTTACCTGGATCAAAATGATTTATGATCATACAACATCAATCTGAATGCACCGCCTGTCTAATACGGAACCAAACTGTTATTTTGTTTGATTGACACACTGCATCCACTTATCAGAGCAACTCTCGCTTGAAGAGGCGTTACTTTTCTCGGGCAAAGTTCTTGGAGAAATTCGGTAAGATTTCTCGGAGAGTACTATATAACACACGTATTCCAACAGCAGACTTCGGTGAAACTATTACGAATAACTCGGATGGGGACCGATATCGCTTCATATAGTTTATAAGAAGTCATTTGAATCCATATCTCAGCTTCTGTTTAGAAGGGAGTGGATAAACAAAAGTCGGTGGTCTAAATCGGTTGTATTTATGTTGAAAGGAGAGTTTTACATGCTAAGTGACAGATTTTTGCCGGGGAGAAACTCTTCGAGATTTGGTTCTGCGGGAAGAAATATTTATCGTTTACGCGCGATGACAGTATATTCTTTTCGAAGTAATATAACTGAATTGTCTAAAGATAAGAAACAAATCTTTTTAAGGGGATGATGAACGTCCAAATAAAGATTTTTCTCTTTTCATTTAACGGCTCTTTTGTCTTTTGTATGGGATTCATAATCATGAAAAAAGTGTACCTGCTTTAACTGACCACAAGGTTTTAGTATATAATTAAAATTACATAGAAATTGCCGGTTTTAATTAATAAAAAATCAAGAAATAAGTATTTTTAATAGAACAAATTAACATAGCACAGTAAAAATAATGGGGAAAAATAAGAGAACTTATAAAATGTTATTTCTCCATTTGTAAGATGGCTCCAAACTGAAGGTAATTACATATTACTTCAGAATGAAGGTATTTGGATTGGAAAGTACAACTTGTATTAAAATTATCTCAAAATTATACTCTATAGAATTAATTAATGATACTGAAATCCTTTGGAAAAAATATTTTAAAAACTTATTCTAATTTGTAAAAACTGAAAATATGTTGAAATGTAATTAATTAATCATTTAAAAAAATAAGTGTTTAATTATCTCATTTATATTAATTCACTACAGAGACAATACAAAAAACAGCAATAATTTTAGGTTTATCCATTTAATAGATTTTTTTCAATCTTATGGATGGTCAAGAAAATTATAATTTTCAAAAAGTGAAGCATAAACGGGGACGAAACTAAAGGAATGCAGAGGGGACATGTGCACCGGGCGCCTGAAGAAAAGAGCTCCAAATGAAGGTTTTGTTTGTTGATTTTTATGACGGCTATGTTTAGCACGGCATTGTTAAAATCGTTCTGTTTGGGGTATGCTAAAGCTAAAACATCGAAGAATCTAAGGATGATATGGAAAAAAGAGAAATTACTACTGAAAAATCCTGTATAAAGCGGAATTTTTAAAAATTTTGTTTATCAAGATTTTAATGAATCAATATTTGACAAAGTAGATTACGTAGTTCAGTATTACATGCATTATGATTGCATATTTCGAATTTTAAAATAAGTCGGTTATTAGAAAATTAGTAAAATTATCTTTATAAATATACTTTACTGGGGGGGGGGGGGGGGGTTGGCGCAAAAATCCAAGTTTGCACCCTTGTGCAAAAAAAGGCTAATTTCGGGACCTGAGCGTAAAGTGTGATTTCACTGAACAATGTCGATAACTCTTTCGGATACTATATCTCAATTTCTGTTGTGAATTTTTCAATGCGATTCTCTTTTTAAGGGTGTTCTCAACTGCTCCGCTCAAAAGCGCAAAACGTTTTGACACATTTACAAATTCATTTTTTAACAGAAAGTTATAAAATTGGAATGCCTGACTATGGAAGCGATTTCGAATCGAACTGAGTTTTCCATTTTATGATAATTAAATTACCTATCCAGTTCTAAGCTATTTCGATCGCGCTATCACTCGTTTTTCTCCTATTTTTCGACCGGTTTTTCTGCTTTCGTCGGGAAATGTGCTCAAAAACGTCATCTTTGAAGACTTGTTATGAAAGATCTATTGTGTTTTTTAAAAAACAAAAAATTGAGTGCAATTAGACAGTTTCTGAATAACAACACCTGTCATTTTCATGCATCTACGAACAAAAATAAATTAAAGCATGTGTCACAAAGTTGCCTTTTTTGATTTAAGAACACCCTTAAGGGGCTACTTCAGTCAAATGAAAAACCCTTTACCCGTTCGCTAATGCTAATCTATGGAAGAAATTTATAAAGATATCTCGATTGCATTTTAATATTTTTAAATGATTATTTGCATTGGATTGATGAGATTGATCTGAATGCAGGTTGTTTTTCACTTGTTCGATTTTGGTTGCAGATATTTTTTATTAGGGTGCTTTCGCTTTCCAAACTGGTTCCAAAAATGAAAGCGTCCTCATAAAAAACATCTGTAAACAAAATCGAAAAAGTAAAAACGGCCTTCATATAGGTCGATCTCAGCTATCTAATGCAAAAAATCTTTTAAAAATATTGAAGTGCAACCGAAATATTTAAAAAAAAAAATTCTATAGGATTAGTATTAGCAAACTAGTCTTTTCATTTGAATGAACTAGCCTCTTAATCGATACAAGAATTCTTTTCAGAACAAAAATCAGCAATAATATTTTTTCCATTTTTAGAAGATTTTAAAAAGGTATGAGAATGCTTTATACACTGTGAAATAGTGTCTTGGTTTAGGGACATCGGGAGGTTCATTTTCTAGAACGCTATATTAACTAACGCAAATTTAATTTCTTTTCTAGAATTTTTCTTGAGGAAAAATGTAACTTTCTTGCAATTTTATAAGGAAATTTTATTATGTTTATAAAGTATATTCTGAGAGACTTGAAGCAACGTTAATGTTAAATATTTAAGTTTTGGTTAAAATGCGATAGAAAAAATGTTTTATTATAGTTATTAACAACATAGCAATAATTTTGTTTCGGGTATGTGTGCGCGAGAGGGCGGGGGTCTCCCAGCAGAGACAACTTTATGTTCGATGGAACTGAAAATAAAAAAGATATGTCCATGATTAATTAAATAAACACTGAACCAAGGAGATTTGACTATGCCTTTGACAATAACTACTACTACTACTACTAATAGTTAAATTAAAAGTTTTAGTTATCATTACTCAGATTTTGGGTGCCAAAAAAAAAAAAAAAAAAAAAAAAAAAAAAAAAAAAAAAAAAAAAAAAAAACAATAATGACTGTACAGAAACTATAATTGACATAGAACAAACATTTCCTAAGTGCGTATAGCATATTTTGAAGTAAAATATGAAATTTTTTTGGATGGAAAATAGCTTCTTTAAAGTAAAAAAGGAATACAAATGTATATTTAAAATTGCTCTATGAATCTTTTAAAATGATTCAAAACAAATTAGTACTTTCATAGCTGACCTCTTAAAAGTACACATACTTGTGTATTCATTGTAACATATGAAGAGCTCGGATGTAAAACATCGTAACTTACAAAATGCTAGTTTTGCTATATTTAAGATTGAAGTTTTCCAAAGAAAACTCCAAATAAAATTTTTGTGATTACTTCCTCTAAAACAACTGATTTTCTAAAATTGAGCCTTTTGTTAATTTATGTGTAACTTTTTATGTCTGACAAACATTATTTATTGAACTTACGTGAAAAGAGTCTTCGTTATTAGAAGTAATATCTCTCTGATATTATGACATATTTCTATATGTTTTAAGGGTCTATGCGTAAAGCCATTTTGCGAATAGCAATAGCAGATTATCAAATTTCGCTTTTATTGTATTTTTCTGTTATTATTTAAACTTCTAAGCATCGCATATTTCCAATTTTTACCCCGTCGAATAGGGAAGAAATATATTTTCAAATTAAATCTGCTCTAAAATTACATCGCAATTTGTTTGAAAACTTTATCGCCATTCACTCAATTTTAATTCTTTTAAAATTAATTTTCAAGCATGATTTTTTTTTTCAAATCTATCTCTATCGTGTGCAGATGATTGTGAAATATAAATTCGTTTGCCCTTAAATAATATAAATAGTTCAGAATTTGTTTCCAGCTTATATTCTATAATGAAATTAATAAAATATCCACTAACCAATAAGCATAACAATAAAATATAAATAAAACACATATTTAAGATATACAATCTAATTTCACGCTTGAACCACTCAAATGAACTTAACCTTTAATTGATGTTACTAGTCTCACAGACCGCTGCTTTTTTAGATTTTTATAATTTAACTTATAATGTTCAGTTTAACTACAAACACTACCAAAATTTTGTTTCGTTTGGAACATTAATACTATCACTAGGGACTTTTAAACAAGTGAGTGTTAATTATAATAGTCCTGTAAAAAAGGTTTAGTACAAAAACACCATCCTATGTTTATTCATGTGTTTTACTGATCTTTCGATTTTGCGGTCTCACAGACCGCTTCACTCTAATTATGTTACAATTTCTGTCACATCTAATAAAAGTTAACATTTAACTTATATTAATAGTCTCACAGACCGCTGCTTTTTCTTTTTTATAATTTAACTTCTCGCTTTCAGTTTAAGTACAACTACCGAAATTTCTTTTCATTTGGAAATTTAGTAACTATCACCAGAGACTTTTGAATAGGTGAATTTTAATTATAACACTTTTATACAAAAAGTTTAGTTTAAAGACACCACCCCATGATTTAAACGTGTCTTTTATTCTACTTTCGATGAAACGGTCTCACAGACCGCTTTACAGTAGTTTGAGATAATTTCTGTTGTATCAGTTAAAGGTTAATTGAAAAGGCTGATATGATTTTTAGCATTATTAATGGGCATTCTAAAAATATATTAAATGTAAAAAATCTAATAATGTTACCAGTAAAACTAGACGTTGGAGGCCACCGTAATACTTACCCATCATGGATATGCATAATATAAAATATGAAAATAAAACATGTGTAAACTATTTATAAAATGCATTGAAATTCCAAGTATAGTACAGAATCGAATCTTCAAGTAGTACTGAATTGTGCAAAAGAAACATCCTTATAATTCTAAAGCTGATAATTCTGTTAACAAACAGTTTACTGCGTCAGATTAAGCGTCTCATTTCTAATTAAACTATATATTTAATTGAAATTTGAATGAAATACAGGGTCAGGAAAAATCAGATACTCTGGAAAATGTGATTACAAATATCTCGGCAACTAAATTATCCGATCAAATTCATTCTTTATGCAAAATTGGTGTTTTTTTAATTGTCGTTTACATAAGATCCTTAAAATAAAAAAGAAATCGAAAACTTTTATGTACCTTTCATCAGAACGAATATTTCGAGAGTCCGAAAAAATTGTTCCAGATAATTGTGGTTACTGATATTCAATAGGCTTATTCCCATTTTTGCATACTAAGTATACACCAAATTTTAACCCTTTGAGCTCTGGCGGGTAAATTTCTTCAAAATTCCAAATGTCACATTGGCACCAGTATTTTGCAAAGAAAAAAATCGGTTAACGATTTACACGAAAAAAAAAAAAATGCATTAAAGCTTTTTCAAATAAATTTGGTCGAATTTTCTGGTGCCGTTATGACATTTTGGAATTAAAATTAAGTGGTAGAAAATTCAACCATCAGAGTTCAAAGGGTTAAGTGTATCTCTCAATTTCTTCGGGAAATAAGGCCTTTACAGACAGACGGATGGATTTTTTTTTTAATATGTTTTTCGGATATCCAGTGTCTGAAACGTGTAAATCCATCAATTACTTTTTCGATTTTCAAAACGATTGTAAGATTTACCCTATACTACGTATGTGTAAGTAAATTACCGCAATCATTGAGATTATTTGTTGGTATACATTTTTTCATGAACTACAATTATTATCAAATAATGCGTTTTACAATACATAAATATACTTACATCAAAGGTCTCTTGCAGAATCTTTTAAAAATTCCTCATTCATCGCTGTGTTTTTAGCATTTGCAGAGAAAAAAGTATAATGATATCAGAAATATTATCCTTTTCAAACCTGATGTATCCTATAGGATACACAACTTTGTAATTTTTTTCACGTATATAAATAATGTTAAAAAAATAGAAATTAGTTTGAATGGAGTCTAAACGGATAGCAGAAATAAACAAAATAGCAATTTATTTCTCATAGGTAAAAAAACGAAAAAAAAAAAAAAAAACAAATGTAAAAAAACGAAAACGTAAATAATTTTACTGTGCGTTAAGATGCCATTTGTAGAGTCCATTATAAATAATACCATAATAAAAAAAAATATTAAATATATATTTATTTTGTGTTTTTCAGTGTTTTTGCAATGCAAAAGTGTAAAAAAAAAAAAAAAAAAAATCTAAGGGGGGGGGAACTTTTTGAGTCCCGGTGTATCATCAAATTTCATGTACAAAAAATGGCAATTAATTTTTTCGCGGTTTGCCAGATCTAAGTAATATCAATGCATTTGGTAGCTATTACTCCAATTATAGTCTGAAGTATAGTCTCTCTTTCTCGTGCCCGTGATATTGCCGGGCTAAAGATTTAAAAGTGTTATCCTGCTAGAAAAAAACATCTGAAACCAGAAGAATTTAACTTCCATATAAAGTTTGGCTTGTACATGCATTTCTGGGGGTAATTGAAGTATTATTGAAGCCAGTGATTCAAAAGAAAATAATATTTACGAAGATTTAAAAAAATAAAAAACGAAATTCGTCATTTTTGACTTTGTATTCCATGTTTTAAAAAATACCTTATCCCCCAAATTAATGATAATCAACATACTACGTTCATATATTATTTCAAATATTATTTAGAAAAATTTGAAAAGTTGTAAAAATTTAATAAATAATGATCTTATTCGCATAAACTTGTGTGATGTAAAACAAACAGTAAGGCGCCAAAATTTATATGATGACTGATCTGCAAATGTGAATATATTCTTTAAGAACTTTTTTTCACCTCAACCATACAACTAATCGCATATTTTATTTAGAAACTTTATAATTTTTCAATTTCTGTAAGGAAAATTATAGGTACTTAATGAAATTTTGTTATATTGAGTATTCTTAGAGGGAGCCGCATCGATATTTTTTTATACCAAATTTGGTAATCTCAATACAATACATAAAACTTTACAATCTCAACCAATTTCTTAATTTCATTCAATTTATATTGCCGAATTTAACTTGAATACGAATTTGCATTGCTCTGCCCTACAAAAGTGTATGGGTCTATGTCAATATTGAGAAACATATTTTGAAAATTGCATGATATTGCGGCTGAACTATAATAAAGACGTAGCAATTGTTTGTAAACGAAAGTCACAATATTCACCAGGAGATACGAAAATACACTGGCCTCCGAAAGTTAAGGTACAACATGTTTTTCGAAGCTCACCAGACAAATAAAATGACAGTCAGATTCAACTTCATAGTTTATACGAATGACAATAATAAGCTTTAAAAAAACTTACGCAAAAATTACAGCTACCACTTTTATTTTATAGAAAAGAATAGGTATTTGTGAATGAGAGAAAAATGTGCAGTTACGAAGCTTTCGTAATTTCGCGTGTAAGTTTTGTTGTATTTGAACTATTGTTGTCAGTTTTGTTACCAACAACCAGTAGAGTCTAGAAATGTCTAGAAGAAGTCGTTTCCCCGATTCATTCAGGTGGCGGGCGGTAGGATGGATGGAAATGGGTTATGACCGGCCGATACTTCTAGACGGCTCAATGTGTCTCTCAGTGTAGTCCAACGACTCTGGGATCAGTATGAATCCGAAGATTCTGTGTCCAGAAGACATGTCCCACGTGTTACAACACCTACAGAAGACAGGTTTCTAGCTCTTTCGGCCCGAAGGAGAAGAAACACTACTGTCCCGCAACTCATTGCAGATAACTTTGCAGCATCAGAGAGAAGAATATCCTCTAGTACGGTGCGAAGACGTCTTCACAATGCAGGTCTCTATGCAAGGCAACCAGTTGTGCATGTCCCCCTCAACAGACGACGGAGAAGGGTCCGTTTATGTTGGGCAAGAAAACATGTTTCCTGGACCAGACAACAGTGAGCTTCTGTACGCTTCACAGACGAGTCCAGATTCACACTGGAGAGTGATTCAGAACGTCTTCTAATCTGGAGAGAACAATGCATTCGATACCATCGATCAAACACTGACGAAACACACAAGTGCAGAAACGGTGGAATCATGGTTTGGGCAGAGATCTCATTCGGAGGCCACTCTGACCTGCATGTGTTCCATGGAAGAATTCTGACTGGTGCGAGATATCGGGATGAGATCCTCGATTCATATGTGCACCCATATGCCGGTGTTATTGACAGTGGTTTCATTCTAATAGATGATAATCCGAGACCACACCGAGCTGTGGTTGTTGAGGATTAGCTTGAGGATCACGGTTTGGAAAGAATGGAATGACCATCTCACTCTTCAGACTTGAATCCGATAGAACATCTTTGGGACTATCTTGGAAGACAGGTTGTGGCTTTAAGTCTTCCTCCAAGGTCATTAAAAGAGCTGGAACAAGGTTTACTCCATGTCTAATCAGCGCTATCTATTTCGGTGTCCGACAATCTAATTGAGAGCATGGAAAGTCGATGCCGCCAATGTATTCAAGTCCGGGGTGGACATATTCCGTATTAGAACCATTTTTTATTGCTTCTGTCACATTTTACTGCATAATATTGTGATGTTTCTGATTTCTCCAAGAATGGAAATTTTCATCAGGAGTACTTTTTTGTTGTAATTTCATTTATACGTTTAACTTAGTAAATTTCTATGTCGCATTTAATAAATAACAGTTTAGCGCACATTTTCTCCAAATTTCTTGTTTCTATATTCATTCATTTGCAAATTAGACGCAAAAAACCGGTTGTACCTTTTGGAGGCCAGTGTATATTGTATACGCTTGTTATATTTAGCATGCATGAAATCGCTGAAAAGCGATTTTCAATTTTATTTTACGTATGTCTTCTTAAAATTGCTAATTTTACACATCTATTGATAGCGTCACAACTTCTGGTCAGAAGTGAAAAAAACCTTATTGGGGGGGGGGGGGGGTCAACCATGGGGATTTTAATGGTGATGAAAAGATTGTATTTGTGATTTTTTAATAATCTTATTATTAATATATAGTAAATAGTATTACAAAAAGCATATTTATAAAAAAATGTTTGAGAATTAATTTATTGTTAATAATAATAATAATAATGTGGATTAAAATAATGGTGTTGCTACTAAATACCATTATGCAATGAAATACTTTTGTGCAGCCCTGTAAATGAATAACAAATATTCTTTGCAAATCAAATTGCGCAGAATATACATTTCAGTGTATACTTCCTAGATGCATATCAATTTTAATATGTTCGAAAGAGTGTAACATCATTAAAATGCACTTGAAACTATTCTTTCCGTTTGGTTGCTACGTACCGGAATGCTTTTGATTATCCCTGTAATTAAGCTATACATCAGATTTTCATATAATTTGAAATGACTCCACAAATTATGCAACAATTATATAGTTTAAATTTTAAACGATTCAGTTTGGTAGTTTTTGCTCTGTTATATGCGGACTGACGGACCGACGCGACGGACTAAACGACGACTGTAGGTGCTTCGTATTTACATAATTACGAGCGCATCTGAAAACTTATTGCGGATAGTTTTTCTAAGTAACCAAAATTACAGATCATTCCGCCTAATAGATTTTTAAGCTCAACTGAAAATTTGGTGGAATGATCTGTAATTTTGGATGTGCACATTTAAAGATTTTAGATACCGATTTTTGTTTAGAAAATTCACAGGTTACAGTTCATATTGTTTTCGAATAATAACTTCAAATAATATATATTTTGAAATTAATTTTTGAAAAAGTCAACATCCTTAAAGATTTTTCTGAACAAGTTTTAAGAACTGCCGTAAAAATACAGAAGAGTTGGAAAAAGTTATAGAGTGGAAAGGGTGAGACTTTTCAATTCGATAACATCCCGGTAGTTATCAGAATATGCAGTGATATTGGAATTGCGACAATTTTATCATTGGGAGGGAAGCTGAAGTTGGCGCTACATAAGTACCCATTCTGTAGCTTCTTTAATCAATAATGTATGAATCATGCCATGACTAATTCTTTAATCAGTCTTTCAGATTTTTTATTGTAGTCAAACAATGTTATTTACTGTTCCTACATTAAATCTAGGAAGTAGAATTATAATCATTTTGTGTTGCCGGAATAAACGGTCGATTTAAAACCTACGAAAAATTGTGTTTTTCATTTTTCTCTTTGTGTTCCAAATTATGAATTAAGAAAATTAGTTGGAAACTTAATATTAGTAAAATAAATAATTAATTCTATTTAACCCCCTTGCGTTGTAGGGTTGTTAGTGGATGTATGTCACTAGCCACCAGTGTTGCCACATATGGCAGATTTTTGCTTTCAGAAATTTTGAATTTCTCACCACAAAAAATTAGATGCTAATTTTTATTTATTTTATTTATGGAAAATCAGTGACCTTGTAAAGTAAAAATAACAGTTGAAACTTTCTGGTGAGAATTCGGAATGTGTAATTAAAAAATCAGCCGGATATCACGATGTACGCTGTATATCACTGTCATAAATGACCAAAATAACATGACGTACGCTGCGTACAGTCGTGGAAAAAAAAATACCCCAACTAACTCTGCCAAAAATTAGCGTAGTCGAAAGTTACTGATACCAAACGATTGGAAATAGTCTTTTTTAAATGGATGTATATGAAATGTGCTTAGGAGGGCATCTACATAATAAAACTAACTCTAACTTTGTTTCTCCAATAAGCAGTACCAAATTCTGACAGCATAAATGAGCTTTACATTCTTCAATTAGCCTAAAGACAATTCGTACCATAAGTTTCCGAGAAATTAATTATTTTAAAACGAGCATATTTTAGAGGCTGTATCCAAATTGAAGCTCAGTACCGATTGTTGACCGAGAGAATACCCTTCTTGATCAATATATCTTACGCGCCACTCATGCAGCCATTAAAGACTACTAGATTACAGGATAGCATAAAAAGTTTCAAAATAACTAGTCACTTCTATTGTAAACTGACCCTTAAACCATCATTTTGCCGTTTTTTAAGCATGATTTGAAAACTACGTGGAAGAAAATTTTGAAATTTTGAATTTCCATGAAGCAGGACTTAATAAATCTAAATCCATCAAAAAAAATATAGGTTGCAATTCATATTTTTTTCAAATATTAATATTATGATTCATATCATAAAATTCATGATCATTCATGAAATTCATGATTCATATCATAAAATTCATGATCATTCATGAAATTCATGATTCATATCATAAAATTCATGATCATTCATGAAATTCATGATTCATATTATAAAATTATAAAAACTGCAAAATCATCGTATTTATGTTTTGGTATTTTAGCATTATTGTCGCATGAAAAATTAGCACATTAGGATTATAGTTTCAAAAGATATTAATAAAAATATGAAAATGTAATTTAACGTTAGAAGCACTAAATTTTATATGCTTATAATTCAAAAACGCATAATTTGATTACACAAATGACTTGAAATTTGATATCTAGGTATAGTTTGAATCAAAGATTTGATGTATTTTATTAAAATTGGGTACTGCTATTGAAAAAACTGCAATTTGTGTTCGTTTTAATGACCCCCTAAGAAAATTTTATATATATCATTGAAAGTAGACTGTCAATCGTTCAGTACTAGTAAATTTCTTCTACGATAATTTGTTAAAGAGTTAGTAGGGGGATGTTTACTTTTTTTCCACGACTATACGTCCTAGAACTCAAGAGTTTAAGGAAAATATTAATGCTTAAAATATATAAAAATCAATTAAAACTTATTTTGTCAGATTCATTTTAACCGACTTAATTCGTTTAGTGTATGTCCATGTCTAACATTTCAATGGGTGGTTCGATGTTCATGCTTTTATTTTTTTGCCGTCTTTCTGCAAATTTATTCGTCTCTAAATGAAAGGAATTTAAAGAATACACATTTCTCTTTGTCTGTCTGACATTTATGTTTTTTTATATACTACTGGCCACATAAAATGCAGCACCCTGAAGGAAGCATGCAAATCATGCGAAATTTACAGCATGCGTTTGTGGCGATGAAATATGTAAATCATTAGCATTGCAGCGCAGATGCACATCACGGGCGACCGTAGCGTCACCCGCAAGCGCTATATACAGTCACTCAAAAAAGTATTGGGACACATGGTAAATATCGAATGTTAAGCTATTTATAAAAATATTAATAACGTTAACAACAAAACAATATTAAAAATGAATTGATTTAGCGTTTGGTAAACATTATGTATAAAAAAATCTTAAATATTTTACAAATGCAGTTTTTTCTAGTCTTATAAATATTATACAACCTCAAATAGATCTAAAAAAAGTTTTGGGACACTTTCGAAATGAGAAAGTTAAAACATAATTTATCGCATCAATAAAAAATAATTTACCACCAGTACTTTTTACCACATTTTAAGTATATGTTAGACGTTCAATTTCAGTATGTCTGTGTCTTTCATGAAGAATGGGAAGAAGCAAAGATCTCTGTGGATCTGCGAAATCTGGTTATAAATCACTGGAAAAATGGGAAATCAGTTCGTCATATAAGAGAAATTTTCAGACTGAGTAAGTCTAGTGTGTTTAATATTATTTCCAAATTCAAGAAAACAAATAACATTGAAAACAAGCAAAAATCTGGGCGTCCAAGGATATTTAATGAACGCGAAGAGAAAAGGATTGTGAAAAAAGTTCACATTCACACCAAAACTAGTGCGGTTAAAATGACTCTAGAAACTGAAAAAAGACTAAGAAAATCTGCAAATGTTGAAATTATCAGAAATATTTTGAGGAAATATAAGTTTCGTGCCACAGTACCTACACTCTCAAAAAAACTTCCGTCTTTTCACAGAAAATGCACTGGCAGCACTGCTGCCAGAAATTGTCTGTATATTGACGATTTTCTGTTTATTTTTTTCTCTGTCAAAAGAAGAAAAATATCCGTCACTTGAAAAAAATCAATGCGGAAGAGGCGGGGATCGAACCAAGGACCCCAGGATTACAAGACCAACGCTAATCCACGGCGCTACGGCTGCTCATGATGATTGTGCGTTAAAATAGAACCCTTCATTTCATATGGGTGTGGGTTGGTGTATTTCGTTAAAAAGCTTTTAATTATGCAGTTAATCTCAGAAAGATTTCATCTTTAATGAAACTGTGGCTGGGTTTTTTTTACGTTTAGTATTAATATAGTATAAAAATGAGAATTTTAAATATATTACGTAGAATGTTAGAGAAAAAACATGGATGTTCTATTTGTGAGAATGTTTGAACGAATAAAGAAAGTAATTGTTATTTATTTTTAAATTCGAAAACATTTTTGTCTTTTAAAACTAAATTAGACATTTTAATCAATAGAATATTTTTGTTTTTCATTTTAAAAATAAATTCGAACTTATTACTAACAGACCCAATGCGCATGCGTGCTGGATATAAACGGAAACTTTTCCTCATTTTTCGACGCTCGGAATGAACTCACAGAACAAATACGTTTTCTGGGAGAACAGAAATTATTTGTGAAAAAATAACGATAACTTAGTGTATATTGACGAATTTTTCTGACAGTGTAGGAAAAAGCCCTACATCAACGAAGGAAACCGATGTGCTAGACTGACATTTGCTAAAACCTATGTAAAGCAGCCAGCAGAATTTTGGAAAAATGTTCTTTTTGTACACGAAAGCAAATATAACCTTTTCGGATCTGATGTCAAGAAAAAAAATTGGCGCAGACTAAATACAGAATTGCAGACCAAAAATTTACGACCTACTGTAAAATACGGAGGCGGCAGCCAAATGGTTTGGGGCTGTATGGGGAGTTCTGGTTTTGGAAACTTAGCACTTATTGATGGTAGAATGAACAAATATGTCTATCTTGACATTCTTAAATGGAATTTAATACAATGTGCAAATAACTTGGGAATTCCATGACATTATAAACTATATCAGGATAATGACTCGAAACATAATGCTTACATTTGCAAATTATGGTTTCTCTATCATTGCCCTGGTGCGATTCAGACACCTGCCCAGAGACCAGACCTTAATCCCACTGAACATATTTGGGATTACTTTCAGCAAAAAAACTGTGAGCACCCTATTTCTAATAAGCAAGATTTAAGGTCTAGACGAACTGCACTAGTTTTTATTACACTAAAAGAGCAATCAATCAGTCATTGTTTTCGAACTGAACAAGGGTGAAACCTCGTTAAATGGTTTTTGAGAGACTGACCCTACCAATTTGACAAAGGAAGGGGAACTTTTATCTATTCCATCTTCGGTCGTAAACCTGTCAACTGATATTCCTCTCTTGAAGTTCAGATTCAGTACACTAGAAGTGCAATTTATACATCAAAGCGCCGAAACGAAAGATCAAAGATAGCGCAAGAAGTTAGTGCGAAAAACTGTGTGTGTGCCCGCAACCTTAAGAAAGTATCTAGTCGAAGAATGGGCCAAAATCAACTCATCCTTTTGTGCAAAGTTAATAAAATCTATACCAAATAGACTACGAGAGGTCATAAAGTATAATGGTGGCTCAACAAGATATTAACTAACTCTTTCATGGTATTTTCTTGATTTATTGGATAGTGTCCCAATACTTTTTGAGAACTTTTTTTGACTTTAATTCTTTTCTTTTAAGTATTAGCCATAATTGCAGTAAAATATGCATTGTGTTTTAATTATTATGATTTGCATTCTTCAAAGTATGATATACTATATTCTTTTTTTTTCTTCGCATATATCAGTTATACAGGAAATAAGGTTTAGTGCAATTTTATCATGTCCCAACACTTTTTTGGGTGACTGTAAGGGGATAACAGATTGACGATTTGAAGTACCGCAATTGTTTTTTCGTGCATTTTTTTGGCGTAAGCTGTTTACCTATACGTCGTGGAAGACATCGAACGTCTTTTGACTAAGTTTTTGAATTCGACCGAGGAAGAATAGTAGCCTATAGGGATTACGGATTATCCTTTCGGGAAATCGGTCAACGTATTGGACGAAACCAAGCGACTATGATGCGGATCTGTAATCGGTGGATGCAGGAGGGAATGACAAACCAACGCGGCCGATCGCACCCACGTCGTTTCACCACTGCCTGTGATGGAAGGCGGTTTGCGCGCATAGTAGTGATGAATCACGCAGCCACATCATGAACACTAGCACAACAGATTGAATCTGCTACACATCATTCGGTGTCCATTCTACCATTCGACGCCAAATGCAGCATAATGGAATGTCCGCAAGGCGTCCATTGCTCCGTATACCCTTGTCTGCAAACCACAGGCGTTTGCGCCGCCAACGGTGCGAGGAACGCGGACATGGACAACAAAATGGAATGACATTGTGTTTATTGACGAATTCCGCTTCTGTCTGCAACATCGCGATGGTCAGATTCGAGTTTGGAGACACTGGAGTGAGCGGCTGCTGAACTATTGCGTTATGCATCGTCACACTGGTCCTGCACCCGGTATCATGATTTGGGGTGGCATTGGATTTCACTGCCGCACTTCTCTAGTATGCATTGCCGGTACACTGAACAGCCAGCGCTACATCTCTGAGGTGTTAGAGCCCGTGGTCCACCCATACATTCAGCGCTTGCCATCAGTTATATTCCAGCAGAATAACGCGCGGCCACACGTGTCACGCAATGTTCAAGAGTTCTTCGATACATATCAGATTGAATTGTATCCTTGGCCTGCTTGTTCTCCTACCTATCGCCAATCAAAAACGTGTGGTCCATGGTTGCACAACGACTGGTCTGGAATACATCACCCGCTACTACATCAGATCAACTTTGGCTATATGTGGAAGCTGCATGGACTGCTGTAGCCCTATGAGACGTCCGAAGATTCTTTGATTCTATGCCGAAGCGCAGTGCTGTAAATGGAAAAAAATATCTGTGGGAACTTACCCTTTCGTAGAATATGTGTTGATGCTACCGAATTTTGGCTAAGCCAAAAGCCAAACTTCAATAATTTAGCTAATACCAGACTCTTTTTAATTAAGAGTTATAATTAATATATTCTAGTTTTTATATGAATATATTTTTGTAACGTTTATCTAAATGAAGTTTTTAATTAAATGTATAACAGCATTTTTTATGGATCAAAATTTAATTGAAATAACAGAAATACATACATATATTATTTACTGACACAGCTATTGTAGAAGTTTTTATTTTTTATGAAAATTGATAATGTGAGGTGTTTTCAGTGTTCGCTATTTACGAGCTATCTCGTCTGCTAATGTTCTTCCTTAAAGAAACCAAGATTTCCTGTATCGTTCAGGACAAAATTCTTGAATATAAGTGACTTCTCTCTTTTTATAAGGAATGAATTTTTCGCGTCGATCATGATATTATTGATAAAATTATATGTTTTTTTTCACATTCAAACGTTAAAATAGGCATAGTTTTCACATTCTAAAGAAAAGGATTTTTCTCTACAGTCTCATTTCCAGGTTAGGTTTATTTTGCTTGAAAATTAAGGGTTGAAAAACATATGTGATCAATCGCCATATATATATTTTTATCAGTAACTAACTAAATATTTCTGGGAACGACGTTCCCACGCGTTCCCACTCAATTACAGCACTGCCGAAGCGTATGGCAGTGGTTATAGCCATCAGTGGCGACTACACTAATTACTGATTTTGTCATCATCCCCACGTCACGAAAGTCTGTAATTTTGATCATTTGATCTTTGTTCAACATGCTATCTGCCATGTAAATTTCGTTGTGATATCTCTGGTCCTTCTTGGTGTTGCATTTTGTGTGGCCAGCAGTATATATATGTGACGTATCGTTGCAACATCGACCAACTCCAAAAGAAAAAAAATGGGGTGGGGGAAAGCTGATTTTTTGCCACATTTAGCCAAAATAAGATTGGAACCAAAACTCTTTAGTTTTATAGTCATTAGTTCAGTATATTTGAAAACACGAAATAAGGCGGTCAGAGCACCTGAAGAGAGGGGGTTATTTAAGTCTTTGTTTTGGGTTTGGCCACTTTTGCAAGTTACTTTGAATTTGGCCGATTTTGTAACAAACCAGAAATAAATTTTTTGCACAATTTAACGTTACATTGGGTTTTTAGGGGTAACAAATACACAAAAGTGCTTTGTTCAACTAAATTTTACTTAAGAAAAAGATTTTTATCAAAGTCATGAACATAAAATGACTTTTACACTGTTACTGAACAATTAAAACTAACTGATTAGTTTTAATTGTTCAGTAACAGACTTAAATGTAACTACTATGTTTAGTGTCATTTAAGTCAGTTAAAACTGACTTAAATAACACTAAACAAATAATTTGAATGACATGTTATTATTAAAAATAAAATTGTTAAATTTTTAAAACTTAAGCGAAAATCAGACTATACATGGTGTCCCTAAACTCATGGTACATACGCTAGGGGGTGATAGAACACATCAAGACGAGTAATAGTAAATAGGAAACCAAAGGTCCCAAACGTTTTCCAAAGGAGATAGCTGCCATTAAAGTTTAGTGTCCAAAATTTCAAATAAACATAAAAAACGGAAAAATTGATCGATTGATTTGAGGTTTTCGCTAAAACTATTCTTTATAATGGTATTTTCTTGAAAATAAATTATAAAGAAAAATTTCGAAAAAAAGCCAATAGATGGCGGTTTTGACATTGAAGTAACGAACAACTATTTTTTGCCGTTATTTTTTGCATCTCACTAAATGGTTTCGTAAGTTTAGACTTAAACTTAAATTTTGAGCTCAAAATCTAAATAGTTGGTAGTAGTTAAGTAGCACAAACTGAACTGTGTTCAGAGGGTTTAAATTTCAAATGATTATACAAAATGAAAAATTGGTTGATTGATTTGCGGTTTTCACTAAAACTATTCTTTATGTCGGTATTTTCTTAAAAATAAATTAGAAAGATAAATTTCAAAAAATTGCCGATAGAGGGCGCTTTAGACTTTCAAGTAAAGAACAACTATTTTTTGCCGTAATTTTTTGCATCTGATTAAATATTTTCATAAGCTTAGACTTAACTCTAAATTTTGAGCTCAAAATCTGAATAGTTGGGAGTGCTTAAGTAGCACAAACTGAACTGTGTTCAGAGGGTTCAAATTTCAAATGATTATAAAAAACAGAAAAATTGGTCGATTCGTTTGCGGTTTTCGCTAGCTAAAACTACTCTTTAAATCAGTGTTTTCTTGAAAATAAATTTTAAAGCTAAATTTCATAAAATGCCGATAGAGGGCGCCTTAGACTTTGGAGTAGCGTACAACTATTTTTAATCGTTATTTTTTTTATTTTACTAAATGCTTCTGAATGCTCAGACTTCAATTTTGAGATCAAATTCTGAATCGTTGCGAGTGTTTAAGTAGCGCAAAATTAAACTGTGTTCGAGGGAGGGGGGGGGGGTTAAATTTCAACTCCTAAACACACTTCAGATTGCGCTTCTAAAACCCTCCCAACGATTCAGAATTTGAGTTTAAAATTTAAGTTTAAATCTAAGATTTCGAAAACATTTAATAAGCTTTTGAAAGCATTTAATTAGATACAAAAAATAACGGTTAAAATTAGTTGTTGGTTACTCTGAAGTTTAAGGCGCTCTCTAACGGAATTTTTTGAAATTTATCTTTAAAATTTATTTTCAAGAAGATATTGACTTAAAGAATAGTTTTATTTTAAACTGCAAACGAATCGACCAATTTTTACATTTTTTATAATGAATTTTGAACCCTCTGAACACAGTTCAGCTTGTGCTACTTAACCACTCCTAACTATTTTCAGATTTTAGCTCAAAATTAAAGTTTAAGTCTAAGCTTACGAAAACATTTAATCAGATGCAAAAAATAACGGCAAAAAATAGTTGTTCGTTACTCCAAAGTCTAAAGCGCCCTCTATCGGCATTTTTTGAAATTTATCTTTATAATTTATTTTTAAGAAAATACCGACATAAAGAATAGTTTTAGTGAAAGCCGCAAATCAATCGACCAATTTTTCCGTTTTTTATGTTTATTTGAAATTTTGGACCCTAAACTTTAATGGCGGCTATCTCATTTGGAAAACGTTTGGGACCTTTAGTTTCCCATTTACTATTACTCGTCTTGATGTGTTCTATCGCCCCCTAGCGTATTTACCATGAGTTTAGGGACACCCTGTATACATAAAATTTCAATCTTTAGTTGTCTTATTGTTTTTAACAGTTTCACAAATTTCGTCGGGATGGTCCATTCATGCGTCTTCTTTAACACCTCTGCTTTCTGATTCTTGATGATGCCACATGATGCCAAGATATATTTGTAAAACAATAACCGCTTGTCAGAATTCCAATTTGGTCCGAAATAATTTGGTCAATAAATTTTAGCCATCCTAAACTTTTAGAGACTTCACCACGGTACTAGGAGCCCAGCTTGCTGTTCATACTTTTCCTATTCTTCACAACAGACTTTTTGACTTATACCTCATATTCGAAGAAGATATTCCCTTGGGCCAACAACTTATTTTTATTTTTTAATAATGAAAGTCTTTTCTTCGGAGCAAATTTAAAATGTCACCGTTCTAGTGGTTTGAGGCAAGTATTGCCGTTTTTTTAAATCATTGTCAGTGTAATCTCTTCAAAGCTTGAAAACTGTTCCATGTTCAGATAAAATTTCTTCATACTTTGCAGGTTGAACGAAAGACTCGATTTTCTTCGGTCTCCTTTCAATTTTAGCAAAAAGACAGTCTTTAGAAATAAAAGAATGTCCAGGAATTGGGAAAATAATCTTCATCTTCTTCATGTGTTTAGGGGCATACATAGTGAACCAATATTGAAGCATAAACATCAATGTAAGGTTTTTGTTTTGGCCTCCACAATCATCAGTCGTTCATCTGAGGACAGTAATCCTAGTAAAACCGGTATTATATAGCATGTGAAATAATACTTAAGCAATTTCATTTGAACCCTTTGAGTATTCATGCTCTCCCCAAATGTAAATGAACACGTTATTTTTCGTCAATGAATGAGACCGGCAGAGTAATGAAATTACATAGATGCAGTTGCCTAATGTATAAACAGTTTGTTTCAAATTTTTAGCAATGCGAAGTTCTTCTGGCAGTCAAAGCTCAAAATAATTAATTCCTCTCTCTTTTCCTTAAGAAAGGCAAAAAAACTGAAGCTCGCATTTTGTATGCATTTTGCATGCTCGCAGTTCAGTGACAAGCGACTGCTTCTCTGTTTCTAACTTAGCTGTTTTTATCCTAATCCTCATCTTCAGCTTTTTGAACACATGTCAGTTCTCGGTGACCCAAAGCCAATGTTGAATTTGGTGTTGAATATCATGCAGAAATACGAATGAGTTTCTTGAGTTGACTCTTCTCAGTTACGGTAGTAAATATGTTACATCTTTTTTATGCATAGTTCAGAGTTGAGCTAATTTCTCTCTACAGTCTTACTACAACAGTAGTGAGATTCAATGCACCTGAAATTTTTTATGACGCAATTGCAGTATTTATTTCAATAAACTTTTTGGATGTACGGTCTCCCGCTCTCTTTTTTTAGGCATAACAGAATAGGCCTTGAAATTTTCACGACTTCTTTACTTGATGCTTTGTTATATCTAATAGACCAAGGAATGCCTGTTTGCATACAGGAACTTATTTAGATCTTGCACAAATAATGTACTTCGCATCTTGAATTTGCTTATCAGGTCGGTCGTAAAAATCTGATTGAAACTTCTTGATCTCGCTTACCTATAGAGAGGACATATTGGCAAGCTTTTGAAGAGTGACCACGGCTTAGATTTGTTAAATTGCCAGTAGTGCAGTACCTGAAAATAAATAATGTCAGAAATTATGAAATTGTATCACAAATATTCAAAAATTCATAAATCACGAGCTTCAAGTTACTGAGTTGGAGGTACATTGGAGTAGTAAACAGTATCGTACTATACCTTTTCTATACTAAACCTTGTCGTATAGGCATATTATAATGGACATCATAACGAGTAATTTTTCAAAATATGCTAACTATGATACTATTATGTTATCAATTAATTATATGTTACATTATCACCAGGGACGGATTATTTATAAGGCCAACATTGGTCATGGTCTAGGGGCGTACGTTGGGTTAGGATGCAAAGTTATGAACTTTAAACATTTAAATCAAAAAAAGAATACAGACAATTTGAAATCTTAGCGAAAAGTTTCAGTGAAGTAATGAGTTTTTAACAATTATATTTAAATTTTTTTTTGTACTTTTCCACACACCAACTAAAACTTCTTTCAGATTTCTAGTGTAACAAAAGTCCATTCGTTCCCCATCTACAAACCTCAAAATATTAAAACTTATAAAAAAAAAATTGAAGACTATTTTATTAATTAATGAAATAGATAAAAAAATTCTTAAATTTATCAAAGAAAAATCACTTACAGTTTTTGAAGGGGAGAGAAGACGTAGAAGTATATTTTAGCCAAAGTATTCAAGACATGTTGACCCGTCTCTGATTGTCACAAGGTTACAATATTTTAAAACTTTGGCTTTGTTCATTTAATACATAAAGTTTCATAGAGTCACTTTTTCTCTTTCTTAATTTATTAGCAGGTACTTCTTCCACAAACTTTCCATAGTTGGAGAAAACACAAAACTAAATTATTGGAAACATAAAGAGACAGCAGTCACAGACGAGAGAAAATACGATAAAAATATCCAATTAACAAATGGGAGGTTTTTGTGGAAAAGATCAGAAGCGCAATCCAGCAGATGTAGAGATTGCCTATTTTGAAACTCGCCGTCTGAAGGATTAAGCCGGTTTTGCAACAAACACATCGTAACTTTTAAATGAATATAACATGGGGTTTGATCGGCTTTGGAATGGTTTACTGTTTCCAGATAGTAGAAACTTAAAAAAAAAAAAAAAAAAAAATCCAATTTGGCCGGTTTTTCAACTAAACGACTCATATATGCTTTAATTTTTGCAAATATTTTGTTAAGTTACAGAGCATTATTTTATGTTTTTAAAAATGGTCGTCGTATCTTGTATTAGCATTACTAGTATACATAAAAGAATTTAACATACCATCGTCTATCGCGTGTCAAAAATGCAAGATTGGAAACAATAAGAGTTAAAATAAATGTGCATTTGAAATGTGTGTGACCCGAGATGAGGATGGGGTTATCTATAAAACTATAATTACCGGTCAAGTTGATTCTATTTGTTTTCAGTTCGGATCTGTTTCGGGATGGATTTTATTCTTTCGAGTCGTGTTTGGTAACAAAACTCGTTGGTAACCTTACTAAAGAAAAGTTAGGTGTGTGGACTCCCTTCCTAAAATTTATAATTTTTTTTCAGACTTGGCAAATATGCAAACATGTTTGGGAAATTAGTTATTATATTATTATTATTATTATTATTATATTATATTATACATTATATATATTATATATATTATTATTATTATTATATTATTAGTTATTATTATATTTTCCTTTAAAAATACGTAATATATTTAAATTTAAGTAATTTCTCATTTAATTAATTTATTTAGACTTTAAATTACCTTTTATTCTATTCACATCTTGAAATTTATTATTCTAAATTTGGCATTTTGTGTTTTTAGACTTTTTCCTGTAAGCGTGCATGCTATTGCATAGAAAGTCTGAAACATCTCAGAGTAGATAATTTTGTGATTCTTGTTGCGAGAAAAAGTTTTGCCAGTCATCATGTAAATTTCTCCGAAACTTTTTTGAATAATTATCTGGGAACTTCAATTTTATGTTCTGAGTGAATAAATGAATTAAATGAAGGGACTGTAATAAAATGGGGTGTTTAATAAGAGAATTCTGACTGACAGCGTAAATATTATCTTATCTGTGCTTGTAATAATGGTATGGAGATATGTTAATAATAACCGCGTGCTCTATCTAACTGCTGCTTTTTATTGGTTTAGATTTTCCAATGAATTCTTATTCCTTCCATGATTCGACTGCGGTTTTCTCTTACAACTCGATTCTAGTAATAAAATAAATTTCTATGGCTGTTAGTATAATTATTACGAGTTATTTGTTAAATTTTACTAAAATGGTCTCTGAATTATCACACACATACACACATATATATATATATATACTGTAAAACCTGTGAATTCCAGGTAAAAAAAATACAGTTTTAGACATGTTTTTGTCTTAGACGATATAATAGTACTTCATTCCTTCTGCAAAGTTTTTCCGTTTAAGAGAGGTTTCATTCTCTTAGGTTTTACTGCACTATCGTTCCAAGTTCCCCCTTCTCTTCACACATCGTGATTAGTGAATGTTTTAATTTCGTTTTATCACAAAATCTCGAAACAAATGCTCAGCTATTTATATTAATTTAAGTACATACGGATTTACCTACGTAACTGTCTGTACGCGATATGCGTGGATAAAAAAAAGCCGAAAAATTATTTTAAAAGCAATAAAAATTTAGTAAACAGCGATATTCCAACTGTGTTTTGATACAGTTTTCAAACTAATTTCATTTGAAAGTATATTTTTTCACGTATTTGACTAAAATAATATACCTACTATTTTAAAATTTTAAAATATTCAGCGTTTAGAAATAAAAAAAAAAGCAGTAAAAGTTAAACTTAATCCTTTGATGTTGCCACCATCAAAATGACATCGTTATGTACGGATACGTTTGTCATTAATTATATATAAATAAGAGTTTTATTAATTATAGTAAATAAATTCTTGTTTAATATTATTATATGTAATGTTCTGTCAGTGACGTGAATCATATTATGTATGATTATACACTGTAAATAAATAAATAAATAAATAAGATGTAAAGTTGCCGAAATCTGTATGCTGACTAATATTTTATTTGTGCACTGTACGAGGAAAGATGCAAATTTACAAAACTAATTTTTGTAAAGCTACACAAATCTGTAACTTAACAAACGGTTCTACTAAAATTATTGTTATCTTACTAAATTTTTATCTGTAACCTGGGTTGCAGTCGTATAAAAAATTCTAGAAATCCGAGTTTCCTAAATAATTCTGAGTAACCTTACAGATTTTTTCATTTTTAGTGTAAATCTGTATCTATTACATGAATATTTGCTGTTTCCCGTTACATAAAAAGCTCTAGGAATCCCAGTTTTTTAGAAAACTTTTAGTAACTTTGCGGATTTTTTTTGCAGTGTTCTGATTTTTTGGAATGATTGGATCGTTTTTCGATTTTATGTAATCTTTTAAGTTGTGTGTTGTGTAAAAGAAAAAAAAAAGTTTATCTTTTCTGTGACTTTTTCTCTTTATTTTTCTTCCTTATCCCCCCCCGCCTTCCTGGAAACTTAATTTCTATATAAAAATATTGAGTCTTTTTTTTCTTATAACTTTTCTTGTTTCAAGTCTTACGTTTGGATAAATAGCATGTTCTAGATACCTCATAAATGTCCTGCAACAACTTCCTGCAGCAACTGATGAAAACACGAATTTTTGCTGTTGCCGTTACATAAAAAGTTCTAGAAATCCCAGTTTTTTAGAAAACTTTTAGTTACTTTACGGATTTTTTTTTTTTTTTTTTTTTTGCTGTGTACTGATTTTTAGAAGGATTGGTTCGATTTTCGATTTTATATCATCTTTTAAGTTGTGTGCTGTGTAAAAGCAAAAGCAAAAAAAAAAAAAAAAAAAAGCTTATCTGTTTGTTTTTTCTATGACTTCCTCCCTTTATTTTTCTTCCTTCCCCCTACCCCTCCCAGAAACTTAATTTCTATATTAAAAATATTGAGCCATTTTTTCTTATATTTTTTTCTTGTTTCAAGTCTTACAGTTGGATAAATAACATGTCTTAAATACCTCATAAATGTCCTGCAACAACCCCCTGCAGCAACTGATGAAAACAGTCCGGTGGCCGATTCCGACTTTCATGTGGGAAAACGGAGAACGTTGCCGGGACCCCAAATGGGTGTTTACATGGATTACGCAAATTCTTGTGATGTGATGGGCTCCATGCTTCAACCAGGAATGACACAGCTTAAGGGGGCAGGCACAGATGTGAAATCAAAGAAAAAACCACTAATATTTATATTTCATTTTCCCGTACTCACATAATATATTTCAGTAACATTTTTTCATATTCTGTATACTGAAGTGAGATACATTTTGCTAGTTTTGTTTTCTGAAAAAAAAAAAAAAAAAAAAAAAAAAAAAAAAAAAAAAATGATTATTTTATTTTTTTCTGGTTTGGTGTACTATTAATAGTATGTTTTTTTTTTAAATAATTTTTTTATTATTTTTTATGTATGGCAATGATAGTATATGTCTATGTCTTTCTTATTATGAATTCATTTATGTTTTGACATTTAATAATAATAATAATAATAAAAGTTTTCTTAATTCTCTTTGCACAGTTGGTGATTATTTTATGTGATACTCATATTTCACTTTTTAAATTTAAAATATAGGTTACTTTTCTGAACGAATCATACGTGATAAAATTCACAAAACATTATAAAGTTGTAATATCTGTAAAACCCTGTTGTAATATGATATTTTCCATACGGTTCTAAAACCTTTTCCTTAGCCTATTAACATATAAATATGAACTGAATGGTACACAAAATAAGTATATCCGTCGCATTTGAGACAACGGGAAAAACTCTAAACATCAGTATGTCTGTTTGGAATAATTAACACATTTGGAATGAATTGAAAAAATTATGATATTATAAGCAAAATTGTATCTCGGAAATGACTAACATTCATTAAATGATCCAGAAGGGTTCCTACATGCAATGATATAGAATATGTAACATGCATAATTATATTTCTCTCAAGAATCAAATATAAAATTACGTGAAAGGAAATATAAGAAAATAAACTTAGTAAATCTATTTAAACTGGAAGAAAAATGATTATTCAGATATCAGGCAGTTTAATATTTTAATATTAGTAACAAGTAATGAAATTGCTAATTGCTGCTTCATATGTTATTTCACTGCATTTTTTAATTCTTTATTTCAAAGTCGGAAAATAATCTTTGAAAGTTATTTTTTGAAAGTATTGCGTTTATTATTTCTTAATTTAAATATGCTTGAATTTTTTTTTGTTTTATTCACATTCCGCTGTTTCCTTTCAATTAATTTAATGAGCTCAGGAAGAAAAAGAATACTAGTCTGTTTGTTCTAATGAAAGAAAACTAAGTTATGCAACATCAATTGATGAATAAATTATAATAAAGTCAAGATTATGATTCCTTTTTTTACTTTATTTCGTAAGGGACTCGGCATCCCCATTGAGTTATATTTTTATTGTCTGGGCATTTTATAATTTTCTGGCATATTATTAAATTATTTTATGAGGGTAAACAATTTAACCAAAAATTGTTTTTTTTAATAGCAAAACTTGAAAAAAAAATTTAAGAAAACTTATTTTAAAATACACTTCCTTCCAATTTTGATTTTTAGAACCATTTTACAGAGATTTTTTTTTATACGTGTAAGGAGTATAATGGTAAGGAACTGATTTAAATAATTAATTTAAGAAAAAATAAATAATATGTAGAATAAATAAGTTGAATGCTACATTCATCTTTTAAAAAAGGTAAACTTAAAACTCCACTATGTGTAAATTTCTTAAAGATGACCAAAAATATTTTAAAAGGTGTTAAATTACTTTTAATCTTTAGCACTTTCAACTGTAAACGCAGCCATCGACCGAGAATATAAAATAAAAAAAAAATACAAATATTTATATCTTAATTTTCAAATGTCACGTAACTGAAGTGAAAGTCAAAGTCAACTTTCAGATCCTGAAAATAAAATGTTTACAGTTGAAAGTACTAAAGATTGAAAGTAATTTAACACCTTTTAAAATATTTTTTGTCATCTTTAAGTAATTTACACATAGTGTAGTTTTAAGTTTGCCTTAAATAATATGTTACGATATAACATAAAAATACTTAAAATTTCTATTTATATAGCATTTTTATTTAAAAAAATAAACTATTTATATTATTGATAAGTCTTAATTTTATTAAATACATTATGGGTATCGTCCATTAATACTTTCCGAGCGATGTACTTAAAAAAGGACACATAATTTTAATTTTACTGGAACCAAGAATATTTAATTAAAATTTTCCTTTTATAACATACCGGATAATAAGCAAGATTATATTTTTTAATAAATTCATTTATAAAACCTGGTGTGTGTTAATTATTTCAAACAGATTTAATCCGCACCGGAAAGGGTTAAAGTTAGTTAAAAATACATGTTGAAATTTAGCATTTTGACCATACTGCTATAGTAAATACACAAAAACTAAGAAACTCTAATGAAAAAATTGGAACTCTGAATGATTTAAAGTGATATGCATTCTGAAAAAGTCATTTTCACACATTTTTAATTACCGGATCTTAACGATGCGAATATCTAAATTCATTTCAAGTAAAATATTGGGAAAATTTATATTTTCGCCATATTTCAAGGAATTTTAATTGTCTTCTTTTTACAGACATGTACTTTCTAGTTAATATAAACAAATAATAACTGAATAATGATGTAACATAATACAATATATCAGGCAATTTGAAATGAATCGTAAAAAAAATTATGCATAATTTTAATCATTTACATGGCCGGCCATAATAGTGTGCGATGTCTATAATGCAGATGCACCCGATCTCAATATTTATAAGCCTCACAAAAAAATATTTCTTTCAATCGAGATCAAAACTTGGTTTTGGTTTTAATTTATATTTGTGTTGAAGAAAGGTTTGCTCTTTCTACTACTCTAATCTATAAGTTTAGTCTGCAATTAAATATCCTATTAATTCAATAATAATTTTTTGATAGATGTTACGTGAATTTAAAAACTTCAGAAAATAATTTAATGTTCATCATTTTAATACTTTGCCTGCGGAATGTAAATTAAAACCTTTAAAAAGTACGTCGTAATACAAAGCTTATCTAAAGATTATAATTGACAATGACTAAAACATTAATTGCTATTCTTAATCACGACTGTTATTTTATATTTTGAATAAAATTTGCAAACATTTATTATAATTGTATTATAGGGCTGGTTTTGCAAAATTTGTAGTTTCACTATACAATTTAGTATATTTTATTAGACGTCTTTTAATCTAAATTGGGTTCACACTCTTCTGGTGATTATTTTTGACAATTGAATGAACTGGTATGAACATGGACATTCATGGTTCATCATTTCCTTTTTACTTTAAACCTCTCGTCCACGATTTTTTTTATGAATTGGTCTCTGAATTATCAGAATTAAAATGTAATGCTATTAAAAATTGATTCATGCAATAAGTGAGGCCTTGATGTTTAAAAAACATTACTCATAATAAAATTTAAACGAAAGCCTTTTCTTAAACAAAGCTTTTTATCATTTCAGTTTTGAGTCTCATGTGAGCCTTAGAGGAGCGAAAAGGTTAATAAACAGAAAATTCTCTATTAGAAAATGCGTTAATGGGAAAAATAGGAATAAAATAATGTAATAATGTTAATTTAAATATTACTTCTTAGAGATGTATATTAAAATCTTTAGACAATACACCATAATGCAAAGATCATATCGAGACGGTTTGAATGTTTCTTTCATTGAAGCCGAAATCAGTGTAAAAGACCGTTTAAATAAAAGTCACTTCATCAAGAGATTGTATCAGGATTGAAGTGCTAGATCTATTTGCTTAGAGTAGGTCGGTATCTTTTTAAGTAATTGAGAAACTGGTCAGGAAAGAGAAGAGGTAAACATCTTTAAGACATCCGCTATCTATAGTCTCCATGTCTTTTGAACTGATAACTATAGGCTTTATTTTCAAGAAAGAATATTTTCCTGATATCTCAGGTTCTCTTTTTATTTCCAAACAAGTATTTTTTTTATATTTACTATGTTTAGTATTGTTATTAAATATAGTTAAGCTCTTTGTAAAATTTAGAAACAAACTAACATAAAATTTCATGGATAAACGTTAGTTACATTTAAGCCGCTTTTGCGCTTAAACAAAAAATAAATAAATAAATAAATAAATAAATAAATAAATAAAATAAAATTTTTACTTTTTTTTTCTTTTTAAATCGCAGATTTTGGCGATTAAATTTGACTATGAAATTTTAGTGGTGGAAAAAAAGCATAAAAGTAGGCATCTATGTATTTATAATGTGATTTTGACTATTTGACTATTTTGAAACTTGAATTATTCGATTTCTTCATTAATAAACTTACTTAACTTAAATGGTCTGCAAGCTCGTACTTTAATAAGACATTGTATGATTACACACTGTTAAAAAAGAAAGACATGAATCTACTGTTTTATATATTTTTAACCCTTTATATCCTGACGGTACTTTTAATTAAGGAAAATTCAATGTAAAGTTTATTTTATTCACTTACTGATAAATGTAGTTTTCACTGTTCATACAAAATAAATTGCTCAATCATATTTACCAAGCACTTTGAAACATTCGAAGCTAAATATTCTTACTTTCTTCTATCTATACAAGAAAAAAGTACTGAATTCGTGAAAATTTTCGAATTCGGGGGGAAGCCAAATAATATGTTTTTGCAAAATGTCTTACTGTGAGTCTGTATGTGACAAAAATTTTATGAGCTCTCTATCTCAAGAACTGATGCACGGAATTTCACAAAACTTTATATTTAGTTAGACCTTGATATAAACGGGAGCTGATTAGCTTTTGGCGCATATCGCCCAACAGGTGGCGCTGGTATGCTGCCTTTTTCGTAATCTCCACAATAGTTATATCTCAAAAACTAATGAACGGATTTTCATAAAACTCGAGATTCCGCTAGTCTTTAATATATTATGAAGCCTGTTACGTTTTGATGTAAATCTCTCTATAGGTGGCAATGCTATGCGGAATTATGCAATAGTGATTATTGCAATAGCTCTACTTCAGGAACTATTGCGCTAATTTTCATCAAACTTCAGATTCCCTGATTTCCGGATTAGTCCCTGATATAATTTAGTATTCTGCAGTTTTTGGAGTAATTCGCTCAACAGGTGGTGCTTCTAACCAACTTTTTGTTACGATTTTGTTATGATTCTATCTCAAAAACTAACGCAAGGATTTTCATCAAACTTTAGATTCATTTGGAAGTTGACATGAGTTGCTGATTAGATTTTGGTGTAAATCTCGTTACCGCTGATGCTGCTATGCTTCATTTTCTGGAAGTATTAGCATGTATGAGATTGAAAAAAGTTTTGGGATTGACACATCCCACTAGTTTAATATGGTTATTTACCTAGGCTTAGCTTTTATCCTATTAAAAATGTTATATGAAAAATTTGCAACTACAAAACATTTCTTTGTTACAAATAGGAACACAATGCATTTTTTACAAAGTTTTTATAAGAATTATGAGATTTCCATTACAGTATTTTTTGAATCAATCTCATTATTCTTCTTGATATTTTGCAAACATAGTTCTAATTATCGATTTATTAAATGAGTTTGAATTAAGAAAATTATCTAAAAATCAAATTATTATTATGTACGTTGTTCTGGAATCTTAGACACTAACGTAAATAATGATTCAGATGAAGCAATATTTTTATTCAAAATTTAGGAAATTAAGGGTTAAACCAATTGTATTATAAATGAGTACCTAAGATGCTCGATTAGAAATAATCATATGTATACTTAAAAACAACATATTTTATTACGTAGGATAACTATAATCCCTTATAACTCCATTTTTAATGTTACAGATTTGTAGATAAGAGCATTGTTTAATAAATATACGCATAAAATTCAGGAATATTGTTTCTTAACCCCTTCGCGACAGGAGCCTTTTAAGAAATTTTTAATGTTTTGTCACCGGTTTTTAAAAACAAAAATTTGTGCCTTATTAAATCGACAAAATGCTCCGATTAAATAAGGCAAATTTTACAGTAAAATTTTACCGGTGGGGATAAACAAGGATTCCTAAGCCTTTTTGCGGCACGTATACGTGACGCTCGTCCCCAAGGGGTTAATAGAAGAATAAAACTGCACAATTACGAATGGTTTTAATAAATTAAATCTTATGAAGGATTGTTCAAATTAGTGTGAGATCATACATGTTTCTTACGGGTATTGTTATACAAGGTATTTCCTTCAAAATGCAAGATAAATTAATTTACATCCTCTACACCACTAAATAAGTTCTATGCTCAATGTCTAACGACAGATGATTTTGACGTGTTCAATGATTTGTAATAACAGTTTTACTAATAATGATAATACATTGGATGTGACAAATTCTGAACAAAACAATCATTGACGTAAAACATATTCAGATTGTTGCTATTAATGGCGTTTTTAATGTCAGATACACCTATTTGACTTTTCATTTGGCTTTAAGTATCCACAGAAGCGGAAACCCGTTGGAGTGTGTTTGGATGATCATGTGAAGACCACAAAAACGCTTAATAGCACATATAAGAACATTTTTTGCTCATCTTTGCTTTTTGCCTATGTTGCCGTTTTTACTGCTACAGATAGAATCTTAACGGTAATAATGTAGTGTGTGATCTACTGCTTTTAAATTAGTTGTTTCTTGCTTGCCGCCACTGAAATTGGCCAATGATGTTATTCATTAAGACATAGGTTGAAAAGTAGTATTTTAACTGTAAAAAAATAATTAGAATAAATAGATAAAATGAGTATATTAATTAACTTAATAATCCACTATTTTATTATGCCAGTTTTACAAAACATAAGGAGTAATGGCCCGCAAAAAGCCGTTCATTCATATACGGGTGATTTTCAAAATAGGGGACAATTTATGTCTTTCGGCATACAAAAAAAATTGAGAGGTTTTCTGTCATGTTTTTATATTTAGATATGTTTTTCTTAATATTATTCATTATTTGCACTCAAGAATTACTCACTTTTTAGTAAAAAACACCTTAAAATAACAGAATAAATGTTCAAAATGTCATTAGCATGGATATCCACAGCAGCTGTGCCTTGTATATACTAGCATTTTTCAAGAGTTAATATCATGTTTATAAAATAAAACAAATGTTATTCTTTCTTTAAATTAATCAAGGAGAGGATTTATCCAATAAATTTCTTTTTAAAAATAAAATTATAGTATATAAAAAAAGAATTAAAGTTTGTCCTCCATATTCTATTTTCAAAACGAGGTCATAGTATAACAGCTGGTTATTAATCAAAATTTCATTTTCACATATGACAATAGTTTGAAAATATAAAGTTTCTCCATGGCAACAAGTAGCCATTTTAATCCAGCCTGAAAATGGAAGCATGTATTGTATTTTAAGAATAGAAGTTGAATATTAGGGGCGTACATCAATTGTATGTCATTAGAATGGATAATAATTTTCATGTTTATTTTATAATTAAAATTTTTATTTTACTTATTTGCATAGGACTTTTGTGTTTTAAAAAGCCCCAGAAAGGACTATTGCATTGTGATTATATTACGGCTTATAATATTATTTAAATTAAAATTTGTCATTAGCATGGACAAATATCAGTGTCATTAGCATGGTTTTTCTGTCCATGCTAAAGACTCCTATATGCATAAATGTAACCATTGCTTATATTGTATCCTTTATAAAGTTTAATTTTACATATAAATTTAGGTATTACATTTATTATCCCTAAAATATGCATTAAATCTGTCAGAAAATTACTAAAACAGCTTCTTGCATTGTTAGTGTCAGAATGTTGCTCATGTAAACAAAGTTTGCTCTTTGGTAATGTTTTTATTCTCCTTATATGTATATATGTAAAAATGGAAACCCATTTGCTGAAATGGAAGGCTAATAAATATAGAAAAAAATATTTAAACAGGAAGAAAATAAAAATTTCTTAATATATTTATTCCATGCAATTTGTTTTGTCATTAGCATGGCTCAAAAAATACTAATTATTTTTTTAAAGTTAATTTTTAAATATTTAGCTCTGCTGACTACATTTAAAGCATACCTAATACTATATTAACAACACCTATTTTTTTCAGAAATTTTGCTAACAGTAATTTTTTTAAGATTTCACTTTTGAAATTGTCCCCTATTTTGAGAATCACCCATACAAGGTAGCCATAATTAAACTGACAATCCTCATAGTGTTTTGTAGCGCGATCTAATTGAGAGAATGACGCCAAATTTTGAGAGAGAAGATTAAACAAGACGGGGGATGGAGGATTCCTCCAAAAAATTAGTTCCAAAAGTCATCGATAGGGAAGTATGTGGCGCTGTGATAGATGACATCAAAACAGAGTGAATGAACAGAATTTATATCAGAGATGACAGAAAAAAAGTCTTAAAAAATACAGAATCAATATCGAAATAAAATTACTTTTTATCTAACACATTTAACGATTTAATTCAATATCAATATGGCAACACTTTTTAAAAAACTAAACTTTTCTATAAAATTTATATTATAAACAGTGATAAAACAATTTCACTTATTTAGTTCCAAAGAAAGCAGCAAAATAGGAAGTTCTTTTCTCCTCAGCTCAATTTTCATGCTATATCCACACAGCCACAGAATTTGCGAAGCACAGCGCTTGCACGTTCCGTCCACAGCTTTTTTCGCTCTTTTTTAGGTGCGTTCGTAATTATGTAAATACGTAGCACCTATAGTTGTCGTTCAGTCCGTCCGTCTGTCCATCTGTCTGTCCGCATATAACAACGCAAAAACTATCTGACCGAATCGTTTGAAATTTACAATATATAATTATTACATAATTTTGTCGAGTCATTTCAAATTTTATGAAAATCGGATGCATAGATGAATCACAGTTACAATCAAAAGGATTCCGTTACATTACGGTCAATGGGGAAAAAGATTCAAACGCATTTTAATCGTTTGGAATTTTAAAATATATAATTATTACATAATTTTGTCCAGTCATTTCAAATTTTATTAAAATCGGATGCATAGATCAATTACAGGGACAATAAAAATTATTCCGTTACTTTACGGTCAATGGGGGAAATTTTTTCAAATGCATTTTAATGGCGTTACACTCATTCGAACATTATAAAAATGGCATGAGCCTATGTAGTACATATACACTAAAATATACATTCTCTACAATCTGTGATGCAAAGAATTTTTATTATTAAATTACTGGGCCACACAAAAGTATTCTACTACATAATGCTATACGGGTAAACATTGTTTGGGGCGTGTTTTAATTATATTAAACTATTTCACTGTATACTATATTGTACCCGAAGTATTGTCTACTGTAACGGCAAGATCTGAATATTTTAAAAACTTCGTTATAGTACGAACGCACCTCATTTGCTACGCTTCACGTGCATTTTCCAACTTGTTCTTTATTCCGACTGTCTGGAGTAAGTAAGGAAGAAAGGAAATAAATCAAACCGACGACACCGGACGACCCTTGGGGATATAAGCATGATGTTCGCATAGTGCCATCTTGTCGGGTTTTTAAAGGCAATGTGTTACTTTTAGAAACATTTGATTGAAAATCTCTCCTTTGCTCTACTTGTCGAAATCGTTTTCCTCAACCAGTGCATCCCATCAGCCGCTCTTTGTGTTCATTTGCACAGTTAATGGTTTAAAAGCAATGGTTGCAAAGTTTGAGAAAACAGGTTCTCTGAGGGTTCAGTCACGTAGACATTGAAAACCCGTACCACAGGATACTGTCAAATAATTGCAACGGCGACTGCCGACACAGCACAAGAGAATATTGCTGCCATTTAAAGTGCTTGTGGGGTAGCTCGGAATCTGATTATTGTCTTATGATATGAGAAGTTATAAGAAAAATTATCCACTTCTATTCATACAAGATCAGCCGTGTATTAGAGTTAAGTCACACTGACCATGAAAAGTGACTAATCATGCTCTCACCTTTCTTGCCAGAATGAATATGGATGAAGCTTGACCGTGGAAAATCTTATGGGGAGACTAGGCGTACATTTACCCGAATGGAATTGTAACTACCCAGAAATGCTGAATCTGGGATACAAATCACGAAATGCATTCAAAGGAATCGCCTTACATTCACCAAAGGCAACTATTTGGTGTGGTTTCCCATAAAAAATGATCATATGTCCATTATTCTGTGAGAACATTACCCCGACAGGAATAGTAACCTATTCTATTACCGGAGAGAAATATCGCCAAATGTTTTGTTTACCTAAGAGGTACAGCTCAGACAAGGAAACCAGGTCTGTAGAGCACAGTATCCCTCCCGGTCGCCTTTATTAAAGTCTTAAAAAAGTTACATAATTCAGCCAAAACTGAAACCGCTAGAATCGCGACAGTGGGCGGTATTTAAAACAAAAAATAACATAACAGGACCTCATCTGCCAGGTGCAAAAGAACCTAACGCGACAGAGGGCAGGTGGGAAAAATAAAAACAAACAGGGATCACATAACAAAAGAAAATAATACAAACGGAAGCTTCCCGCCGAAGAACAGATCCCTGCTAACTGGATAAACTTATTTTCCCTCGTCTTACCCCATGCAACTTCTGACTAAGGGATTACTCAAAGTCCAAAGTGCATCACAGAATTATCCAGAACCTAGCTATGTTGAAGGATGGCATAATACGGAGTCTACGGGAAATTGCTGCGGACATCTTGCTTTCTGCTGTTGTGCATGTTGTGCACAGAATGCAGTATGTGAAACACAAAAACGGCAGTCACATTGAATTTGATTTGAATGGGCTAAATAAAAGGTAATTTTATTTCAGTATTGATTTTGTATTTTTTAAAACTCTCTTTGCTATTTCACAGTGTCACATATCCTCCTATCCGTGACTTTTGGAACTAATTATTTTTACGAAATTTTCTGTTCTCCGCCTTGTTTAATCTTCCCACAAAATTTGTCGTCATTCGCGCTACAGAACATTCTGATTACTGTTTAATTATAGCCACCTTGTAGTATGTTGCGTTTTAGTTCAAAAGAGACATTCAGCGAACGCATAAAATAAAAATTCTTCTTTCGGTATGAATGGGAAATATCAGATTGAAATGGAGGCTAAATTGGCAACCCAATAGAGATAAAGAGGAAGCATCTACGGTGTGGTACTCCGCATGTTACATAGAACTTTTCGCTTCAGAATCCTCCAGCACGATTCCCTTGTTTGAGTATCATTATCGTCTGCAAGTCTGCCTATGGCTGGATGATCGTATCCCAGTCGGTCCAGAACCTTATAAGAAGGCCATTCGTCACTCATGATAATTGAGCTTGGCATTACTTTCCGCTGAATTATGGGTAATAATGTTGCGGCATTTTTTGTTCGACGACGAAAAAGCGTGTTTTGAGTTTATCAGTTCAACATGTTCAACAAAATACCCAGGATTCTTCCATTCGTTTCGTGTGGTTTCTTTGGTCAACGATGTTTTCTGCATCATAATCGTCTGAAGACAACTCTTCATTTCATGCATTTCCAAGCATCATGCGGCCCCTGTTTTATTTTTGTTTCCTTGTACAAGGGATTCTTCAATTTATCCTCTACGTGCCCGGGGCCGCCAAAGGGCTCTCGATTGTCGAATATTGCTTCTCAGATATCACGACACAATTTGTATCAATCGCAGACAGTATGATTTTGTTTTCTCAATAACCTTCTAGGTCCCTAGAGCATTACCATAGCTCCAGTAATATTTAACTTTCAAAATCTCAGATAAAGTCAAATATCTATGGCAACAACTGTTAACATATTCAAAAGTAAAAAAAGTGCTTTGTTTTCTGACAGATTGGACCCACCAGTGGCCGAGAGGTTCCGACCTCCAAAGTGGTAGACGGTAGGTGCTGGGTTCGAATCCAATCGCGACCGTCGCCTAACCGTTCGGAGTTTTCCGTGGTTTTCTTCGAACCTTGCGTAAATACGGGTTAGGTTCCCTTAGAATGACCCCCACGGAGGGCATCCCACCCCTTAGGGCCTATATCTCGCAGTGTAGATAATTGGCCGACATAAAAAAATACATAATATATTCTGACAGATTGATAAGTTTGGCTTCCCCTGCGGTAACATCTCATGCAGTTTTATTTCTTACCATTCCTATTTTTGTAACTTCTCGGATTTCATTACCACTCTTCATACAAGCAGGAAGGCTATTCAACGACTGAAGTAATTCATGTTGACTAAGAAATTGAACTCTGATTCATCCATAAGTATGACTAAAAAAACGAAATGACTTTCATATTCAAACGTGCGTTAAAATATTAGAAAAATCATGTGGCTTGAAACAATAATGAATTTCAGTTCAAACGTGCGCTAAAATGGGGGAAAAACAGAAGGATTGAAATAACAACCAATTTCAGTGGCGCCATATAAGAAACAACAACCTTACGAAAAAAGCGATAGGTCGAACACTACATCTTTACCGCTTTAACGCCATTTGTAGTTTGGGTATATAAGATCAGTTTGAAAGCAAAAATGTGTGTGTTACTAATGGAAAATTTGAAATTCTTGTTACAAAAGCTTTAATCATGAGTTCTCGATTTTCGTTCTTCTTTTAATTCTTCTCATACTTTGAAATAACTCGCATCTGAAATTATATTCTGATTCCTTGAAAGGTACAATTGCTGGAAGGCACACTATGACGAAGTAACTAAATTGACCGATGATACGCAAAATCCCAAACTTATGTTTCAATATGTTTTGTATATATTTTTGTTACATTGATAAAGTTAATTTTGTGCATTTTTAAAAATCTCAAATTTTATTTTTTATAGATGAAATTGGTGCAGAAGTATGATATTTTACGTGGAATTTCTTTCAATCAAATGCTGCCAACTGCCAAAGTCTCACCTGGGCGCATGTAATCCCAATGTTTCTCATTCCTCAAATGCCTGCAGAAGAGGAATCTACCAGTGGCGGAACATAACTGGATCTTGACTTTACAAGATGAAAATGTTCAAAATTTTCTCTTCAATACCTGATTTAGACAACTGTGTAAAAGATACCAAGGAAAAAGAAAAAAAGAAAAAAGAAAAACAATTTCCTTTTTTCTCTGATTTAAAGTCGAACTAGTACCACACAGTTGTGTGGATCCTGTCTTGACCTAATCTGACATCGGAAAAATTTTTTAATACTTTTTTTCAATCAAATATTATCCTATTAATTAGGGTTAAGACTAAGACTTTTAATTTCTACCAAAACTCTTCAGGTCTTAAAGGGTCATAACATTTCAAATTTCATACGTAGGTATAAAAACATAATTAATAAAACAAACAAACAAACAAGGCTCATAATACTGCTCACAAGATTAAAACAAGTTGGAAACTGCACGTCAAAATGGCAAATGAGGTGTGTTCATACTACAATTATTTTATAAATATTCAGAACTTGATGCATTAATTTTTAAACTCACGACCAAAAATGCATGAATACAAAATTTGATATGATGATGTATCTTCAATTCAGTAATACCAAAATAATACGACCTCATCTTAACTAGGACGTAATCAACATGACAAACCTAGAATCATTACCTACACTGTAAAAAAAAGTGTCGATCTACTAAAAAAAATTTAGTGATCCTCGCAATTACTAAAATTTTTTTTGTAATCTTACTCGGTTACAAGGAAATCTGTAAAAATTACTAGAAAAAAGCTAGCAACGAATAGAGTTAATAGTTTTATATTTTTAATAGCTATTACTAAATTTTACTTGGTGTGGCCGTGATAGCCTAATGGTTATAGCGCTGAACTCCAGGCTGAAAGGTCCCGGGTTCGAAGCTGGGCACCACCAAATACGCACCGAATGTATGTAGTGTAAGTACTCGTTAAATAAAGAGATTATGAAAATCCTGTCGGAGCAGGTAGCAATGTTTGGTGCTGCCATCTATTGCGGCTTTTCCGAAAATCTTCCGCTTCGGAAGTCTGTCTTCTTACCCACTGGATGCAACTCGAAGGAAGCTCCTGCTCTTACGGGCACACGTAATGGTTACTAAAAATAATTTTTGGATTTTACTAAAATTTGCTTGGTGGCTCATACTAAAAAGTTTTAAGTTAGTTATACAAAAAATTCTTTTGTTTAGTTTACAAAAGAAATGTTTGTTTCACTTGCAAAAAAAAAAAGTTTGTAATGGTTACTAAAAAATTCTATGGAATACAAATTTACTAAAAAATTTTTAGTAATCTCTTGAATTTTTTTTACAGTGTAACTTGGGATATCGTAAAAATACGTAACTCATTCGAAAACCATTTATAAGCTATTTTCATTCATACTCTGTAACTTTTACAGATTCTGTTGAATTACCTTATATATGATCTACAGAATTTATTCACATAACGTAATATGTAAAAATTTACTTAAACTTAAAAACTCATATCACAATTAATTCCAGCAAAAATCTGTAACATATAATATTTCTGGCACAGTATAGTATCTGAAATCTTTTGTGAGTCCCTGTAAATACTGTTAGCACTTTCTGTTATACAAGAATTTGATAAATCTCAGCAACGTATATCAATTTTATTATATATAAAATAACTTAAGTTGATTGATATACGTCGAAAACAATGTTTTCCCATATATCATTATGTAACGGAATTATTTTGTGTAGCTCTGTAAATAAATAATAATAAACATTTTTTTGCACCTCATATTCCACAGAATGTATATTTTATCAGACTTCAGTAAATGCAAATCAATTTCATCCTGTTCGAAATGCTGTAACACGATTAAAATGAACTTGAAACGATTTTTCTCATTGACCGAAATGTAATGTAATTCTTTTGATTGTCCCTGTAATCAAACTATACATCCGATTTTCATGAAATTTGAAATGACTCGACAAAATTCTGCAAAAATTATTTATTTTAAATTTCAAATGTTGGGTAGTTTTTGCTCTGTTATATGCGGACAGACGGACTGAACGACGGCTATAGTTGCTACGCATTTACACAATTACGAACGCACCTAGAAAGCATAACAATAGAAAAATTGGAATTTCGTTATTATTTTCTTACTTTCATTATTAGTTACTCCTTTTCTGTTTTCACCCTGTTTTCTAACTTTTCTGATGCACTTTCTTCTATAAATGGGGCTAGACCAAACGTATTAAAAAAAATTTCTTGCAGAACATTCGTTTGCGAAGTTAAGTGACACGCAATGCATTATAAAAGGTAAAAACAAAAAAGAAAAATCATGCGTTAAGCATGGATTATGAAGCACTTTCCAACACTTCATGAAATCTTTAACAAAACTTCGTTAATTAGGCAAATAAGGGTATATAGCCAAATATGTATTGCAATACTTTTGAATAGTTCTGTATTTGATCTGTCAGTTGATATGCATATTATAAAATGGGAAAATTTAGTTTAGCAAGAAAAAAGCTTAAAATTTTTTTTGAGCAATTTGTATAATGGGAAACATATAATGGGAACCCATATAATAAATGGGAAACATACATGAAAACTTTTGTTCAGCCCTGTAGTTTACCTTGTACTTTTATTACACGTCAGTAAGAAGCTAAAATTCATTTTAAACTAAAACACTCTTAAAACAACTGAAATCACATTGTAATAAATTAACATTCATAGCGGTCCATGTACACAATTCTTTGCGTGGCCCTGTATATCATTTTGTCTATATTCTGCAAACATTTCTTTGTAAATTGAATGCAGTTCAGCTTAAAAATGTATACCTTATTTAAGGACCACCTTTAAGTAATTGACGCTCATACTCAGTAACGTTGGTGAGCTCTTTTGGATAGCCCTGTATATCAACTATAACATTTATACACACCCTTCTAATGTACAAAGATTTAGTGATACTTAATAGCGTATATCATAATTAAAATGTATTACATTCATCCATCAGCTATCATCAGAAACATATACAGTCCGTCGGAAGGGATATACTACTTGAAATCTTTTGTGTGTCCCTGTAAATACAATGTACTTCATATTATGCAAGACAGTATCGTATAATTTATATTAAGCCTCAGTGACATATAACAATTTTGTTATACATGAAACAGTTTAATATATTTTTAAAATGTTGAACACTATTCTCCCAGTTTACCATTATCCAATGGAATTCTTTTGTGTGGCCCTGTAAAGGAATAATAGCTATACTTTCACCGCATATTTTATAAAACGCATATTTTAATGCACCTCTTAAATACATGTAAATTTTAATATGTTTGACAGGGTTTAACATCTTTAAAACGCCTTTGAAATGATTTTACCCCATAGGCCATAATGTAATGGAAAATTTTTGACTCTCCCTGTAAATGAACTAATCATGGTAGAAACTTCATTGTCAATAGGGTTCGTGCTAGGGTAAAAGTCAATAACATACAAAAATTTCAGGGCAATTCGAGTATATTTACAGGTGTTAGAGCGCGGACAGACGGACAGACGGATAGACTGATAGACGGACAGACAAACCGAATGCATAAGTACTTTTCAAAAAATGCATAAGCACTTTTCAATGCATAAACTTTTGAAAAGTGTTATAAATGTTAAAATTCATTTGAAACGATTTTTCCCCATATTCCATAACGTAATGGAAAACTTTTGACTGTCCCTGTAAATAAATTAATCATGGTAGAAACTTCATTTTCAATAGGGTTCGTGCTAGGGTAAACCTATATAACGTCCAAAAATTTCATGGCAATCCGAGTATATTTATGAGAGTTAGAGCGCGGACAGACGGTCACACGGCCATCCGGACAGACGGCCAGACAAACCTAATGCATAAGCACTTTTCAACTTTGTTGGAAAGTGCTAAAAAGAACAAAAATTAAAATAGCAATACAACATAAAAAATATAACAAAGTGAAAAATGTCAGTAAAGTTGAACGTTTGTTGCGGAAAAAATGCTGCCAAAAAAATTTATATCATTATATCCAAACAATGAACTTCATGGTATGTTTTTATAGCAAATGTTGTAGAAATATGTCGCTAAGTTTGTAGTTTAGAATTAATTGCGTAAAAGTCTTTTGGTCTCAATTTTTACCGTGACAACTGTTTAACCTAAAAAAGTAGTATTAGCTATGCAATAAGTATAAAACAAAATAATGCGCAGTGGAAATGTTTCCAAAACTAAAGAAAAATAAAACACCGGAAGCTTTCGCTAATAAATCAGTCTTTTGCTCACAGAAAAACTTTTTGTTTAATTTTTAATAGTAGAAATTTATGATGCAAATTTAATTTGGGTTATTGTTTGATTATTGTTGAAGATTAAAAAATATATGTGTCATTGTTGCACAAATAGGACTAATTTAAAAAGAACTTTTGATTGAGAAAACCGCAATTAAGATTAAGGTTTTAATGTAACTATAAACTGTTTAGGGGCAAGGCCTTTATTTATACTTCTAAAAAGTTCAAATAATTAATTCACACATGAATTTACGAACAAATTTACTTGAAAATAATCGAAAGCTTTTCTTCACGTATGTTATACGATTAAAATTCCATAAAAAATTACTGGCGCTATTTGTAAATTTGGGCATTAAATTTAAGCATTTGCGACTGCAAAGGGTTAAATTAATTGTAAATAACAGGACAGATTTTTTCTTACCATGAAAATGTATAAAACAACAACGAAAGTCTTAAATACTTTTTATGTACACCTCAATTAATTTTATAAATATTCAATAATGATTATGAGTCTCTGACCGCCTATTAAAGGTCCCTGGGCCACATGGTATCCGCGGCCGCAGACTGAGTATGGCTGGGCTAGACGGTACTTTAAAAAAAAAAAAAAAAAAAAAAAAAAAAAAAAAAAAAAAAAAAAAAAAACATGGTTTTTAATGTTTTGTGACTTATAGAAAAAAATATAACTAGATCTGGACAAACCTTTGAGAAATATACTAATGAAGATTAATCACCGGATAATTTCAAATTTAGATATTTTGCTGAATAAGATATATTTGTAGGATTTTTCTGGAACTTTAGGATCTTGAAGAATATATTTGGATTCCTATTTATAAACAGCGATTTTATCAGAGGAAAAATTAGGGGGCCAACAAAAAATAAAAGAAAATTAGTACTGTTTGCGATCACCTTGTAAAATAAAATGCATGAAATGATCTACTGCTATAGTTTATTGATATATGGATATTGTACAACATATTTAATTATTTCTGGAGGAATAGAACGTACATTCATGGAAATACATCATTTTTTTAAGTTCAAAAAATTCTTGCATGTTTTTTGTTTATATCATGCAGGTTTTTTACCAAATTTAACGGCAGTTTCAGAAAATTTGACGAAATCTAGCAGAGATAATATGGTGTTTATTAGTATGAAATATATTAAATATTTGATTAAATATGAGCAGTTGTATGAAATATTTTTTGTCTGCATATGCGTGCACAATAAAAATATTTTTACATGATTTTAAAGTCAACTCTATTGTGCAATTCTTAAAAAAGCCAGTCAAATATTGTGAAAATTCAGAAAGGTACCAGCGATATACTAATCTGATTTTTAGTTGTTCTTTTAAAAACATATAAATGATAAGGAGGTTTTCATTAACTGTCGTTTTTAATTTTTTTAATATTATTCTTTTAATTAATGCTTTAGCTCTTCTTGGAAAACCATCAGAACGAGTGTATTCCAAGAAACAAAGCTATATCAAAACCTTAGCATTTCTTCGTAATCTACTCGTTGACATTCATTAAGTACTAACTTTTTAGTTGGAAGCCAGATAATGAAAAACGACAATATGTGGAAAATCCCTCGTCATTCGGCAGCTTTAAGAGACGACTAAAAATTCACTCTCTGTATTGCCGACATTTTTAAATATCATTAAATATCATTATATATTATTATTCATCAATAAATATTTGATAAAATACCTAAAATTGAAAGCTTTCGTTGATTAAAGGCCATATAGTGTATATACGATTTTCACTTCTCGAGGAAATTCGTCGTTTTGTTACATTATGAGGTATCAGATATGCTAGGTATTTTTATTTTTATTTATTTTAAATGACCATTTTTTTTTAATTTAGGTAGAAATTTTTTGAGATAGGAAGGTAGGTAAGACTGATAATCCCGGGTGACTGAAACAATATCTTCTAACAAACTAAAACGAATTCAAAAGTTTAATTAAACAATTTGATAATGTATCTAACTAAAAAAAAAAAAAAAAAAAAAAAAAAAAAAAAAAGAGTAAATTACGCGGAATCTTTATCTCTGTAATCTTTCAGTAAGAAAACCGAGCAATATTCTGTAAATTATACAGTAATTTCGATTTATAAAAAAGAAAGAAATGGATAATTTTCTCAATAAGATCTAATTATCATGTAATCTATCATGTAAAGTTAAAATGATATTTAAATCTGGCCTATTTCCATGATTGATAACATCCTCTGATTTTTTATGTACGGTTAGAAACTTAATATAAGGTTAAAGTAATCCGATGCACAAAATTATACTTTCTTAAATTTATAAATATTTAATATTCCCCAATTAAAATATGTGCTTATTAACATAATTCAATTCCTTTGTTAAATATTTAAAAAGAATTATAAACTAACCTTTAAAAAATAATAATTTTAAACGTATAAAATTTGATATATATTCTCATAAAATAACTTTTTTTGAGTACGGAGGAGAGTAAATATTAATTTGTCTTCCAAATTTAGAATAATAATAATAATAATAAAAATATTTAAAAGAAAAATATTTTTTAAACAAGCCTTTTTGCTACGAGAATCATATTATAAAAATTCCAATAGAATTAAAATTTCAGAAGTTAATTTATCTGAAAAAAGAAAGTTATTAATTCGCCGTAAAAACTTCAGTCATAAAAATTGTCGCATACTGCGAGTGGTCTCTGAGACCCCCTTCATCGAAATGTGAGTAAAATGCTCAATTATTTGACAGTTCATTTATTTCAGTATTTGTGTGTAAGGTTATAATTAATATTCACCTATTCAGAATCTTCTAACAATAACAACAGTTGTCAAAAGGAAACAAACTTCACTAATATTTGTTGTTAAACTGAAAGTTACATTTCACTAACCTGTAGGTTTCACTGCAATAGATGTATTATTTAAATTAATATTAAAATTATAGTCCACAGATAAAACTACAGATATAGTCCAGGTTTAGGAAATTATGATTAATATTATCAAGATTTATACGCCTTTACACAATAAAAAAATTAGATCATGTTGGAAAAAAAAATATTTTTTTAGCATTTAGAAAAAATTACAAGGGAATACTGTACAACAATTTCGCCCTTTTTGGCTCGGCGAACAGGGTGCTGAGTTATCAACGATTAAAGAAAAACAAACAAATAGAAAACAATAACAAAAACAGAAAGTGGTTTGAGAGATCGCTGACATATTAAGGGTTAATAACATTATTTTTCGCATAACTTTAGATATAGATATTCAATTTTAAGAAAACATGAAAAAATACTTTCTGAGATAAATAGATTTAAATCCTATAAAAAGAGGACAAGGCTGTTACCTAAAGTACAATTAGAGCCAAACATAGATTAAAGGTTCCCAAGAGCTCCTACACATGTATTCATATAAAAAAAGAAACTTTTAGAAGGCATTAATAATACTTATTTAATTTGTTATTTTATATTAAATAAATTTTTAATTATTTCATCTACTTATAGCAACTTGTGCTTTGATTAAATGTTGTACTCAACAGTTTCAATTAATTTTGCTTTTTAAAATGAAGTAATGTTTCTTTAACAACTTTCATCTATGCAAAATAACCTTTTGTTAATAGCATAAACATATAACTTTTTGTTTGTTTTGTGAACTACAATAGGAAATTAGGTGGAATCTTTCTATCCGTCAGTACGGGCTGAAATTCCGAGGTTGTGCATTTTCCAACAGGAAGCAATTAACTTCTGAATTTTATAGAAGTACAAGTGTCATTTTGGAGACCCGTTTCGTTTGGCAAAAGTTCTCTAAATTTTACTTACATGGAAATTTATCAATTCACTTAATTGTATTTACAGGATAGGTATAGCAGAGCTCACATATACTTCATTAACCCATTTTAGGCCAAGCACAGAAATTTCATAAAATGTAGCATTATTTTTATTGAAATATGCTTAAATTACATACATTAAGACACAAAAAAAGATTCGTGCATGAAAAATAATATTTTATATAAAAAATAATATTTTATATAATAATATAAAATATTATTTCTTATAATGAATAATATGAATATGAATAATATTTTTATGACTTTTGTTTTATTCTTATTTCATAATACAGAATTTGCAACTTTAATCTATTTTAAAAGCATATAATTCATTTCAATTGGAATAATAATATATTTTTAAAAAGTCGAATTTGTCAAAGGCGTTTCAAATTAAAACTAGCGTATTTTGAAAATTTTTTAAGAGAAAGTGTTTACTCCAATTGAATTACTAATATTTTATGGATGTCTTCAAAAGCCTTAAAAAATAGAAGAAAAATGAAATTCTTGAAAAAAATGTGTCAGAGTGTTAAAAAAAAATATTTATCGAAATGTTTCGTATACGAACCTTTGGCCGAAAATGGGTTAAGCAGCTCTTTTGCATTCCCTGTTTATACTTGAGACATATTTAGCACATATAATTATTATATTCTCATCTATCCAGATGATTTCTTACAAGTATATCAAGGGTGCTATAGGACTGGTTAACAATCCTTTGATTTCATTCATATTTCCCGGTTACATAAGTCTCCTGAAGTAATGTTGTAATAACGTGCATATTTGTAAACAAACTGGCTTTTTTCGCAACAGCTCAACTTGTGGTTGGCAAAAATTCGAATTAAACTGCATTAGAAAATTCTAAACTAAATGTAATGTTCATGTCGATATAATAAATTTCATTTTATTGTATTATATGCAGGAAATAATACGTTATAAATTACTAACTCTCCAAGAATTATTATTTTTGCCAACCACAAGTTGAGAAGTAATTCCTTTTTCGGGTGCGTGACGTCACATACACATTATTTACTTTTAGTATTTAGTATTTTTAGTATTTAGTTCATTTACGATACAAATTCATTTTCAAATTATACGAATTTCATCTAATTAAAAAAAGGTTTTAGATATACATACGTCGATTTTTTTCGTTTATAATGATTTTTGTAAAAAATCATCCCTTATGATAAAACTTTCTCAATAAAATAAAGTGTATTCGAATCACTTCTTCGGTTTCAAGTTAAAAATTTTCTATTTAAATTTTAGTCATGTATGCATTACTTGCTTAATAATTTGCACTTACGTTTCGAGTTACGTAAAGATAATTTTAAACACTGAAGTTCATTGCAATAAATAAAGAGTGTCTTTTTTGAGCCGATACAACTCATATCAAGAAATAAGGTTGAAAATTTCTGTGAAGAGAAACGAGATTTTTGGAACACAGTTAGCTTCGGTCGACTTTCTGTCCGGCTGATATCATTTTCGCTGAAAACGAATTTTCGGTGAAACTCAGATTTTAGGCCGAAAATGAAAACGAAACCGAATTTTCGGTCGATCGCTATAGAGCACACATTTCAGTCATTTAGGGTCCCTTCGTGAGCTTGTGCTAAATGTGTTTTTTGGATAAGCAGATTTTGCGACCCGAGATTTCTTGACCCGATCCTATGTAAAACTATCCTATGTAAAGTTTGACTGGTGCATTGTCCGTGTAAAAATCAATGAAATCATTCCCGCTTCGACAATTCATTTTCTATAAAAAATTCTCCTTTTTTTTCTTAATACAGGGTGAAGATTCTTTTACGGACTAATGCATGCATATTTATGCGAGCATTTTACAGTACATTTCAAACTATATCTCCGCAAGCCATAGAATACAGAATGGGAACATTACTGATCACTTAAATTCTTTGACTTTTACTTTTAAATATAGATTTATTAATGTATTTTGGAATGAAAGTAAAACGATGGTTAAAAACATTATAACTATTGAAGCTGTGTAATAAAAAAAGCAGATTACACAAATATTTCTGTGTAGTTTATTAAAATATACTTAAAAATATTCCGTTAAGAAAAGTTTATTATCGCTATTATTTTTATTAAAAAAATTGCTGTCACGACACAACATGGGAATATTAAGTCCCGGCCCAGGCCGAATACGTAGAAGAAAATGTAAGCACGTGTCCGGAATGATTCTGCAGAAAAAAAACCGGCAAAGGGCTCTATGGATCAGGCTGGGCCCGTTAAAAAATTGTATTTGTTCAGTTGGCCCACACCTTTTGAATTTTTTTTTTTTTTATTTATCGGACCCGTTCAGTCCTGCTGCTTGGGTCTTAACACACTTCTAAATCATTCCTACCAACTGAGACTTTTTATAGTTCACGTAGTGTATATTGAATTTTATGCGTTCCACTATTTTCGTATTTCACTTATCACTTATCAAATATCAATAATAAAAAAAACTTTGTTAAATTTGACTAATTTGATAATTTAATAAAATTTTGAGTGGGACATTTTAAAATTCCTATACCAAATAAAACGTAAAGTGTATTTTAACTTTAACGTTCCGAAAGAATATTATTTTCATACCGTTCTGTCCCCGTACTATCTCTCTGCTACTGATTACAACAAATAATGTGTTACATATTTGATTTAATTAGATAATTTACTTGCAGTTGTCGTAATGTTACATTATAATTATAAACTTCAGAATATTTTTGAAATTAACAAAGTACAAATATTACTATTTCGAGATTTCCCTTTTCTTTCTGCCAAATCACCTTACCTTAATCAAAACTAGATAAATGAATAAAATAAATAAATAAATAAAATCTTATAACAACATTGCTTTTAAAGATTTTGTTTGAACACGCACACTTTATTTATTTTTTAGCTATTTCTGACTTCTAACACATAAGTTCAGAGCGGACTCTCAGCCATTCAATTAAACAGTTAAGAATAATTTAAAAAGAATTTTGAAGGTATATTCCGTAAATGCTACTTATTAGATTAAAGGACTGTTCACGTTTAAGATCAGCATTTCAAAGATTAAATATTGCAGTTGGTGCTGCCATCTATAAGATACAGAAAAAGACAAAAATATTTTTTTCTGATTATTATGAAAATGTATAAATAGTTTTACTTTAATAAATATATCGTAAATATACATTGATTTCTATGTATTACCGAAAGTAGTAAGTTATTCAAAAGTAGTAAATTCTGGATAGACTCTTTATTCTAAAATGCAGGGCCTAATTTCTAAAATAAAAATGAACCGGAGCTGTAATATTTTGCAATATTATTAAACTCAGAGTATTCCCTTGTAACTTCCACAAACATATTTATATTTCATACTTTATTTAAGAAAATTCAAGCAATTTCGTCTTCAGCAAAATTAATTTTATAATGTATTTTGGCTATATATTAAAGTATTTATATGTAATAACATCTAATAAATGAACAGAGCAAAAATATTAAAATCAGGGATAGAGAATTTTTAGATAATCATACTCGCCAAGCATTTCTCTATATCAACTAGCAAAACCACAACACACAGGGATGTTTCAGTGGGCTTAGGAGCGCAATATTTATGAATTCCGGTGAATTCTAACAAGTATTTAATATTCACTAAAATCAAAGTCGTGCTGGAGATGAGCTCTGACGTACTTTTACACTGATTAAATGGTTCTTTTGCTTCAAACATTACTGTCGTATAAACAGGTGTCGTATTATAAAGGGAAAATTTTATTGTTCCTACCAGAATCCTTAATCAGTAAAATTCATGATTGTTTTATTTTGCATATGCTATAGAAAAGTACGATAAAAATATTATTTTCAAAATAACGGTAGGAACAATAAAATTTCCCCCATATAATGTGACTCTTATGTTTTTAAAATAAATTTTTACAAGGAAATTTTTTTTTAATGTTTCCAGTCTGTCAAAGACTGATATTTTAGGGTTGCAAAATTTACTTTTGTACTTTATACTATTAAGTAATCTACCATTATTATTATTAATTTATTAAAGAAGTTTTAAATCGTAAGATCTTTTATCCATTTTATTTCTTAGAATTCAACGGAATTCATAAATATTGCGCTCTTGAGCCCACCGGAACATCTCTGTGTGTTGTGGTTTGCTAGTTGATATAAAAAAAATCGGATTTTCTAAAAATTCCCCATCCCTGATTTTAATATTTTTGCTCCATTCATTTATTATATTTTATTACATATAAATGCTTTAAGATATAGTTAAAATACATAATAAAATTTATTTTACTGAAAACAAAATTGCTTTAAATTCCGTAAATAAAGTATGAATTATAAATATGTTGGTGGAGGTTACGAGGGAATACACTAAGTTTAATAGTATTGCAAAATATTAAAGCTCCGCTCCGTTTTTAATTTAGAAATTAGGCCTTACATTTAAGTATAAGAATGCACTACTTTTGAGTTACTTACTATTTTAGATAATACATAGAAATCAATGTACAGTTACGAAATGTTTTTTTTTTTTTTTAAATAAAACTATTTCTTTATTTTCATAAAATTAATCAGAAAAAATATTTTTGCTTTTTGTAGTTCTTTCCACATCGTGCATCTTTTTTTTTACTTTTTTAATTTCGATTGCAGACATTTTTTATGAAGTTAGTTTCACTTTCAAAACCGATTCCGAGTGACCTCAGCTATCCAATGCCAAAAAAAAAAAAAAAAAAAAAAAAAATGTCGAAATGCAAACGGGTTATTAAAAAATAACCTGCCTACATGAATAGCATTAGCTCGCGAGTGTCTTAAAAAAAAAAAAATCTTTTTCAAAAGAATAATATGACTTTGTAAAAATCTATATAACGTAATGGTGTGTATAGCAATATATATTAGAAAAGTATGAATGGCATAGGTGCAGATTCCAGAAATTTTTAGGAGCCATTGAATCCTGCACTTACACAATGTACTCACCACATTGGGAAATTTTTTTTTACAAAAAACTAGGTTGCAAAAATGTTGCAAAAAACTCAGGAAGTAAAAGTTAAAAATAATTTGTTTAATGTATACACATGTAGAACAAAATATAGACGAAATATATCAAATATAGTCAAATGTACATTAAATTTAATCACAAAATTCTCACCATCACACAAACATCAAACGTCTTTTACATTTCATCAGCTCCGAAATTAGAAATCAAACCTCAAAGAATAGTATATTTTTCACAGATAAGTATTTCCTACAGAAATCACGTAATCTACAAAATGTAATTTTCGTAATTTCGATTCAACCTGCTTGTAAATATAATTTCTTAAATGGAATTTAATATCTAATATCATCCTTGGCCCTGTATCATGTCACAGAATATTATAATTTAATTTTAATGGTGTTCTCAACTGCTCCGCTCAACAAGCGCAAAACGTTTTGACACATTTACAAATTCATTTTTTGACAGAAAGACATAAAATAGTAGGCCTGACTATGGAAGCGATTTCGGATCGAACAGAGTTTTCCGTTTTGTGATCAATAAATTAACTATCGAGTTATAAGCGAAATTGATAAAGTGACTAACACTTTTTCATCCTACAGCTCATATTCAAAATATTAGAATGATTACCTTTTTTTTTAGAAACTGAAAATATCGTTTGGTAATTTAATGTCTTTTAATGAAAATATGCAAACGATATTTTTATTAAGAACTTATTGTTGATTAAACTTACTTGTTATCTTAAATTTAATATCATTTTTGAAAAGATTAATTGCAAAAAAAATTATTTTGAAAAGTCAAAATATTAGAATATTTATTCAAGTGGTTCAAAATATTAGAATATTTCACATTAATTCTCCTTTAATTATTACCAATTTTTAACTGGTAGCATCATTGATTAAATTCAGACTATTTTATTTAAAATCAGTATTCTTTTTTGCAGTTTGTTTCTTTTTCGTCTTAAAATGGGCCGTGTGAGTGATATTCCTGAATTTACTAAACTTCGTATGGTTGATTTGTATCGGCACGGTAAAAATCAATGTTTTATAGCGAATTATTTACATTGTTCGCAATCGAGCGTTAGTAAAATACTAACACAATATTCAAAAATTGGAAAATTTCAAAATAATCGCCGAAATGGTGGCCGAAAACCAAAAACATCTGCTAGAGATGACAGGAAACTGAAGCGTATAGCTAAGAAAAACCGTTTTAAAAGTGTGCGATTCTTGCACCGAAAATGGAAAGAAGAAGGAGTTGAAGTTTCTACATCGACAACATTAAGACGTCTCCATAAATTTAAATTTGAATCTCGTGTACCGAAAACAAAACCTCTCATGACTGCAAGACAAAAGCGTATAAGATTGAATTGGTGTAAATCAAGACGTTTATGGAGCAATGAAGATTGGAAAAATATATTATTTAGTGATGAAAGTATGTTTTGTGTTTCATATGGTAATCAAGGTATTCGAGTTTGGAGAATGAAGCAAGAAGCATTTGATAAAGAATGCCTTAAACGCTCCGTAAAATTTGCTGCTAGTGTCATGGTTTGGGGTTGTATGAGTGCAGAAGGACCTGGAAAGTTATGCATCGTCTACGAAAAGGTTAACTCTCTGATATATCAAGAAATTTTAGAATATTACATGATTCCATCATCAGAAGATTTATTTGAAGATGATTTCATCTTTCAACAAGATTTAGCGTCCCCGCATACCTCGGTGTCAACTAAGAATTGGTTCCGCCAACGCAACATTAAGGTACTTCCTTGGCCATCAAATTCACCAGATCTTAATCCCATCGAAAACTTATGGTGTATAATGAAGAAAAAACTTCAAGAAAATCCTCCTTCAAGTAAAACTGAGTTAGTGGCACGTATAAAGTCTATTTGGGCTAATATTGATAGAAATGTTTGTAAACACCTTGTATATAGTATGCAAGATCGATTGTACGCTGTTATGAAAGCTAAAGGGGATGCTACAAAATATTAACGACCATTTACTTCATATTCATAAGGTAATATTGTTGCGTAAAATAAAATATTCTAATATTTTGAACCAATCTAAATTTTATTCTAATATTCTGGTGTGTTTAAGGAAGCTGTATACCTAATTTATTGTGCTGTATTTTATATTTTATAAATGTTAAAATCTTATCTAAACATTCCAGATTTAATTTATAAGAAATTTAATTGCATTTACTTAGTATAAAAAATAAATAAATGACAAATAATTTTTTCTTATTACTTTTTCTCAATTATTCTAATATTTTGAATATGAGCTGTAGTATGAATGGTTATTTTGCTTTCGCGCGGAAATTTAGTTCAAGACGTCAACTTTGACATTATCTTCAGAAAGATCTGTGGTGTTGTGCAAATATAACGTCATTAACTTTTTCGTAATTTTGGACTCTCCCCCCCCCCACGCTTTTTGATAGGTGAATTACTTACTATTTGATCAATGAATGTTATCATTCATTGATCTCCCCCCCCCCCCCCCCAGGTAATGATATCATTATCAAAGGTTTTTTTTTTTTTTTTTTTTACTTAAAAGTAAAAAATTAGAATTTATTTCTTTTGTTTGGAGTGATATACAAAATTTGTTACATTTATTTTTTGCATGTTTTATTGATTTAATTGAAGAGAATTCAATAACTATCATTTTATATCAAAAAACACTTAAAATAAATAGGTGATATTTTAAAGTATTTTATAATAGCCTTTTGTTACATAATACAATCACAATTCAACAGAAATTTTCACAATTCACAGCACTTGCCCCGAACGGAGGAGGGGTGGGTCATAGATAGAAATTCTTATCAACAAAACAAGTGGAAATTCTTTTTCTTTCGGTTTTATTTATAGTGAACACAAGCTTCATTTCAAATATACTTCACATGTGGTTTCTCGATCGTGATTATATATGTATACACATATAAAAAAGAATAGGAATGTTAAACGTTGGGTTATTCTATATTTTAGAATGAAATAATGTTATAATAATTTAGTTATTTTAATAACTTTGCTTTTTCTTAAAAATAAATAGCAGACTAAAAAAGATAACATACTATTTTGAACCAAAGATTATGTTACATATAAGTTTTTACATTTTTTTAAATCATTTTACAAATAAAAAGAAATATTTTTGATTCTATCAAAAATGATATCGAAAACAAAAGACAATCCCCTCTCGCCCTAGCGATGTCTTACGATATTATGTGCCAGACCCCCTCTACCCCCTAAAATGATAACGTTATATATGCACAGCCCCTATTGTTTGCAAAAATAAATAAATGAATAAATAACAAGTTGGAAATTGAACGTGAAGCGTAGCAAATGAGGTGCGTTCGTACGATAATGAAGTTTTAAAAATATCACTCTCATATATCAATCTCATAAAATTGTAAATAGTTAATTGCAATTAAAATGCGCGCTAAACAATGTTCTCCCTATACCATTATGCAATAGAATACTTTTGTGTGGCCTCGTAAATCCATAACAAATGTTCTTTACACCACAGATTATGCAAAATATATATTATAATACGTACTTTATGACGCATATCAATATTATTATGTTCGAATGAGTGTAACACCATTAAAATGCATTTCAAACTTTTTTTTCCATTGACTGCAATGTAACGGAGTACTTTTGATTGTCCCTGTATTTGATCTATGCATCCTATTTAAAAAAAAATTTAATGAGATGACAAATTTATGTAATAAGTATGTATTTTAAATTTCAAACGATTAAAATGCATTTGAAACATTTTTCCCCATTGACCGTAATGTAACGGAATACTTTTGATCGTCCCTGTAATTGATCTATCCATCCAATTCTCATAAAATTTGAAATGACTCGACAAAATTATGTAATAATTATATATTTTAAATTACAAAAGATTTGGTTGGGTAGTTTTTGCGTTGTTATATGTCACAGGTATGAACAGGTATGAATTTTGCCGTTTTTTATAACGATTTAGTTAATTTCACATAAACATCTTATAAAAGCAATAACAGTCATTAAATTAACTTTTATGAATTAAATAAGTTTTAATAAATTACAACAGACAGACAGACGGACAGACGCACAGTGGGGCAGGAAGCCTCCAAAGTTGGCAAAAAATAAAATTTACTTTGAACAAAAAAAAGCACATCACGGATTTTTTTGTAGAAGAAAAGAAGTAAAATTTTAAACTTTTACATAAGCTAAATAGTAATTTATTAATTAATTTACAAACCTTTTTCAATATTTTTTTGTAGAAAAATGAGTTAAAAACAAGAATTTAAGATAGTTTTATACTAATTAGATATTTATAAATCATCCATAATATCGCATTAAAAAATTTAAACATAATTAGTAATTTTAATTATTCTCAAGCAAACCTTATAATGAATATTAGCGACTCGTTTTGAAGGATTGGATCAACCTTTCTCAGGCAAAATGTACGTATTACTATAAAGACAGCAGAAGTAAAACTGTTTCTGTTGTTTTAGTGATAACACACACTTTTTGTTTTCCTGTTTTTCAGATCTTAAACTCATACATGTCACGTACACTAACGAATATGTAGAACTAGAATTGTATAACCATTTTACTCTTGATATTTTTGATCGTCCAGAACAAATTCAGACGGAATATGAAGATGGGCACGTTTGCTTTTCATTGACGCTTCTGTTTGTTTTTCAAATCGAGGAAATGAAAGCGATTTGCCAAGCCACTCTTTGTTAATTCTAAAGTATTTCCCTTGTTTCGCCAGGCTTTTGCTGATCGGTTTGGTTTGGTTTATTTTTGTCGTTCAATTATCTACGCTAGGGATATAGGACCAGGGAGAAGAGTGCCCTTCGTGGGGGGTCTTTCTAAGGGAACCTAACCCGTATTTACGCAAGGTTCGAAGAAAACCACGAAAACTCCGAACGGTTAGGCTGACAGCCGCGATTGGGTTCGAACCCAGCACCTGCCGTCTACCAGTTGAGAGGTCCGTACCTCTCGGCCACTGGTGGGGCCTTTTGCTCATCGGAATTTATATTAAACTTTAAAACATTTAATCTTCTTTTCATTTAAACTACTTGTTCGTAGTTTCTCCGATTATAGAGCTCTTATACCATAAAATCACATTACTTTTCAAAAGTTTTTTGTTAAAACGTTCTATGATAGTCAGTTTCATTTAAATACATTGTTTTGTGATAAACAATGCATTAAAATTCGTATTCAACAAAGAAAATATTTATAATCATGTTTGGCACACCCGTACACTAACAAAAATTTAAGGATGATTAGCTATAAAAATGACCATACAATTAAAAAAGTGGCAAAAAGGAGCAAGATTTTCTGGCATATTTGTCCTTTTAAAACTCATAATTAGTAGAAAAAATTATAATTAACACTTAACTCGCCTTAACTCATAACTAAAACCTACAATGTTTGTAGACAGTGTTAATTTTTTTTATAAATTTCACCACTATATATTCTAAGCGTCTGTATATCTATAAAAATCATATTAAAACAAATTGAAAGTTAATGAATTATTGTTACATACTTGTAATTAAAGGTTCCATAGTCAAAAAAAATTATTTTTTAATTATTATAGCGAAATTTACAAACGAATGTTGAAACAAAATTATTGATTTTTTTTCACTTATTATCAAAGCACAATATGCAGTTTAACTTCTTTCTCTAGTGACGATCAAAATAACTTTGCGCAAATTTTAATACTAGGAAGATGTGTACTGACATCTGCTCTATTAAAGTGACGTATGTCGGTAATTCAAAATAAAATTTCATTTTTTCGATTTTTTGCCAGTTTTGAAGGCTTTTTGCCCCACTGTGAGACGGACGAACTGGACGACAACTATAGGTGCTACGTATTTACATAATTACGAACGCACCTAAAAACGAGAAAATGAGTATGATTAGATAGCACCTGCTAGTTTCATGCTTTTCCGAACAAAAATAAGTTACAACTGCATATTTCATAATGTTGCCCTTTCTGGAACAACCTTAAGTAAAAATTCAGATTTTAAAGATTTCGAAGAAATAAATGACTTTTTGAATTACCAACTGAAATACAGCACAACCATTTTATAGGAACGTAATAAAAAAATTCCCGTTAGCATTGGTTGATATAAAACAAAATGCCCACATTTAAAACGGTCTTTGATGATTAAGTTGCAAAGTTGAAGTTAAAAATTACATATTGTAGCTGATAAAAATTTAGACTAATATGTAATTATGTACGGCAACAAAAAGTACTCTCAATGTTATGAAAATCTGAAGCAATGTGCAGTTTTCTTTTGACAACATTATAAACACTGGGTGCAATATCGGCACTCAACTTAGTAGAGATGATTTTCGAAACAATCACCATAATTCATAAAATAATTAAATTCAAACTGCGTTGAAATAAAAGCAAATAAATTTAGTTAAATAACAAAAATAAAATTATGTACAGTATGATCAATTACAAACAGTTCTCTATACTAGAACGTTGCTGTATAAAAGTAGAAGTGGCCAAAAGAAACGATATTGGAACCACAATTATAAGTATTACATTTATTTTAAAGTAGTAAATATTAATTTTGTTATAAATTATGTTCATATATATGTATAAACAAGAAATGCATTTATACGTAAAAGTTTTTTTCAATAAAGCTACCTCGGCATATTTTGGATTCTAACAATATATTTGGAAATTTTTAGTGATTTTCCAGTTTTTAGCAGTTTTTAAGTGTATAATCTGCTGTCTGGTCATAATTCTAAGAACACTGCATATAAATTCGAATAAGTGCATTTTCAATATAAAATGTAGTCACTTTTCTATTAAACAATCATGCTTGGAAAACATTTTTAATTATGGTGTTAATATAGGCGTAGTGTCTCAGGAATTATAAATAGTTTCCTGAAGATCTGTAATTCATGGATATTGCTTGTTATTTACATAAAAAAGTACACCATTGCATTCCCTTCATTTTTTTATAATGTCCTTATTATGCGACATATGTTGTCAACCAGTGGAATATTGTTGTCATTGATCCACATTTTTGTAGCTTTTGAGACATGACACAATACATTACTTTTTTAACGTATTTTTAACTCCCTAAAAATAAACATATGCCAAAACTTGAATTCATCACTTTAGTCAAAAACTAAATTATTCAAATCTTGATCTGACACAGCCCCTCAGACTAGAGGTCTGCACGGGCCGAAATTTCCAGGCCCGGGCCCGGCCCGAAAGTTAAAATTTCGGCCCGGGCCCGGCCCGGCCCGAACGAAAGAAATATAGGCCCGACCCGGCCCGGCCCGAAAGTTAAAAATTCGGCCCGAGCCCGGCCCGAACGAAAAAAATAATGGCCCGACCCGGCCCGGCCCGAAAGTTAAAATTTCGGCCCGAGCTCGGCCCGGTCCGGAAAAAAGTTTAAAATTCGGCCCGAACCCGGCCCGGCTCAAGTAAATTTCTACAGAACATTGATCTTTAATCTTATGGAAGAGTTCTGACCAAAAAAAATTATATTAGTCTTTTCTTTTCCATGTTTATAATCTCCATTTATGCAGAAGTGCCGTAGGCTGCGATATTTATGCTTTTAAATTAATCTTTGTTTGTTGTATGTAAATGTTTCAGTTATCACTAGTATTATTAATCCATATTCCCTGTAATGGAGACAAAAAATCGAAAAAGCGGTACATGGTAAAATTTCCAAAGACGAAATCGCTTTGGAACGAAAAAAAAATGCATTCCCTTCTTAACAGATGTAAATGTTTAATATATTTTTTCTCCCGTATTGTTGTATTCACTTTGCACGGATGAACATTTTAAAAGAAACTTTGTTTTCAATTTAAAAAAAAAATCCGTCATAATCATGTTTTTTTTTTTTTTTTTTTTTTTTCTTTTTTGTGTGTGTGTGTGTTTAATTCTATTTTAAAACGCCTAGTAATCTACGATTCTTTAAAAGGAATACATTCTAATGTTTAATTGTAGAATAATGACGGCTTAAAAGTATATGCTTTTTTTGCAAATATTTTTGGACAAAGCCAAATATTACTAATTTATAATAAAAAAGAATACTGCCCAGTTAAACTGAAGGCATTGAGCTCACAGGCTACAAATACTAATTGCACATTAAAGCTTTATATTTTCAAGGGTTAATTCCGTTCGAAAAAAAAAAATAAGAAGGGGAAACAGCTCTCCCCTTTTCTCTTTTTTTATACTTAATCATTGAACCTCCTATACTATCAAAGACATGCTTTATCATATAAAAAATCTATATCCAAAATTCAGAGCAAATTAGATAATTCTTAATAAAAACCCATTTAGCATTTATATAATTTAAAAAGAGTTATCCCCCTCTTTTATACTTAACCATTAAACTTCCAAAACTATTCAGAGATTTGAATGAAATCTGAAAATTCTGCTTGAAAAACCCATTTGTATAAATTAAGGGGGGGGGACATTAGAACCCCTGTTCCCCTTATTTATACTTATTCAATGAACACCTAATAACAGTCACGGAATCGCCTCATCAGAATGATCCTAATCTAAATTTTGAACGAAAATTAATTCTGCATGAAAATCCCATTTATATCAACTAACGGGGGGGGGGGCATTAGAGCCCCTGTTCCCCCTATTTATACTTATTCAATGAACACCTAATAACAGTCACGGAATCGCCTCATCAGAATGATCCTAATCTAAATTTTGAACGAAAACTTAATTCTGCATGAAAATCCCATTTATATCAACTAACGGGGGGGGGCATTAGAACCCCTGTTCCCCCTATTTATACTTATTCAATGAACACCTAATAACAGTCACGGAATCGCCTCATCAGAATGATCCTAATCTAAATTTTGAACGAAAACTTAATTCTGCATTAAAATCCCATTTATATCAACTAACGGGGGGGGGGCATTAGAACCCCTGTTCCCCCTATTTATACTTAATCAATGAACACCTAATAACAGTCATGGAATCGCCTCATCAGAATGATCCTAATCTAAATTTTGAAAACTTAATTCTGCATGAAAATCCCATCTATATCAACTAACGGGGGGCATGAGCCCCCCGTTCTCCCTCTTATACATATCGAATGAACTCCAAAAACTAATCAGGGAAGCGTCTTGTCAGGAAATACCTACATACAAAATTTCAAGTGGATCGGATATTTTTATCATGAGTTATCGCTTTACGTACATACGAACATACATACAGAACGGACGGGCACATAAGCTCTCAGGCTATGATAGCCTGTGAGGTAAAAAGTCGAGAAAAGCATTTTCATATAGGAAGATTCAATAGGAACTGATTATTTTGGTCCATGAAAACTAAGAAGAATGGAATCAGTCTCGGCTTCGTACGGAAAAAAAAGTTAGGCCCGGCCTGATACTCCAGCAAAAAAATTAAGGCCCGAGCCGAGCCCGGCCCGAAAAGATTAGTGACTAGGCCCGGCCCGAAAGGATTAGTGACTAGGCCCGGCCCTGCCCGGCCCGGCCCGAATGCCATTATTAGAAATCGGCCCGGCCCGTGCAGACCTCTACCTCAGACCATGACTAATTCCCCTTTGTTTTTGCGGCAGTGCTTCAATTCCTTCACAAATCACACCAGTATTACTGGACAGCTCTAAACCATCAATATTCAACCTTTTTCATCTGCTTGAAGTTATATGTTATTACTGATACGATGTGTAGATTAACAGGAACGTTGCATCGAACCTCAGAATAAAAGAGTATCAACGATGGTTTTTGACGCTATTTTTAACTTAAAGTAAGACTAATCTAGTTATTGTTCCTAAGAAAATGAACTTAAAAGTGTACATCCGTATTTTATAAAAAAATTTTGGCACATAGTTACTTTGAATATGAACAAAATTCATTTCCCAAAAGGACAATGCTTTGTGCCATACCTCAAAAGCTACGAAAAAAAAAAAAAAAAAAAAAAAACAACACTTCAATGATAATAATATGATATTATTTGATTGTCCTCGTTTTCCACCTTAAAAACGTTATACAAGTTGAATTGGGTGTAATGGTTACGTTTTTTAGGTAAATGGTAAGCAATAGTCATGAATTATACATCATGAAAAAGTTACTTATAATCTCTGCGCATCTATACATTCATCATAATCATGAAAATTTAATTCAAGTATGGTCAAGTGTCTCTAAAATAAAGTTTGTTACATTTCTTATTAAAATTTTGTGTATTCGAACTTATATAAGGAGCGTCCTTATAATTGTAACCATTAAAAAATGCAATAACTTTTCTTATTTCATACATGTTTTATATATACAGGGTGTCCGAAAAGTCTGGAAACGGTCGAATAACACGAGAAATACATATGAGATTGAAAAACGTAAATATACGTGTTAAATATTTTTAAATAAGCTACTCACTGATACCAAATTTGACCTTCGTAACCGACCCCCTGGGGGTCAGAGGGGGTCCAACTTTGAAATCTTAAATTATAACCCCCATTTTTAACCGTCTTCAAAAAGGAGAGGAGGTTATCAATTCGACGCGTATGTATTTTTTTTTATGTATGTACACCGATTACTCCGAAACTATGCAGCCGATTAATTTGGTTTTGGTGTTAAATTAAAGAGCTTATTCTCGGATTGGTACCACTTCCATTTCATAGAAATTGGTTCAGTAGTTTTTTATTTATTGCAGATTCGGATTCTACGGACAAAAATACGCAACTTTTGTATTTGATGTTTATTTCGAATTCTCGTTTATCACGGTGTATTCGAGCATATTAAATTGATACATTTTTCGGCTTTTCCAACGGGATTTTCCCTAATCGAAACTAATTGGGGAGAATTTATGACATCAAATTCCTCGTATTTTGCAAGAATAGCGTTTCCTGAAAATCACCGGTGCCAATTATTTCGATAGTACTACACACAGTTAAAAATTTGACCCATTTGCTGTAGCGTCACTCCACAGCTTTTATAGAATATCTGTTTCATGACCAATGAGAATGTTCCATAACATAGTAAAGTACACTGTAAAAAATTGACACTTTTGCTGCATCGTCACTCCACCACTTTTATAGAAAACGATTACTTTACTGTGTTATGGAGCACTCTCATTGGTCACAAAAAAGATATTCTATAATAGCTGTGGAGTGACGCTGCAGCAAATGGGTCAGATTTTTAACAGTGTAGCACTATTGAAATAATCGCCACGGGTGATTTTCAGGAAACGCTATTTCTGCAAAAGACGAGGAATTTGACGTAAAAAATTCTGCCCAATCAGTTTCGATTAGGGAAAATCCCGTTGGAAAAGCCGAAATATGTATCGATTTAATATGCTCGAATACATCGTGATAAACGAGGATTTGAAATAGACATCAAATACAAAAATTACGTATGTTTGTCCGTAGAATCCGAATCTGCAATAAAAAATGGGGGTTATAATTTAAAATTTCAAAGTTGGACCCCCTCTGACTCCCAGGGGGTCGGTTGCGAAGGTCAAATTTGGTATCACTGAATAGCTTATTTAAAAATATTTGACACGTATATTTACGTTTTTCAATCTCATATGTATTTCTCGAATTATTCGGCCGTTTCCAGACTTTTCGGACACCCTGTATACGTGTATATTATAATATTGATGAGGAGAAAATGATAGTTCATTATACAATTTTTATTATGTTTATTTATACTTAAAATTGTATAAATTTATGATTATTTACTTATTTTAGTGTCATTATAATTTTTTGTATGGATGTAGTTTTATTTTTTTTAAATAGTTAAATACATGAGCTTTATTAGTGTGTTTGTGCAAGTTGTGGCCCTTTGGACTCAATTAAAAATAACATATCAGGCAGCTAAATTATTCTTTTTGATTAGGACTACTTTAAGATCTGTCATATCTATTCCATGCAAGTTTGTATAACTGCGTTGTAAAGTCGATTTATGTATATATCTTAGATTTAACTATATTAAAATAAAAATATTATACGCATTTAAATGTAAACGAAGCAATGCATGATAGTACCTGTGGCAAAATTGATTTCTGCAGGTCTATTACTGTCTAATCTTGATTGTATAAACAAACAAGAAGCAGGAAAACTGGACTTGTGTATATGCTTTATATGAATATGAGTGCTTTTTTTAAAGGAATACAATGCAAATTATTTACTTTTGAGAATTACTTTACAAATTATTTACTTTTTGATTTACATAAATCAGGATATACTTGTAAAAGTTACATTATTGGTATTTATTCTAGCACATTATCTCATAATAACAGAACTTTTCAAATGATTATAGAAAAGAAACACCCAAGTCCTTTATTACAAGGCGGATATAGATCTATATAATACTATTAAAATAATAAAACATAATAGTTGTATCCTTTCTATTAAATCTCCGAAAATAGAAGACGTCTGACCTTGGGGCAGTATTATGTTATCATAGAAAGCCCCTAGTTATGCCAATACACATAAGTAAAGCAAATAAAATAGAATAAATGTATACATAAGATCTTAAAGTTTTCTATGTGTACGAGTAACTCATTTCCAACAATGAAGTGATTATCTGAGCAGTTTTGGTTAATTTTGAGTAGTTGGACGTTATTAAAAAAGGATTATGTTCACGGAAATCCTTCTAAAAAATTGATCTTAAGCTATGTTATAAGACTAATGATTTGCAGAAAATAAAAGTACATAGATTTAAATGCACACAAGACCTTAAACTTAGAAAAAAAAAACCCCAAGAAAAACAGTTTTAAAATTTTGATTTGCTCTTAATTAAAAAAATTCTGAAAAGTATTAAAAAAATCTCATAAAAAATTAGCATTATTTCTTGAGTTATAATCGCTTAAAGATGTTGAGTGCAAATGAAAGTACGTTGATACTGAAACTTTAAAGCACGTGTTTTCATATTAGAGAATTTGCAGTTACGTGCACTGTTATTTTAAAATTATATAAATTAAAGCACTTAGCTCTGTATGCAGTAGTAAAAAAGTGCATTCCATTTACAAGGAAATTACTCTCTCTCCTTCAAAACCAATTATTGACCTTTCTTTTCCAACCGTTATGTGGTTATTGACAAAATGAAGGAGAGTCTCTACGATGGAAGGAGGCGGAGAAGGATTTGACAGAAAAGTTTTCGTCCTTCACAATAACCTTTCAAAATCTATAAAAAAGGAAAAGCATCAACTAACCTCAAAAGAAACACCGACAGTTAAATGGCATGTCTATTTGGACCTTAAAAATGAAGACATAGCTAAGAATTAAAAGACTTATTAATTTTAACTTCTCAAAATATTTAATTTACTTCTGTAATCACGAATGGACATATAGCGTAACAAATCGATAACTACACTTACGAAATTGTTCCTTATGACAGACTAGAATAAAACGCTAAAATGGATTTTTGCGATTTGTGTCACTTTTTTCGTGGGTGAGCAACTTGTATCTTAAAGGAGTGGATTATGCTCAAAGATAAGTATTAATGTATTGTAATAAATTAGAAAAAAAAATATGATATTTTGATCCTGGGCGTGAATTGCTTAATAGTAAAAGTCACTGACTACAAAAATTTCTTCTAGTACAGAAGAAATTTTTGAGGGGTTCTGTTATTTTTGAGGGGTTCTGTTACGGGAAGAACATTTCTTCCCGTAACAGAATCCCTTTTCAGGCTCACATATTCTTAGTGAAAGAGTTTCGCTTTAGTTAGAGATTCGGATTTGTTTACTTCTTATTTGTAAAAGATGTTAGTAGTCCAGAAAAACAATTGCTATGCTGACATTTTGTTTATTTTTTTTACGGTATAGTACTAAAAACCTACTTTAGGCATAGATTATGAAACCCGTTTCATCAGCAACGGAATATTATTAAGAAATTTCATTTTTTCAGACAATCAGATGTCTAATTAAGCAATTTAATAAACTCATAACGAATTAAAAGCTCATTTTCTTCAATTGTTATCCATACTCGGTAATATGTATGCATTTTATCGTGCGGCACGATATATGTTACATATAATTTGTACTCACCCTGTAATGCACTAAATATCAGATGACTTTAAAAATGTATATCATAGAGGAAAATGCACTTCCAGTAATTATCGATCATAGTATGTTGAACATAATATTTTCTCTGTCGCTGTAAATGAAGCATAAATGCTATATATGCTCTGTAAACTGTAGAAAACATGTAGTGCACCTCAGTGCTTCTTTTTAATTTTATTATATTTGAAGAATCATATAGCATCATTAGAATGGATTTCAACATATTTTCGATCCATAAATCAAAATGTAATGACAATATTTTGTGCATCTCTATAAATTAAATATAAATGCTACTTATTCTGTGTCCCCGAAAAAGAATGCTGTGCACCTCAATGCTGAAAATCAATTGCATTATTTTTTAATAATCGTAACATCAATAAAAAGTATCGTAAACGATATTTCCCTAGAGATCATAATGCAAAGGGATTTTTTGTGTGTCTCTGTAAACGAAATATAAATGCTGCACACAATATTTACAATACAGCACATTCTATACTAAATCTCTATACTACAATTACATCAAAATTCCAGTAGATTTACGAAAGTTAAAGCACGGCCAGATGACAGGGCAGACAAACCGAATTCATAAACCCTTTTCAACTTTGTTGGAATGTGTTAAAAACAAGTTTATGTGTGTTCAATATTGTGATTTAGTTATTTAACTGCATTATATACCGAGAAAATATTAAAATGTTTATTTTTAAATATCAATTTTAAACAGTGATGTCAAAAAGTAACAAGTTTGAATGAGAATTCAGTTTTTGATATTCTTAGTGGGTTCAAATACTTATCTAATCGGACAACCCGATCTGTTTATTCCTCGCGTACAAAGAATTGCCAGAGCCAATCAATTTTCTTTTACTATATGTGTCTCATTTTATTTACATCCCAGAGAAAAGAATACATCGCTTCTTACTAAATTTACTGCGCATCCTACGAAAATGTGACTGGTACTAGAGTCCTGTATGGGTTGGGTCACTCGTTTTATCAGGCCCACCCTCTCAAAACCGCGAATCAGGTTCACTTCTACTTCTTTGCTGCGGTTCGGGTCGGGTTTGGTTCATCCGATTTTTTCAAATGAATATCTTAAATATTTTTCCCATTAAATGTTTTTATACAATGAGATTTCGCTTTTGAAATCGCAACACACTCATATATTTGCACGCTTTTGTTTCTGATTAGTGGGCATCGCATTATCTCCACGCACATAATGTGTATGTGTGCATAAACTATTACAAATACGATATAAGTGTTTTTGTGTGTATCAAAACCGAAATGTTGGTAATATTTTTCATGTTCCGATGGAACAAAAAGTGGTTTTTAACTTACCATAAGAAAGAATAATCCATGATTTAATTTATCACATACATTTTTTGTCTTAGGCAGTAAATTGAACAAATATTCATTCATATTAAAATATGTATTTATTGCCATTTGGAACATAGTTCTACTCTAATTTTTTGTGAAATTTACTATAACCACACTTCCAAAAAACCTAAATCTGACCCACAAGGATTACTCTAGGGTGAATCCAACCCCTCGATTGAAAATTAGAGCCACCCATACCGGAAAAAAGAAAATTAGGGAAAACCCTTACTTGATACAGAAACTCTATTCAACGAATCTGAGGTGCTCGCTATTAAGAGGTTTTACTATATTTGAATAATAAAGGATGTATATATTTTAATTTTTCTATGTAAAAGATAAAATTAGTATCAGATATATAATTGTAGATTATTTTTCATGATTGTATAAAAACATTATTTATTTTCCTTTCATTTCGGATTCGGTTCGGGTTGCGAGTTGACTTCAAATAGACTTTCCAGGTTCGAGTCGGGTACAATCCGATGAATTCTTACTAGAACTAATCGATTTGTAATATCGTCTACTAATTAATTACATAATTAAAATTTATTCAGTCAGTTGACTACATATAAAAACATTACTTTTTACAATACTAACACCTAATTTTGCAAATATATTAGGATTTTATGGTGAATTTTAACTTCGGATATCAAACGAAAAATTATTCTTTCAAGTAGATTAGACATTAAGCAGGGTTAAATTTTTGAACTCCTTGGTGTTAAATTTAATTTTAATCTTTGCAAAATAGACATCAATATAGGTAATGTTTTAAGCATAATTCAAAAACTACTTAGCAGAATGAGATGTAATTTTGTAGTACCATATTTGCAGCTTCTAGAAATTTATTTCTGTTAAAAAATCACAGGTAAGATTTCTCTTCATTTATTTTAAAAATTAACTTCAAAGTATATACATTTTCGAAATTTTTATATGATGGTTTACGGAAAATTTAATAAAGAGTTATTCTTTTTTTCCCCTCAGAAGTACATATTTTATTTGGTTATGCAAAAAATAAAAAATAAAAAATGTAAGTAATAAGTGTTTTTCGAAACTAAGACTCAAGTACCTGGAGAAAATACTCAAAAATAAGTATATTTTGCTTATTTCAAATACCCATTTTTAAAAGCGCAATAAAATCGAATTTTAATCTTGAAAACGCCTACATTTTAAAACCTATAATAGGAATTCAATAGGATCATAACGTTTTCAAGTAGAAAATGACTCGCGGCATTACTGCTATTGTGAACATAACGATCTTCGAAAGCAAATTTTTATATTTCTCTTTCTTCTTGTCTTCATGAAATCGGAAATCACTGTTCCTTTCTCATTCTTACATAACATAAGTAAGTACATATTTGCGAGCGAAAGAGGAAAACTGGAAAAGTCAGAATAACATACAACTAATATAGATATATATATACATATGTATGAATGGTTACTGTTTTATAAAGTTACTAACTATGTAACAGAATATTTACTTTTCTTCCTGTTACAAAAATATATTATTGAAAAATTACTTAATGTTTGTAATAATATAGTGTTATAAATGATGCATTTGAAGTATATTTTCAGATGTTTTATACAGCAAAATATTCATAGTAAAAGTATACCATTACAATTATCTATAAAAATAGAGAAACGAAGCAGAAATTCTTTGTAAATTCTCCGTACTTACTGGATTAACCCTTTGAAAGACAAAGTAATTATAGTTACAAAATGTTGAAAGAATTGAATCTCACTAGAATTTACGAATAAATTTATTTGGTAATGAGTAAATTTATTTCTTTACGTACGTTACTAAAACAAAATTTTAATAAAAGTTTCTGAGTGCCATTTTTCAGTTTGAAATTACAATTGACTTGTAGGCACAGTGTACCATGGCCCGTCAAGGATTTAAGGCATCACTGTTAAAACTAATGGTGACACATTGCACCTTTTAGGGGTGAAAGGCTTGTCTCACTGGTGACACCCCTAGAGGAGCTAAAATGACACCCTTAACTAGGGTGAAAGGATGGCACCCCTAATCCAGGGTGTTTCAGGGGGTGAAAGGACGGCACCTCAGCGAAGAATAATGACACCCCTTATCCACAGTGTTCAATAGGGTGAAAAGATAGCACCACAGAAGAGAATAATGGCACCCCTTATCCTGGGTGCCTCAGGAGGTGAAAGGATGGCATCTCAGGGGAGAATAATGATACCACTTATCCAGGGTGCCCAAGAGGGTGAACGGATGACACACATAATCCAGTGTGCCCTGTGGCATCCTACAAGAAATAGCACTCACAATCTATGGTCCACAGTTGCAACCCCCCTCCCCCCACCCCGCTTGTCAAGAAATTGTATTGGTTTGAATCATGAAATAAAAAGTGTTTACCCATTTTTAAATTGAATTCTGCAGAGAAAATTATCATGATCAGTCAATATTTTGAGTCTTTTTTTTCTTTTAGATTGATGGAATATTATATTTTTAAACTTATTATCAGGTGTCCAAAGAAAAATTGTAGCATATTTTTGTAACTCAGAGAGGGATAATATGAACTACAAAAATAATCATAGAAAGGCAGAGAATTCAAATTGTACTTTCATTTACATGGAGAGTATTTTAAGAAAAATTCAAAATTTTAACTCTTATAGTCTTTTATTTCAAAATTCACCAATCATAAGTCATCACTATTGCATTGTTAGACATACCCAAAAGGTTTTGTTAGAATAAATCGCAAAATTTACACAACCTCTACACCTATTTTCTGCCTTTAAAAATCACTGAGTTAGAGTCAAATATTCTGACTTTGTCATGCAATTTGAAGCCTGATTTTCAATTTTTTGTTTTGAATTTCTTGTAAAATGAAATAAATCATGATTTTTGGCTGTCTCTAACTCAGATGTTTGGATCAAACTTTTTGGGTATGTTTAAGAAAGGGCCAGTAACTATTTTTGTGATCGGGCATTTTTAGATGCAGGAACATTATAAAAATTTGATGTTTTTTGCCTCCAAAATAAGAGAAAGTACAAATTGAATTATCTATCTTCATATGAATATTTTTATAATTTTCTTATACTTTCAGAAGTAATCCGTAACCATCTTTTTTGACATATAGTATATTGCTTGACATGTATTTTCATTATTTTATATACAGGGCAACTGAAAAATATGGGGATACAGAAAAATGCTATATCCTGTAAAATATATGCCATATTTTAATTAAAAAAAATAAAAGAAATAACAATATTTTAACAAATTGTTCACTGGCTTGATATTTATTTTTTACACAAGTTTGAAAACGAAAGATCACAGAATTGACAGTCCGCTGCAGATAATTCTGATTTAAATCATTCTATGCCTTGATAATTTCGCATCACACCATACGATGCAAACTGGGGATTTTCTATTTCTAACTTTTTTACAGAAGTCAAGTGAGTTAAGATCTGATTGTTCGAAGGCAATGCACCTGTTATTAAATATCCACGCAGATGGGTGTTGAAGGTCAATGTTGTTTTTGCTCCATGTGAAGGCCCCAATACTGCTGGAAGTTCCATTAAAATTATTTTGCTTCCATGAGGCCAACACTTCGTTGAACATATTAGTTACTGATCATTTTGACGGTTGTGAACTTTTCGGAGGATTAAGATTTTCATATAATGGAAGAAATGCTACAAAATTTTAAAATAAGCATTTCTCAGATTTTAGTTCTGAAATATCAATGTCAAACAACGCACCAATATTTTTTTCAGCTACCCTGCTGTATCTAATTAAAACAATGTAAAACACAAATTAGAAAAGAATATGTAATAAATGCTGTGTAACTTTTAAATTAGTAAGAATATTTCATATTCTTTAAAATTCTTCCAGAAAGTTAGCCATCAAGCTATGAAATGAATTATAGAAAATAAGTTCATTGTATAGTTGTGGTAAAATCACAGATGAAATTGAGTAAAAAAAAAATCATTTTTACAATATATGTAGTACTTACCTTTATAGTGAACTCATGCAAATCCATATTTTATAGCATATATCCACACAGGATTAGAAATTAAGAACTGTATGTAAGGTGTCAAAATAACGCCTACAATTTTTTTTCGATGTGCCAACTGCATTTCATATTTTCTTATTTCTTTTCACAACCATGTTAATAGTAATAATATTGCATTGCATATTTAATTTTAATGTATTGAAGGGAAGTAAGGAGGAAACTTTATATATTAAACACTTTTTCTTACTAAACAAAATAAAAACTGACTTTCCATAAGTATGAAACCTGATTAAACTACAATATTTCGATTCTGTAAAAACTCATTCTTTTTATAAAGCTAATATGCATACAAAACAGATAATCAAGCAAATATGTCCACAGAAAGAAAGTATGAGCTTTAGCTATAACTAGGGATAAGCTAATTTTTAAAAAATCTGAGACTAACAGTACATCAGAAAATAAAAAGTTAGCAAATAAATGAATCTTTGGTTGCAAATTATTGTGTGGCATTTAAAACATTTCCAAATCACACACATTTTTTTTTGTTTGTTTGAGGAAGGGAGTACAAAAATTTTAAACAATTTTAATACAGTTTCTTATTTTAGGAACATATAAGGATGCAGAAATATCTCATAATAAAAGAAAATCTTGTTTACAGGGGTGTAATATCCAAGGACCAGTTTTATCAGTCATTGGTTAAAGTGAAGTTAACTTAGAGGTTATTAACAGGTTCAAAATTCTTAAGACGCGTGCTGATGTCATGGTGCAGAGGGGGGGGGGGTGTACGCTAAAATACAAATGAAAGCATTTGCTGAACAAAAATTAAAGTTAAAGAATGCTAGCTATCAAGATTTGACGACTAGGAATATTTTTTTCTATAATTTAATTTCATTTGACGATTAACGACTGCTGATTTCTAGTCCTGTATCCACATCAAAACACTTTCTACCAAATTGTTTTTGTGTTTTGACTTATTGCATCTGAAATTTTAATCCAAAGAGTAATTATAATAAAAGGAATAAAACACTGAATAAAAAAAACAACGTTTTATTTCAAATAATCTTTTTATTGTAAACAACAAGAATGTATTAAATATTATTAAACAAAGACGTGACACTATGTGGAACTGATGCCACTGAGAAAGTTTTGAAGACATAAGTATCTAATAAAAATGATAAAAATTTAAATTGGCTTTTGCTATATAGTTAACGTTAAACAACCAAAATAATGCATACCACAAAGTAACTAAGTTTATAAAATTATCAGTTTTTGTAATTAAACTGTTTATATAAAATTAATACATAGCATGAGTATTTTAACAAGTTGCTTGAATTGCGGAGCACAATAACAGGTTGAAACGCAGAAATTTCTGCATCTTCTTCATGACAAAGAGTCGGAAACTTTTCTTGTATCAAGCATGGTAATGTAAGTACTGTAAATGTAAGTTCACTATCTGAAATAATAATAATAACACATTACGGAAAACACACAACAAGACAGTCCAATTAAAATGTATCAACAAAGTACAGCAAAAATGGTAGATGAACAAAGAAAGAAAGACTAAAATTTAAATAAAATTTAAATTATAGCTCACAAGGCTATCAAAGCCTGACAGCTAATGTGCCCGCAGGTTCTGTATGTAACGTGATAACTCTTTATATAAATATCAGATTTGCTTCAAATTTTATAGACAGGTTCATTCTGATAAGGTTCTTCACTGATTAGCATTGGAGGTACATTGGTTAAATATGAAGGGGGGAGAAGAGAGTGCTACTCCCCTTAATTTATATAAATATGCAGAAATCATGCAGAATTATCAAATTTTCTTCAAATTTTGTTAATAGGTTCACTCTGATAAGGCACTTCCCTGATTAGTTTTAGGGGCTCATTGGTTAAGTATAAAGAGGGGTGGTAGTTAATCCACTGTCCAATAACTTACAGTTGATTTCTTTTACTTTTGGAAGGGCATTATTCTTTGAAATAAGAGTATAATATACAGTTGTATGTATAGCATGCGAGCTCAATGCCATCAGTTTAACTGGGCACTTTCCTTTTTATTGCCTATTTTCGGACAGCACGAGAAAATTACATGACCATCTCACACTTGTCATTCAGATATTCTTTTCCTGTGTTATCATTAAGAGTTACAAACTGTTTACATTATTAACCATATTTACAAAACATATTTTGCAACAAAGTGTGTATTCCAGATTAGCAACGAATTTCCCTAACATGTCCAGGTATTCCATACCAGTAATAATAACTAAAAAAATGAGAAATTTTATTCAAATTTATTAGTACGCCCCTATTATGTATCCTATATTGACACTAATCAATGAATATATGGATACAACCCCTCGTGTTTTTCCTTCATTTTGGGAATAACGAATTTTCAACGTATTCTATTGACGATTATTTTCAAAAATTTCAAGATGTGATTTTGCGACTTTCACAAAAGTTGCTCTATACATTTGGCTAACATAATATGCAAATGAAATTTTGGTATTTTTGACGCATGCGCAGTGAAAAATTATTTAGTAAACCTACTCAATATTCGAACAATTTTTATTATTTTTTAATTCTGATTACAGGGTATTATGTGCAGTGTTGTTTGTCAAATTTTCTGAAAAGAATGTTACTTTATATTAAGAACTCTTCAAATTATAAGCAAAAATCTTTGGTAAATTTGAGGCTGTTTTCCGGATTCGTAGAAAACCTTAATTTTTCTACGAGTATACATGCTATCGACATAAAAATGAACACAGTTTATTACAATAAGCCACTTAATCATAATCTACAGTTTGAGCGCTTTTGCTACATTAGTTTTGACAGGGTTATCCAAAAGATATCCAAAAGGTATTCATTCTTTTTTAATTTGTTGACGGTCCCCTATTGGAGTTTCGGAATAAAACCTCCAGGGAAATATATGACTTGTACTACACTACCTGGCCATTGATTATCGTCAACTTGCGATTTTAGACATTTTGTTAAATATAAAAAAAAATACATGCGGAATTATCCTGAAACTCTCAGTGTATAAACATAATAGTACAGGTCATATATTTCCGTGAAGATTTTTTCCAGAACCTTATAGGAGACCGTCAACAAATTAAAAAAGAATGAATATCTTTTGGATAACCCTGTCAAAACTAATGCAGCAGAAGCGCTCAAACTGTAGATTGTGACTAAGTGGCTTATTGTTATAAACTGTGTTCATTTTTATGTTGATAGCATGTTACTAAATAATTTTTCACTGCGCATGCGTCAACGATATCAAAATTTCATTTGCATATTTTGTTAGCTAAATGTATAGAGCAAATTTTGTGAAAGTCGCAAAATTATAGCTTGAAAATTCTAAAAATAATCGTCAATAGAATAAGTTGTAAATCCGTTGTTCCCAAAATGACACAAAAAATGAGGGATTTTATCCAAATGTAGTAGTAAGTTCCGTATTGTGTGTTCTGTATTGACACTAATCAATGCATATATAGATACAACCCCTCTTGTTTTTACTTCATTTTGGAAATAACAGATTTTTAAGTGATTCTATTGACGATTATTTTCCGAATTTTCAATCTATGATTTTGCAACTTTCACAAAAGTTGCTCTATACATTTAGCTAACATAATATGCAAATGAAATTTTGATATCGTTGACGCATGCGCAGTGAAAAATTATTTAGTAAACCTACTCATTTTTCATACAATTTTTATTATTTTTTAATTCTGATTACAGGGTATTATGTGCAATGTTGTTTGTCCCATTTTCACAAAATATTATTATTTTATATTTAGAACTCTGCAAATTATAAGCAAAAATCTTGGAAAATTTTGGGAGTAATTTTATAAAAACCTTAATTTCTCTACGAGGTTACATGCTATCGACATAAAAATGAACACAGTTTATAACAATAAACCACTTAATCACAATCTACAGTTTGAGCGCTTTTGATGCATTAGTTTTGACAGGGTTATCCAAAAGACATTCATACATTTTTAAATTTGTGGGTGGTCCCCTATAAAGTTTCTGGAAAAAATCTTCACGGAAATATATGATCTGTACTATATTGTTTATACACTGAGAGTTTCAGGATAATTCCTCATGTATTTTTCTAGATATTTTGCAAAATGTCTAAAATCGCAAGTGGACGATAATCAATGGCCAGGTAGTGCATTATATTTATACACTAAAATTTTCAGGATAATTCCTCATACATTTTTCTAGATATTTAGCAAAATGTCTAAAATCGCAATTGGACGGTCATCTCTGGCCATATAGTGTATACCAGGAGCTTTAGGGAACTGGCTAATTCTTTATTTCCCCTTTTGCTATATGAGGGAAAGTCGGGTGGAATGGGACAGTAGGTTTTTCTCTTTGTGCATTATTCTAAACATTTCATCGATCGCACACAAGATGAAGCAATGGTAAACCATTCTTCAGTTTACAAAAAATATTGATATGCATAGACTTGCAAATGTACGAAAGAAAAAATTATTTCAAAAATCCAACTTAAATTTGATTTTTTTGTTTTCAATGTATTAAAGGCTTATTTATGTATAAATGTAATAGTTTCCCTATTTATAGAACATTATACTGTATATTATCCATAATTTAAACTAAGCCTAAAGCAGCATTTTTGTTTGAACAAGAAGTGTAACACAAACAAGGAAGTGGCGAGGAATGGGACATGCCAGAAAAGGGAGGAATGGGACGCGCCCAGTTCCTTTTTTTAATTAATAATAATGCGAATTGCTAACATGCAAATATTTTTAGAGGATAATATATTAATTATAACATTGATAATATATGCATTCATACTTCAAAATGTAAATAAATTGATGATTATTACGCAACGCTAGGCACAGAAAAAGACCCGGATGATAATGCAAAGTCTATGGAGGCGTTCTTTTCAAATATTTCGCGCAAATTTTAATATTTTTACGTGATTGTTTTGCACAAAATTGCGGAGGGCGATCCGCAACCGGCGTACTTTTTACTTTTTCAGTTTTGGCTTCAGATTTTTTTTTTAAATCACTTTAACTTACGAAATCGGTTTAAACCGGTTCTGAAATTGAAACTATCGTTATACAAAAAATATAAAAGCAAAATCGAAAAAATAAAACCTAGGCCGGTTATGGATCATCCTCAGCTGTCTTGTTCAAAAAAATCATGTAAAAATATTAAAATTTGAGTTAGGTATTTGAAAAGAACGCTCCTATAGACTTTTACATTATCATCCGGGTCTCTTTCTGTGCCTAGTGTGGGGCCTTAATGACACCTATGACAGAAAATCCTGAATTTTCATTCTAGTCATGAAGATACTGGAATTTTATATTGTGGCATATACATTATCAACTTACAACCTTTGTTTGATTGTTTATCTTACCGACACTATAGGTTATTTTGTGCTTTATAGCTTTTTTTTATTATTGGTGTCCCATAACTCTTAATGAGGAGGTATGAGACACATTTTGAAACTTACGTTCTCTTTAAAATAAAATAGTATTTGCACGTTATGCTTCTATATTGTTCAGGGGGATTAAAAAGTGTTTTACCTTGCAAGCTATAAATTGAAATTTTTCTTTTTGTATATATACATAAAAAATTCTTACTTTTGTAAAAAAAGTCCCACACCACCCCACTCTCCCCTATATAGATATTATATATTAATACACCAATTACATGAAAATAGAATTTTTATCAATAGTATTAAAATACAGTTTAAGGGCTAACAGTTTATTGTACAGGGTTGTTATAATTAAAGTTCGCCTATTCAGAAGGCTCTAGAGCCGGTTCTATGGCTCCAAACAAATCAGAATTTCACAAGTACGTAGTTGAAGACATGCGCTCTGCGAAAATTGAAAAAAAAAATTAGTCAAACTTTTTGTCCCTAGGTGGCGCTGCGCCAATATTTAAGCCAATATTTGCGGATTCCTTTATTTTCTGGGGATTTTTGAAAGCTTCTGTATCTAAAGACAGATGCCAGACAATCTCTGATTTGAAAGACAGTATTAGACTTCGCATTCGCTCAATCTTACAGGACAGTTTACGCAATGCTGTAGAAAACACAATTCTGAGAAAGGAATGCATTATTAAAAATGGCAGAAGATTCATTGAGCATGCATTATGTTATTCTTCGTTATTTCCTTACTGCCGAGCGACATGTTTTATTTTTGTCGATGCAGTTTATATCACATGAAATAATATTCATTTTTCTGTATTGTTTGGAGTCATAGGTCAGGCTCTAGAGCTGTCTGATTAGGTGAACTTAATTATAACAATTCGCAGTTCGTCGAAGTTTGTTGAAACTTTTAAATTTGTGTGTTTCGTCTGGATTGACTGATATTGATATAATGAATCTGCAAACATCACTTTAAATATTGGCGCAGCGCCACCTAGTGACAAAAATTTTGACTAATTTTTTTTTCGATTTTCGCAGAGCGCATCTCTTTAACTATATACTAGTGAAATTTTGTTTCGTTTGGAGCAATAGAACCGGCTCCAGAGCCTTCTGAATAGGCGAACTTTAATTATAACAACCCTGTATATCCTTAGGTTTTTACCACCTTCTCCCCAGGTTTTTACCGGTAAAAAGCCAACCCTGTTTATTGGTCTTGTTTCAGAACGGGAGGAATGAAAGATTGTTAAAAATTATGTCATTAGAAAAATGTTTAAGATTTATAAATGAAAGTGCACATTTTTTTTTATAACACGAGACCTACATCACCAGCGGAAAAATTTCACATTTGTGTAAAATTACGATATAAGTTTTTATTCATTGTTATATTTTTTGAACACACACTATTTCTGTAAACTATTCTGAAACTTCAGTGGAGTAAATACAGATTGTTTTCCTTTTATAATTTGAATGTTCATGACTACAAATTTGTCATATCGGATGATGTTGATGATTGAGAAAGGAGGGGGGACTGATTACGGTCTAATCAAACTTAAATTATTATTATTGAAAAAATATTTTATTTTATTTAACCATAAAATTCTGCTACTAAATAAGGTTTAATGCGAAAGAATACTTTCGAAAAAAAAAAAAAATGGGTGTAAATCTGCATAGCCGATAATCAGATCATTCAATACCCTAACATTTTCTCACCTTTTTGAAAGAAAATGAAACCAAAAGTATGAAAATATAAAGAATTGGGAGCAAGAAAACATAATGGTAAATCCAAGATACCGCTAAATTCGGGTTTTTGGACATTTCCCATTAAGGTATGACTTGGCTGACTAATAACGTTTTAATATGCAAATCGAGGTTTTATCCGTGATTTTTATCCTTAAATGATACTAAATGATTGTCCGTGCTAACTCCTTCCGATCTAATCTTATTATGAAGATTATTTTGGAAATAATGGTGGTTAATAAGGAAAATATTAATAATGAAAACCCTGTAAATAAGTTTTGATTACTTTAAGATTTGCAAGTATTCAATTGTCTTAAATGAAAAAGTTACCCCCCCCCTCTCAAACAAAGACAAATCAAGAATACTGAAACAATATTAGAGAAGTTACGCGAGGCTGCAATATGGTGTGAATCAGCCTTTACAGGAGGGATTCGGATAGCATCTATCCGACAATATATGCAAAGCCGGCCAGATGCTGTCCGAGATCCCGTGTAAAGGTTAAAATTAAAACTTCGCGAATAAAATTAATTGCTTTTAACTGTATATAGACGCAAAAACATATTTTAGCCTTAACTGCTCTGACAAAAATTGTTACATAACTAATGTGAGCTGTCTGTCAGACCATTTAATCTGAAGATGAATAAAATGTTACATTAATTCTCAGAATACTATTTATGTATTAAACTTTATGTACAAGAATATTATAAATCAAATTCAGCTATTCAAAAGTATTTAGAGGTAGTAATAAGACTCCAAACTAAAACAAATTGACCAGTATCTATAGTTAAACTAAAAATTACAAGTTAAACTGTGAAACTTGAAAAACTCACGGTGTCTGAGACCACTAATAGCAGTTAAGGGTTAAATCTAAACAGTTGAGTTTAAACACAAGGTAAAATGGTCATAGAATATTCCGACTGCAACAAGATTTGTCTATAATAACTGATTTGTAATGAAAAAATATGTAAATATTTTTACAATCTTTCATTTCGCTCTTTCTAATTGTGCGCCCTTAGGATTCCCGTGCCTAGAGCAGTTTGCTCCAATTGCTCCTCGGTAGTTAAGGCCTCGATAAATCATTTAAAAATATTGACATGTAAACGAGAAATTGTAAAATAACTGTCTCATAGGTTTAACATTAGCAAGCGGGTATTTTGGTGAGAGTGTAGCTTGTAGCTTCATATAATAAACTTACCAATCAATCAAACTAACAAACAAATCTTATTTACTGGTTTTTTATGACATTACATATAGGGATGTACGATAAATTAACGTAACAATAAAATAAAATAAAATAAAGTTAAATCTTACCTTTAATCAGACTTTGCCCGGTTCACTGGTCGCGCAAATCGGATCGTTAAGTCCTCATTGTTGTTTAATTGTAACTCAGTGGTTAGTCCTCAATTAATATTGCCAATTTACACACTGCCATGTTTTGATTTGCTCACAGCCATAAACTTTATTTGTCGACACCGAAAACAAAAAGACACACGTCATAGCGCATGCGCATGTTGCCAGTCACCCGATGAGGTGGTACATTGCTACCCATACGACGTGCATGGCACCTTATTTAGCTCCCATCATCCTGTAACAGATCTGTCGTCACCCCAATCACATATTCAAGCTCCTATGACACCCTAGGGTTCCAAATGGCACCGACTTTTCACCTCCGGGTCCCAAATGGCACCGGTTTGTCACCTTTATTTTTAACAGTGTACAGTAACAATATATCGATCTTCCGCGGGGTTTGTAACCTTTGGGCGACCGACTACGGGCCTTAGGACATCTGTCTGTGTGGTTTGGAATTGTTTCCATAAACGTGAATTTACAGAATGATGAACGCAGAAGAAAAGAGCAATATCTGTGATCGACTGTCCTGCTTCAATGCACCACACAGCACGCCAGCGCTCAGAAACTTCCATTCGTCTTCTGGAAGTCATAGAAACACGTATGTCTTCAAAACAAATTGTACGAAAGTTTTAAACACCTTCTATCAGCACTTACAATCAACTTCTGTAACCCTTCATAAAGCTGGCTTCTTATAAGACTGCCTTTTTTGAATATTTCTTGACATGAAAGCGCTGTTATCTAACATATTTACATACTTCCATCTACCTCTGCAGCGATTTGCATCCTCTTCAATTCTGATTGGATTCAGAAAATTAGGATTTTCCTCTCCGTGCTTAACTTTTGGAAGTGAGTGTAACATCATAATCTACAGTTTGAATGCTTCTGCTACATTAGTTTTGACAGGGTTGTCCAAAAGATATTCGTTATTTTTGAATTTTTGACGGTCCCCTATGGAATTTCGGTAAAAACTTTAAGTTAATGTATGACCTGTTCTGTTATGCTATACACCTGGAGTTTCCGAAAAATTCCTCATGTATTTTTCTCGATATTTAACAAAATGCCTAAAATCGCAAATGGCCGGTCACCTTTGGTTATATAGTATATGTGCAAAAATTTTAAAAACCAAAACCACATTAACCTTCAGTTATGCGTGTAAATTTATAGTGCGTTTGTAATTTTGATAAATATAAACATGTAGAGTTTAAGGTAAATTTATAGGCAAGTTTATCTGTATTTCGACAGAAAAAAGTTTTGGAATTCCCTGTAAATTTAAAAACAAATGATTAGCTTAAAAAAGTTTTAGAACTTTCTACGATGTAACATTCTATAATATAAAATAATTTGAAGAAACAAAATATAGTTCTTAACTTAAAAAAAAACTTTTTTGAGGTTAAAATTTTAAAATGATGATTAACTTAAATACTGAAATTATTCAACACATTATGAAAAAAATTAGCAGATTATCCGTTATTTCTAAGAATTTTTTTACGCATTTGAGCTATGTACTTGAAACGCACTGAGCTATTTATATTGTTTATAATCAGGCCTCTACTTTATATTCAATTTTAAACCTGTATTTATAAATTTTGTTGTAATTTGGTGCAAGTGGGAAATCAGATTTTCAATGCTGTCGATTAGAAAACGTAACTTCGAATATCCGTAATATTTTGCTAAATAAAAGATAAAGAGGTCAATATAGTTCGAATAGTCTGTGTGAATATCAGTGCTTTATACTACATACAAAATAGATTTAAAATGTCTCAAAAGCTTATGTTGTTTTTTTATTAACACGGGAGAACTCGCTATGAAAATTTCTCTCAAGGTGCCCAATTCTTTTCTTTTACTTTACAGTCACTTATTATCAATTTTTTTGTTTGGCTTAGAACTTTTATTCAAAAAAGAGGTAAAATAATCGAAATCACATTTTGAAATTTTATTAAAATGAAAAATAGTCTTAAAAAGGGTACGATGGAGAAAGAAAATCTCATGCGCGAGTTCTCGCGGGTTAACGCCACCATCATATTTCCATGAGAAGAATTTATAAGTTAGAGAAATTCACTGGATATTCTGATAAGTCTATCTTTGAGATGAAATTATATCTGTAATGTAGTCATTGCAAAAAATAAGCAATATATCATTTTTAATGATATTAACCCTTGTCACTCCGTTGTCTTCGCTGTGGGGACACCATCTTTCCTTTCAAAATTCGTTTTTGTCATCAGTAATAAAGGAAAAAAAAATTTGCCTTATTTAATCAGAGCATTTTTGAAATTTTGTACTTGAAGGAAACTTCTTTTAAAAAAGTGGTTCTGGCCAAATAAAATTTGTGTAAGAGACGCCGGAGTCTGAATGGTTAAAGCACTTGGTCGATGGTCATTCAGTTCGAAGTTGAAACTTTCCGCTATATAAAAGGATTATAATAATAAAATAAAGAAAACAAATACATATCTTAATATATCTTTCATGGTTAAATAATTAAAATGACGTTAACTGAAATAATGAAGCTATTTAACACATTGCAGAATATTAATATTAATGTTATTATGCATAAATTTATTGCTGTTAACTTATCAAATTTGTCCGTAAAACATGTTGGTTGAGCATGAAAATGTTTACTTCAGAATTGATAGCATCCAAAAAATATATATTTCAGGTTCAGAAAACTGTTAAAAACTCTATAAAAACTACTCGGAATCGTGCCCGAAAAACTGTGGCAGCAAAATAAATCTTCGTTTTATAAATACTTCTTGAATTTCAGAAATACATTTTTTTCCGAGGTTTATGAAGATAAAGAGCGGTTTTAGAAATCGTGGCTATTGTATGTTTTCGCTTGTAAGTATATTTCATTTTCCTGTTAAGAAACATTTATCTTATTTTTACAGTACCGACAGTGCGAGCAAATTGTTTTGTATATTGTCAATGTGTACAATAGATTGTTTTAAAGTACCGGGTGATCCAAAAGTCAGGACGAACTTTAAAAACGAATAATTCGAAAACGAATCAAGATACAAAGATACGGTTTGCCCCAAAACGGATGGAAAGGAAACCGGGTTTTGTGACGCTACGAAAAAAATAGTTCTATTGGCAACCATTAGCTGGCGCTGTCGGATTTTTGAATTGCAAGCGCAACAGGCACACCAGACAGTCACCTTTATATAAGATGGAGCACCACCTCGTATTGCTCTGCCTATGTCACGCCTGCTACGCTCAATAATGGGGGGAGGATCTCATTATCAGTCGCTACTTTAATCACGCATGGCGTTGAAGAGATCCCGATCTGACACCCTGTGACTTTTGGCTGTGGGGATTATTGAAGTCAAAAGTGTACCGCGATCAACCGGCATCACTGGCAGCATTAAAAGATGCCATCCGCCAAAATGTGTCTGCCATAACGCAAGAAATTCTTCTCTATGCTGTGAACGGTGAGGCGCCTCGTCTCACAACTGTGCTTCTGAATGATGAACAGTACATTAAACATTTACTGTAGTAATAATTAACTGTAATTAAGCTATCTTGTAAGTTGTCAAAATTTTTTTCATTTGTAAATCATTTTTTGGTGCAATAAATCACAATAACGCCATCTGTTGGTAGCCAACAGAACTATTTTTTTTCGTTGCCACACAAAACCCGGTTTCTCTTACATCCGTTTGTTGCGAACCGTATCTTTGTATCTTGATTCGTTTTCAAATTATTCATTTTTAAAGTTCCTCCTGACTTTTGAATAACCCGGTACTTTAAAACAATCTATTGTATGTTTGCTTACCCATGGTTCAAATGTTGGATAAAAGTGGTATATTATTCGAATTCCGATTGAGACATGGATGATTAACGGGTTCTGATTTCACTTTAAGTAGAGATCCTGATCTATTTAAGCTTTGTTTGCAAATGAAAACAAAAGCGACCTCCTATGGATCAATATTTTATCTGTTTATTGCTTAATATTATATGAATTCTCTATTCAACATTTTTCCTGTTCACGATTTATTATTTTACCAGTACATGGTTAAATCTACACAAATTTCTGTTTCAACGGGAGAAGCAACTGTTGCAAAAGTTTTTATCAACTTATGGTGGCAACTACTGCAATACCAACTGTTAGTTCAATCCAGAATTAATTATAAGATATTTTGAAAATTTTGAATATTTTGATATTTTATAAATTTTAGGACTTTTCTGGTACTTCAGAACGAAAACCGCTTTTTTAATGACAGAAAATGCTGAAAATGATTAAAATTCAAAGCATCATAACTCGGTAAGTTTGTGTTTTACAAAAATGAAATTCTTTTTTTTTGTATTTGTTAGAACACGGAATTGTTTTAAAAATGTAATTTTATAAATTTCTGGAGCCGTAGAAATTTTAAACTTCATGATTAAAAAAACAAACAAACAAACAAACAAACAAACAAACAAAAAACAAAAACAACAACAACAACAAAAAAAACATATATCTATTTTTACGTAAATGAATTTTCATGTAATGAAGATTGAAACATCCAAACTTTTAAAACATTTCTGAAAATGGAAATATATTTCTGTAACTAATAGTTTAGGTATTAGACAAATTATTTAGCTATCTGTCAACATTAAGAAGGGAGCTTTATCTAATTTATCAAGACAATGCATTTCTAACAAAAGTATTCATTCACTCGTATGTTTTCATTTAAAGATATGAATTTTTAATTCAAACATACAGGTTACCTTAAAATCCATTTTATTCATTAAATATAATTCTTACGCTTTCTTAATTGTATAATCCAAATAAATATCTGTTTTTTGAAATCCCGTATTTCACCAAAGATACCGCTAATTAATGTCATTAATAAACGTCTGTAAAATACTCTCCGTTGATTGCCAAAAGAGCGTGGACCTAATGTGTCATTTATTAGGAGTTAATGGGATTAAAGCACTTTCTTCGCGATCCGTAAGTTTTAAATATTGATGTTGCTTTAATATTCCTAAGCCTAATGTCTAATTATCGGTATTGAATTTCCATGAAAAAAAAAATGCGTGAAATTAAATACCACAGCACTGCATTAGATCAATACCAATATATCTACTTCGTAGTTAATAAAAAATACAGTTCTCTAATGCCAATACACTTTTTTTTTCAGCATAAGCGGAGTAATGGATTGAAACACGCACTGAAAAAGCACTAATGATACAATATTTCTTTGTAGCTTAAGACATATTCCCTCGTCAAGAAATTTTCCTTTTGTTATTTTATTTTATTTACTTTTCAGATTTTAAGCCTTCAGTTTTTCTACTCTATTCTTCGTTCTCTCCGCCATCAAAAATAACTTCCCCATTTGTCATTTGTCAAAGTCAATTTCGTTCGTCACTGATTTTTTTTTTCAAGGAGTAGGGGACCGAGAAAAGCATCTGGATTTTAAAGATTTTTTTTCAAGGGTCCGGTGGTACTTGAACTCTTGTAATCTCAAAATAAATAAATTAAAAGAAAGAAAGAAAAATAAAAGAAAGGAAAAAGATATTTTTAACTCGTCATGTAGGGCATTGTTGTTCGCTTGCATTTAATTCTAGTATTTATGGAACATGAAACAAAAGAAATAATTTTGACATAATAGGGACGTGCAAAATAGACGAACTTATGGGACTCAATACTTTCTTATTCAAAGAAATATATACCGTAATTTCGGGTGTATAAGCCGCAGATCAAACAATTCTTTTTGGACCCAGAAATCTTATTTAGTGATTGAAGACAAATATTTACGGCGATCTGACTAGTTATATTTGTTTTTAAAAAAATTCTGGGTCGAAAAAGAATTGTTTGAGCTGCGGCTCATACACCCGAAATTACGGTATATTGTAGAGCGCCAATTATCCGGACACAGATTAACCGGATTGTCCAATGAACCGGATCGATCCAAACATTTTCTCCCCTCTTCCCCAATTTTTTAAAAACTTCTTTAGGCACGCTAATATAAACTTGGCTGGATGTCACGAAATTTAACCATTAAATAACATTCCTAATCCTGAAATAATATAGCAACAGATAAAAAGAATGTCCTATATGAAGCAAAAGATTATCAAAATGTCTTTATCTTATCAAAATGAATTTTTTTATGCATGTACTGTACAATGAATGCATACATGTAATATACATGTAATATACATATTATATACATACATACATGATATATACATACAATATATAAATTGCATGTATATACACGTAATATACGTGCATACATGTAATATCCATGTAATAATTTCTATGTGTACTTCTGTGTATAACTTTGTACTAATTAGGTAGAAAATAAATTTTTTTAAATGTTCAAAAAATATCTTATAAATATGCAATTTGCAACATGCTAAAATGTTTACTACCACAACTGCCAGTACAAAGCCTGAAAACAGTGTTTTGCAAAATTATCTAAAAAGTGTTGAAATAGCCGTTTTTAAAAATTATAATACTATCCAGATTTTTCATTAACCGCATCAGCCTCGGTCCCGGTTATTTTTTCCGTCTTCAATGTTCGATGATTCGTTTTACAAGAAAAAAACAAGAAAACTCATACAAAAGCTATTTTAGTTCCGGAAAACACTGAAAATTGATGACATTTGAACTCGGTAAGTTTTGGTTCAATCATAGTTTCAAAATCATAGTTTTTATTCTTTTCGTCGTATTTATTAATATTCTGCAACAATGAGGAACACATGTGTGGTATATATATGTAAGTAAGCAGGGCCGTAACTATAAACTTGGGGGCCCCGGGGCAAACCAGTGAGGCCCCTCCCACAGGGGCCAATTAAAACTTTGTCCCGGGCGCAGTTTTTTTTTTTTTTTTTTTTTTTTTTTTTTTTCCGCACGCCGCTATTTAAATGTACACAGTATGATTAGCCTAAAAAGATGAAATATGGATTTTGATTTTTCTTTTCAATTTTATGTGTTTATTAATAGATAAAGAAGAAAGATTTTCTAGAATTTTTTAGATGTTTTTTATATTATTCAACCGATCAGAAGCCCATATTATCTTTCTTATACTAGCTTTGGTGGGATCGCCAAACATGCTGGCGCGACATGAGACATTCGGCTCAACATTCTGCTGTCTGCTCTAGAGCTGCTTTTGCATGCAATCATCGGACACACAGAAACATTTACTCTAGCACTTTAATTTTTTTTTTTATTATTTTTTAGCTAGATGCTGGGCATTTTATAGGAAGTTAGACGAGAAACTAAAATCAATAGTTTTTTAACCACCAGTTTGGGGCCCCTCAGGCTTGGGGGCCCCGGGGCAGTGCCCCGTCTGCCCCAGCGGTAGTTACGGCCCTGTAAGTAAGTTTAAGAAATCTACATTGTCTTTGAGGAAATTTACTTTCACCGTTTAATGATCAACAAATAATGCACTTATCGAGTCTTAAAGTTCGACTTTGTATGTTCACTTCTGTTATTTTTTCACTTTTCTTTTATTTCTACTCTAGATGAACTGACTGTTACGAAACCCCGAAAAACTCCTCATTAGCGAATGTAAAAACAAAATTACAAACCATTCTGAATTGAAAATAAAATATAGTATTATAGAATAGACATGCGCAGTTTAGTATACCCTATGCAATGATTCGTATGTAAATGAACTTTGAATACTTATAAAGAAGTAAAGCTTATTAATATTAATATTAAAATGCGCAAAAAAATAACTTTATAGCACAACAAACACATAAACAGCATCAAGATGACATCTCTTGCACCTGGAATTCTCGGAAGACTGCGAAGTAACAGCAATCACCAGACTGGTTCTATTACAGAGCAAATACGAGATGACCTGGTGAACCCGAGCTTACCTTTTGCGAAATAGGGGTCCTATGAAAATAAAATTTTCTATTTTAATATTTCTATAGGTCTTTGTAAAGTAAAGCTGTACTTGATTTGAATGCTTTTCAATGGAAAGTATGTTTCTAACATCAATTTTTCAGGAAATTAGCACCCTAATTCCACTATTTTACATCACAGGTATATAGGCATATGTATATGTATGTGTATGTGTGTGTGTCCGTGTCTCTATATCAGCATATCAATTAGTAGGTGGACTTTTAGGACACGGATTTAAAAACCGATGACATTCATAAAATATCATCCATTAGTCATTGTAGTCGTAAAGCTCGGAGAAATAATAAAGTGTGATTGAAAAATTGATAACAAAATAAATTTCATATCTGAAAAACATATTTAAATACTAAATAAACTAAGATAAATGGATTTAAAGTTTACCAATATATGGGTATAAAATAATCCTAAAAAATAAAATGTACTTTTCATGAACATCACCCATTAGTCATTGTAGTTGTAAACCTCACAGCAACCACAAAGTTTGATAGACGCCATAAAATCATGAGGTTACTGATTGTTTTCAAACAAACCACCGCATTTCCTGGCTATAACTTCTTCATACAATGGAAAACCAATAACTTAGCAACTGTTTGTTTGGAACTCCAAGTTACCTTCCGACCAATCATGATCTTACAATTTTATTGCCTGGAAAAAAAGTTGCACTTTGCCATAAGATATATTTCGGCAAAATCGTGACTATTTTCAATGAACATATATCGGTTATGAAGTGACCTTCTATTTTTAATGGTTGCATTTTGATGTCATCCACAGTCATAGACGAAGTGAAATAGTGCAATACTTAATAATGAATCAGATATGATATCATTTCGAAATCAGTTTGTTATATTCAATGTCACAATATTTTTTTTTAGTATTAGTCGTTGTATCTGTTTCATTTTTATTGCTGAAAAGTTGATAAATATTAAAGTTAGGCGTTTATTATAATAAATTTTTAGGATTGTAAATACTGCTTCTCAAAAATTTCTATTTTTGACTTCTCTATCTTTTCCTTTCCATTGTATTCTTTATTTTTATTAAATTACTTTAAAAATTATTTTTTTATTTTCATTTATTCACTTTTGTATTTTAATTAATTAATTTATATGCATTTAGTTAATTATTTTAATTAATTAATTTATTTTCATTCAATCATTTATTTTCATTTTCATTTTGATTTTTTCTTTCTCTTTCAGTTGAATTCACCTATAGTTCTCTTTCTTACTGCGCTTGCAATATTATCTTCTCATTAGCTGTTATCGCTTGTTTATCTTTTGTCTGTTTTTTCCCACTTTCTTCCCTCTCTCTCTTTATTTCAATACTATAAGTTATTTCGAAACACTTTGTGCTTATCTATTTTTAGATTTTCGTTCATCTAACGAAACCCTATTTGTCTTTGTCCTTTGTCTGTCTGTCCGTCACCGAGTCCGTACACAAAAACTGTATAACTCAGAGACTTCAAATGTTGTGAACTTACAGCTAAATACCTAGTGTCACACGAAAAATCACAAATTTTTGAAAAAAATCATTATTTTAATTAAATTAATTATTTTAATGTCATCCGATCTTTTGCGGAACTTAAATTTCAAAATAGAACCTTAATTTCAAGGTGTTTCCTATAGACATCATAGCTTGGAAGTATAGCATATCGCTAGTAAACACAAGGTTCTCAGTTCGAACACTGATGCTGGAAGCTAAAATTTTAATATTCAGATAGATTTATTTAAAAGAAATTTCGTATCTTTTGCTGATTTGAGGGTTTATAATATTTTTATTATTTTAAAAACTATTTTTACGTTTATACTTATTTACATATCATGATTTTATGACCATTTTTCAAATTTATAAATATTTACTTTAAGTTATTTTACAAAAATTATGAATAAATAAATTATGCGGTATTTTAAATTAGAATATAAGAAATTTATAGAAATACAGGGTGTTTTTTAATAACTGACGCTATTCAAAGCCGCCGGTAGTTCATTCTAATAACTGGAAAGACACAAAAATTTAAAAATGGATTATGAAAGAATCTAAAAAAAATAGTTCCAATCACCGCCGATTGATTGAAATTTAGTCCTGTACATTGAAAGAAAACGTTACACATACGGGTATTTGAACAATCTAGGCGGCCAAAAGTCAAATTTTTAAAGTACTAAAACCGTTAAACGAATGACAACCTGAGTTAGAGGATAGTTTTGTGAACAGCAACCAACCATTCAAACTTTCTCCGGCCAACGCATCTCGTTAAAACTTTAATCGGAATTCAATCATTCAACTTGTTGTTTGTGTCTGTTCTTGGCGTTCGTGTAGAGACGTTACCTTTGAAGTGAAATATATATTATTTTACGTTTATTTTGAAAGTGCTTGTGATGGATCCTGATACAGCAGGTAATAATGCAAAAGTTTATTATAGTTTTTTATTGTTTTATCGTTAAGAAGTTTAATTGATGCTCTTTTACGATACCCTCATTTTAGAGTAAGATTATTTCTAAAATAAATTATTTAATCGAGTTTTTGTTGTATTACGCAGGCATATCCTGTTATAATTTTTAACTAAATCGAAAGTTTAAAGTTTTGAGTAATAAAAAATTAAAAAAACTACCGCGGAAAAGCGCGGACGTGTATTGTCTGGTACTTTGAACATTTTTTACGAAATATTAAAAAAAATTGACTATCGCATATAGCATTCTAAAAGAAAATATTTTTATCGTAGGTTCACAAGATACCTCGAGAATAAGAGTTGTGACCCGTAAATGTTTGTTTAATCGAATGCAGAGGTTTGATTTGCCAAATTTTGAAGACAAATTAATTTTCTTAAAAGATCAGCTGATATCGGATGAAGATTACACACACGACCAAATTGAGAGATTAAAACGCAATTTTTCACGATTTAAATCACAAATTAAAAAGAGATGGATAAAAGAACATAAGAAGGAAGACATATTTGTCGAAAACAACTAATCTTGGCTAGAAGGAATGTTTGATATACCTGTCATACCATAACCTCGGCCTGGACAACCATCTAAATTATTTATAGAATCAAGTGAGAGAACTAAGAGGAGAAAAACAGAAGAAGTACGATCTTCTCTAGAAAAGGAAGTAACAATTGCTGCAGCTCAGGTTGAGTTCCAAAAATCTGAAAAACGAGATGCCTCTGAAATACTCAAAGAAATCATAAGTAGTCCGAAACATGCAACAAAATATAAAAAGGGATTTTCTAAATAAGAGATCGAAAAAACTGATTCACTCACGCTATTCTCAAGCATTGTCCATGTTCCTAGAAGCCGACTTAACTCGTCGACAATAAGAAATAGTGAGGAATACCAACAAAAATTCTTTCCTTGTTATACCTTGCTGAAAAAGCGAAACAAGAATGCTATCCGCCCCCAGAGTCATGCAAAGTAACAAGTACTTATGCCGAAAACGATTTACAGTCTTTGGTTGACCATACAGTTAAGCGTTTATCCATGTTCCTGAAAGAGGTTCTAACAACGGTGAAAGAGCAAGAATGAGAGAGTTTAAAGTTAATTTCAAAATGGGGTTTTGATGCGTCACAACAAGAACAGTTTAAACAGAACTTTGTAAATGATGCGTACACTGATGCTAAAAAATTCCAAAGTAGTTTCGTCCCTTTACGATTAGTTTCTGGTTGTAAAAACGAAAAGCTATTATGGGAAAACTCAACATCTTCATCTCGTTGATTTTGCCGACCTATAATATTTCGTTTTGTAAAAGAAAATACTGATGTTACGGAGGAAGAAATTCACGTTATAAAAATTTCTGCGATGTCACTAAACGTCACAGTGGTTAATTTAAATGGGAACAGGTTTTCAGTCAGTCATGTCTTCATCATGACAATGGTAAATGGCAAGGTCTGCAACGCTGCGACTGGCACAAAGTCCACAAGTCAATGTTACATATGAGGTGCAACTTCTAAGGACTTTAACAAAATTGATATTCAGAAAGAAATTAATCCTGAAGCTATAGAGCTTGGTTTTTCAATTTTACATGCTCGAATTAGACTTTTTGAAAGCATTCTTCATTTAGCTTATAAGTTGCCAGTAGGGCTGGGCGATATACCGTAATATCGTTATATATCGATATTTCCATAAGACCGCGGTAACGATATTGAGATTTCAATCCTTCCGATATATCGTTTCAAACGATATTTCATCCTACTTTCGGAATTACGGAGTTACGGAATTTCGAATCTACCTCTGTCGGCGCAACTGTTGTTTACTTTAGCAAATGTTCGCGCTGTAATCGGCACTTGCGTGATACTTCCGGTTTTGAGCCGGTGTCGCGCACACTCCAGAATATGGGCGAACAGTCTACTTTTTGCGCTGGTGTCGCGCACATACCGGAATATGGGCGAACCGTCTACTTTTTGCGCTGATGTCGCGCACATACCGGAATATGGGCGAACCGTCTACTTTTTGCGCTTGTGTCGCGCACATACCGGAGTATGGACGAACAGTCTACTATTCTGATGTACCGCTTTATTTATCGGAGTTCGTTCGAGAATCGAAGTTGAAACACTCGTTCGAGGATAGGGCATTTCCGATACAATCACTTGTTGACTCCATATCGGTGGCTGACTGTTGTTTTCCTGTGAGCTTGTGTACAGTTATTGCTGCCGGAATGCAGAATTGATTGACATATTTTCAAGAATATGAGCACAATTAATCGATATTTCTTGTATGTTTGTTTTTCATTTATTAATAGCATTAATAAATAATTATATTAAATCACATATTATTTTACATTTTTTATTAATAACATTAATAATTTATATGTATGGTAATTCTATTATGTCATTTATTTTAAGCAGAAATTTTACTTAAAGCGGAAGTTTTTTTTTTTTTCATTGTGATTCACCTTAGTTTTAAAGTTTATTGGATACTAATATTTTTACCCGTTTTGCGTACGGATTTTTGAAAAAATCCCCCCCCCCCCCAAAAAAAAGAAAGAAAAATTAAAAATCTTTCTCAAATTAGGAAGGATAATACTTTTCATTTCGAAAGATCGCTAAAACTCTATGGATGGTGTCTTTCTGCTTGGCAAAACATTTTACCCATCCACAGCAGATGACAATATGATTATTGTATAAACATTCAAGTTTCGATTTCGCTGAGTTCGATAAACAAAAACAAACGATGGATAGTTTCCTACGTTTTCTTTGAGGTTCTTCTGTTCTGGACACTTGTAAAAGATGCTCAAATTTTGTAATAACTTATTATATTTCAATAAAAATTTGTCACACAGCCTAATTTACTATTATTGCAAATTGCTGAAAATTTGAAAGAAATCGGTAAATTAACTTAGGAGTTATGAATTTATTTCCCTTTTAATGGTAAAGAATAAAAGGTTTTGTTTTTCTTCCACCCCCCCCCCTTTTCGTTTGTATGTGCCGTTGAATGTGTTTTTCGCGCCCTTAAACAACTGAAACTAGTTGATACTTTTACAAAACCCTTTTTATAAGTAAAAAAAAAAATCGAACAGTTTATTTCTCATAAAAGAATGAGGATAGTTTTGATTTTGAATATCATGGCTCCTTTTTATTTCAAGAGTTCACTAATGCAAAAACATCCGCTCAATGTCAATCTTGTTTTTTTTATACCTCGTTTGCATTTCCATATTTTTGTTTATTTATTTATTTATTTATTTTTTGTTTTTGCATTGTACATCTGAGGTTGATCTCTTTCAATAAAAGCCGTTTTTTAATTTTCAAGTTTTTTTTTCTTTACTGGAATACTTTTATTTTTGAAACTGGTTTCGAAAGTAAAAGCATCCTAGAAAAATATCTGTAAACAAAATCGAAAAAGTAAAAGATCATTATAGAGATTAATTCAGCATTATTATTAAAAAAAAAAAAACGGTAGTTAGCAAAACGTCCTGATTTGGGACTTTGTACTCCATTAAAGAAATTTCGTGTTTTCTTAAAATTATTTGATTTATCTAATGCTTTCATTTGTATTCTGACTAATAATAGAATTATTTATTATAACAACGGAAAGAAGGTGTTTCTTACTGCCCAAAATTGCAGAAATGCATTTTTTTTTTTTGTATTGTAATAAAAAAATTCTAAGTTTATAGGTAATTAAAGTATTTTCTTTCAATATATCTAATGTCTATTTGTTGTCTTATATACATTTTCTTGTTTCATTTTAATGATTTATAATGTTTAACTTTCTAAGAGTTTTCAATAACACATATTTTAGATCAGATTTGCAGGTAAAGGCTTTGCATATTTTGAATCAATACATAAAAATTAAAATTTATGTTCTTTGGAACATGTTAAAATATTGATATTTTTGTTTTTTCTTGATAATTAACACACACACACACACACACACACACACACACACACACACACACACACACATATATATATACTATTATGTGTTTGTAGTATTTTATACAGAGGACAGTTACATTTATGATGGAGTGACATATGAATTGAAATATATCGATATATCGAAAATTATCGATATTTGGTCAGCGATATATCACGATATTAAAATTCTGATATCGCCCAGCCCTAGTTGCCAGTAAAGAAATATAGAGAGCGGAAGACTGAAGCTGAGAAAAAAACTGAGCTGGAAAAAAACTCGAAATGCAGAAAAGATTTCGCGAAGAAACAAGTCCAATGTCTCCAACTATGTATAAAATATTAATTCATGGTTCAACTGTCATTAAAATGCATTATTGCCCATTGGGTAGCTTTGAGAAGAGGCCGCAGAAGCGCGCAATAAGCATTTTAGGCTGTACCGCCAAGACTTCGCCCGAAAATTCTTGAGGGAAAGCTGCAACAAAGATGTTTTGAATTAGCTACTTTTAACATCGGACCCTTTTATAAGTATCATGAGAAAAGTCATTGGTAGAAAAATGAACTCCTTTTTTCCAGAAACAAATGCTCTTCTTTTACCTGCGAAGCCCAATGTTAGTGATGATTCTTCAGAGAGCGACAATAAGGAATATTAATCTTTAAAAATTAAATTATTTTAATAAATCGCCTTTATAAATTTAATAAATGTATTTTCTTTCAATCGTACCATTAAGAACAGATATAAGCAATAAAATAATTTTGGCCGCCTAGATAACGCAAATACCCGTATGTGCGTTAGAAACAGACAAAATTAATAATTTGTATAAAATACCATGTTTTATTTATCATATTCATTTTTCGGACGAGGAATTCGACGACATGTAACGTGAAAACCGTTCTCTTGCATCATACCTTGCATTCTTTGTACAACATTTTCTACGGCTGAGCGTAATATGTCACATGGAATAGCCCTTACTGCAGCTATTATGTTGTCTTTTAACCGATTAATGCCTGAATTATTTTCTTCTCTAAAATTCAAATTTTGCATTTTCCCACTACTTTTAAAGCAATAATAACTTTTATCTTAATTTATCGGGAACTTTGTCTCGAGAAAGAAAGTATTTATTTATACTCTTTTTTACTGGTGTGAAATGCGCTTACTTGAATTTTTTAAAACTGTCCCAAAAATGGGACGCTTGGCACTAATGGGTTAAGATGCTCAGATTTGTTACTCCTCCAAGATAGACTTTCGATTTTAAATAACCCCAGCGCCATAAATCCGGAGACCGGGGCGGCCAGACATGGAAAACAATGACTCGCAATTCCTTGGTCACTGAAGTGATGGCGCAACAGCTGCTGTACTTTTACACTAATACGCTGTGGTGCACCATCCTGCATAAGAATGATCTTATCCGGACATTGTCTCTGTTGTAGTTGTGGAACGACAAAACTAGTCAGCATATTATATCTTTCTGCGTTAACGGTACACGTTACTAGTCCTGCCGCAGTTATGTTCTCAAAAAGGAATGATTCAAGGATGAATTCGGCTGTAAAGCCACGCCAAATAGTGAGTTTTGGTGAATGTAACGCAGTTTCTAGGACTATCTGAGGTTGTTCAGTGGCCCAAATTCTACAGTTATGAGTATTAACAGACCCATTAAGATGAAATTGGGCCTCATCTTCCCATAAGATTCACCTCAGAGAAGAATCATCGACTTCTGTTCTTGCAAGAAATGTCAGAGCAAATGTCAGTCGTTTATCAGTCTTTTTATCAGTCTTTAATTGAAGTTTTTGCAAGAAACTGATCTTATACGGAAAGTAGTGGAGTATTCGCCGCAAGACTTTCAATTCTGTCGAGACATTTAAATCCAGTTCTGGAGTAACAACCTGTGCTCTGCTACTACCACTGAGCTCGATAATAATACGGAGAGCTAACTCCCTATTCTGATACACTGAATCCAGCGGTCCGCCCATGAGTATTTTCAAAATCTTTGGCAAAACATAGATTTCCTCTCATAGGATAGTATGGGGTAGATATTTTCAAATTGAATTTTCTTTTAAAATTATGACGAAATGGCTACAATTTTTACTGATATATATTCTTTTATTAAAAATCTATTGGTTTTACTTAAATTCATAGCAAATTTTAAATTCTTTTTTAAGTTAAAAAGGAAATTTTAGTTTAACTCAACAAAAAATAAAGATACATTTGTTAAATATTGCTCATAAAAATATCAAAAACATATAGAAATGAGCAAAAATAATAAAAAGTTTGCGAAAAAGTTTCAAAAAATGCCTGTAATATTAAGAAAAATAGAGGACTCATTACTTACGCGCATTGAAAAGTGTGATGCGGTCCCGGCAGAAAGTGGTTTGGTCGGATCGGCGAGTAGGCCCTCCGTATTATATATGGAGCTCAGTGGCTACTACAAACATCAGAAATACTCTGTGACCTATCGTTGATCACAGTTGCAACAGACATTATCACCTTTTCTGACCTGTTTATGTCTTCTGTCTGGCCGAACTGCTAGCGAGCCTGTTTCTTCAAATTTCAGAATAATTGCTTTCAATGCATTAACGGATAAATGTCCTTTGCGCAGTTTATGGGATGTTCTAAATAAACGAAGAGTGGTTAGTGCACTACACTGGTTACAATACACTTCACAAGTAACTCGTGCTGCGGTAACGTGAGATTCATTTTCTACTGAGCTGAAATTGTTTCTCGTAGTTTTTCGCATGCATTTATAGCTTAAACTATTGGTGCTACTATCGCTTGCGTTAGCAAAAGTTTGCATTCTCATTTTATACCAGTATTTTATAGTAATTCTTAGTTTCATAAATTACCACAGCACCACATTTACCCCTATCTATGGTGATTGGAACTATTTTTTTTCTTGGAATCTTTTTTCCTTGGTTTCATTAATTCCCTTATAAATTTTAAAGCGATTCCGGTAATTATAATGAACTACAGAGAGCTCTAAATAGTTAAAAAACAAACAAACAAACACGCTGCATATCAATACAATATATTTTAGTGTTTTAAATAATTTACTTATATAATAATTTTTTTTATATTAAACTATTTTTACTTTTATACTTTTTTTTATTAAGTTTATCAAATAGCTCTAATAACTGTAAAGGGAACTGAAAATGTTTTTAATTACTAATAAAAAAATCTTTAAAATGTGATTTTGGAATAATTATAGATATTATTTCGAAATAAAATATTTTTGATAGTTGTTTGGTGTTGTCATCTGTTCGGAAAACATATAGCATATATATATCGTCAAGAGACGTTGTTCAGTTGAATATAAGGGTGCTGCCATTTATATAAGATTTTATTAATTATAAATTAGCAATTTTTATTTATTAATTTAAGGATAAAGTGTTTTAAAAGAGGTATTAAACAAAAACCTCTGAGCTATCTGTAGTCACACTTACCCATTTGTTTATGATATTTATAAGGCCTTGTCTTTGATATTATGCCAAAATGTCTAGTATAATGTAATACATGTTAAAAAAAATATCGAAATATTCAATAAAGTGTAAGTTAAAAAATATTTGAGTGTACATGAAGTAACAAAAACGAAACAATATCTTTGGAACATACTGATTTATAAATGCTAAAGAAAGGAACACATCTCTGTCAGATTTGGGTCGGTTCTTCTATTCTCCCTAGAAGAAAAGTTAGGACTTAGTTTGATGAAAAAATAGCCTGCCGAAGAAATTGCTTATGCGTAAAATTGCCATTCGGCAATACATTTATTCTGAATTTTCTATTAAAAAACCAATTTTATTTCAAAAGGATATTTTCTTAAAATGCAATATGATTTACATAAAAAATAATTCATATATTTATGTAGTTACCTACATCAATAGTTTTACTATATCCATTTTTTCTCTATTTTCTTGGAATTAGTTGAATTTAACATTATTTTCCTCAAGGAAACTATCTTAAAAGATATTCAGATATCATGAACAATATATTCTAAAGGGTATTTGTAATGTACTTTTAAAGAAGGGTTTAACCCTTTCAGGGTAAAGTTCTGTTGCTAAAAAAGTTAAATTGATTGAATAACACCGGGATTTATGAATAAATTTTATATGAAAGTAAGTGAAAGGTTTTCTTCGCATATACCATATAAAGCAAAATTAAACTCCCGAATTTCGGTGCCAATGTAGTATTTGAAAATTAAAATTAAGCGATACATAGGGTGTTCCAAAAATGACGACCATTTTCCATGGAAAAAATCGATAGAAAAGGATCGTTTTTTTTCTCCACAGGAATGGATCGTCATTTTCGGAACCTTTGTATATTATATACAGATGTTCTTCAAGGGGATAAAAATTATATCTAGAATTTATATAAAGTGTTGTATCTGTGGCATCATTTTGAAACTGTATTTAACAAAACATGTTAATACATTTTAATTGTTTTTTCTAGGAGAATTTCTTCTTGCAGAAAACATCGTTAATCTTAGAGATTTGAAATTACTTCGTAAATGCGTGGAATAATCTAAAAACAGATAATATCATTTCGTTTTTCTTTCTATGAATGTAGTATAACCCCATCAACATCACAGCATTGTAAGTCTTTTCCATTTACCAGAAGAAAAGTTGAAAAAGATGGCATATTTTGAACTAGAGTTGTTCTAAAATTTCCGTCGCATTTTGGTGGTTGATTTTTTCATATAGCTATTATCGTCGAAGTGGTTAATACAAATAGGCTTTCAACAGATACAGAAATGGAAGTTTACATAATAGTTTCTTAATTAAATTAAAATGATGCTTAAAAGCATTCATTAGGAATAGTTGAACTTTCTTGAATTGATATACAGTCGACTCTCGATAATTCGAAATCGTCGGGACCACAAGAAATGTTCGAATTATCCGAAGTTCGAATTATGAAAGTATGAGGGGAAAACATGCTTAATATGGTGTATTACAAAGGAATTAATGTTATAGTGTTTTTTAAATTTATTTCGTCTGTTATCATTAGAATATGACTTAATATTAAATTAGAATTTATAAATACATAAACTAATTAAAAGATTAGAAACAAGCACATTGGAAGAAAAAATTAAAGGTCACTGATGGACAGACGGGACACTAAGAAAGTGGATATCAAATGCATATATGTATACTCGTTCGGAACAATTTTCACAAAAATCAAAGAAAGAAAATTATTCAAATTATCTGAAATCCGTGAGAAAGAAAAGAAAAATGAAAAATCGGAATTCTCGTTCGTTCGAATTAAACGAAGTCAAGAGAAAATGAGTTCGAATTAAACGAAGTCAAGAGAAAATGAGTTCGAATTAATGAAAATTTTTATCGTTATTCTGCCATTGAAAATTTTGGGACTTCATGTTTAGTTCGAATTAAGCGATGATTCGAATTATCCGATTTCGAATTAACGAAAGTCGACTGTATTTAGGAATTTCGATATGTTAGTGTTTCAATATGTTAGTGATATGTTAGTGTTTTTCTTTGCTCTGTACTTAATAATTTCAAAGAATTGGGAAGTAACTTTCAATTAAATTTTAATTTCCAACTCCTGAAATTGTACCAGAATTTTTGATTTTTTTTTTTTTTTTACTTTTATAAAGTGCATGAAGAAATTTATTTTTAATTTCCAAATCAACATGTTCGTAACTTCTGCTGACAGTTAATCATTTTAATATCATAGTAATAAAAATATTTTGCTTGTTGAAGGGTAATCATTTTAACATTTTAGCAAAAGAGTTATTTTGCTTGTCGCAAGAATAATTATGCACTTCAAATGATCAGAATGATGTGATAATGATATGATTTTCAAATGAAAGATTATAATTGGTATTAATTAAAATATAAGCTTCGAATGCACTTATAAATGCAATTCAGATATGGTGTGTTGTTTGGTATCAGTTCAGTACAAAAACACTTTTACTTTCTTCTATCACTTCAATACAGTGTCTAAAAGTGCAATACTTGAGTGATTCTATAAGCAGTATTATCATTAAAATGATAGCTTGAAATGTCGTTCTGCACCTGCTAATAATAAATTTACATTAATAATGCTTAAAATGTTCAATTTCTAAATAGCGAAATATATTTATTTTTAAACTGAACTTCTAAACCTTGTCAGAAATATTTTCGTGACGATTTTTAGAACCACAATGTATTTTTACTTTTATTCTTTCATAATTTCTTCTGAAAAATCTGTTATTTTGTCTTTCAAAACTCCAAGTCGATTTTTTAATTTTTAGTATACCATTATTTTCTTCCGTTCAATAACTCGATTCAGTTTTGCTACTTTAGCAAGAAAAACGTGAAATAATGCAGTTCGTAAAATAAAACTAGACAATACACTTTAAAAGAGAAATCGTTTTCAACATTAAGGATCACTTTAGGTTATATTGGAAATTTCAAACAGGTAGAAATGTCGTATAGAAATTCCTAATATAACAAGCATGCAGACCAGTATTTTTTTTTTTTTGCCCCTCGTTCTGGACCATGAAAAATGCAGTTTGCCTACGGTACTTTTAACGAACAACAATAAAAAAATTTCTAAATTGTAAAGAATGCAAGTCAAAGATTTCAAAATGTATAGGAAACCTAGAAAAATGTAATATAATCCAGATTCTCTATTTCTTCAAGTGTTTGTTAGTACTGGCTTTGGAAATATTTCGAAATGTTTGGAAAATAGAAATTTGTAACATTTTTTGTTAGATATGATTTACCCATCATATATTTTGTATCATATAACAATCTAACAAATGCAAGTTTTTCTTATTTTTTTCATTTTTCTTTTTTCTGTTGTTTCTTATTTATTGTTTTATAGATCAATATAATGTTTTGATGATTTTATATCTCAAGAAGTTTATAAGCGACTGATCATCATTTATAACTTGAAGCCATATGAATTTTGTATAAATGGAAATGCATGTTATGTCAATAAAGTAATAAAAATAAGATATTTTTTTAATTAGGCACTTTTACATAAATATATTTGTAAATTAAAAAAATTACAATTTTGTCATAAATTGTATACTCTAGTCGCAAAAATTTACCTTTACTTTTGCGTGTTAACTGGCTAAATATTAAGAGTGCAATTTCCCCTTCTATATACACATACTCTCCTCCTAATTATCAATTTAAAAGTTCAAAGAAGTATGTAAATAGAGATATTGTATGGATTTACCTGAATTATTGTTTTAATGTTAAAATTATACATTTTGCATATTGCCCAAATAGCTATGTATTTTGCATATTACACCAATATATGCGTAAGAATATTACACAGATATAAATGCAACAACAGAATATTACACAGAAATATGCATGAGCATTTTACACAGATTTATTGCAAGAACAGATATAACACAAGATTATTAAGAATATTACACAGATATATGCGTAAAATCAGAGTATTACACAAAACTATATGCACTATTGTGCTATCTATAAATATCGACATTTGAAAAGGAGGTGGATTAATAAGGACTATTTTTTGCCCAGCATGAACTCGAAAAAATGTTTTGGAGTCTTGGAATCGATTCCAAGAAACAGGGAATGTTAGACGTCGATCAGGGCAAGGTCGGTCACGCGCTATTACAGTAAACTGATGACCGGTATATACCGTTGACAGCTCGTCGAAACAGAACAGACAATGCTACTCAGCTGCAGTTACTCTTGGCAACAGCACGAAGGGTGTCCAGCCAAACTTTGAGTAATAGGCTTCACCAGGAGGTCTCTATGCACATAGGCCAATGATCTTCATTCCGTTGACTTCAAGCCACCGTGCGGCTTGAAGAAGATGGGCTGCTGAACATCGAGATTTGTAGCAACATGGTTAGAGAAAGTGCTGTTTACAAAAGAGTCCCGATTCAGTCTGGAGTGTGACACCCGACGTGTTTTGGTATGGAGGGTAAGGGACACTTGAAATAACCCCACATTCTTTCGTGAAAGGTCACAGTGTAGATGAGGTGCTTTGATGGTATGGAGTTTAATCAGCATAGGTGGACGTGCGGACCTGCATATCATTCGAAATGGTACTTTGATGCCCCAAAGGTATGCAGAGGAGATATTGTGCACTCATATCATACCTTACGTTGCAGCCATTGGAGATTCCTTTGTTTTGCAGCATAATAATGCCAGACCGCATACAGCTCGTCTTGTGGAAAACATGCTTGAAGCTGAAACAATAAAGCGTAAGGAATGGCCAGCGTGCTCTCCTGACCTGATCGAACATGTTTGGTAGGTCTTCCCGCCAGGCTGAATCAGTCCTGGAAGGAAAGTTCTAGTAGTCAGGATCAGGGATAAAGGCCGTATGAAAAAGAAGCTCCGCATAACGGTTAAAAAGAATCTCGCGATTTGCATCGCACTCCTGTAGTCATGGATCATGAGCTAGTTGTCACGCGCTATAGTCAAAATGTAATCCAATCCAGCTGTATTAGTTGTTCTTATTTTACGAATCGGGAGATTTATTTAAACACGACAAGAAAAATATACTTAGTTTTTACCCCAGTGCTCGTGCAATCTGTGTTTACTGTCAGGTAACCAACATAGCTTCTGACCCAAGTTGAATATCTTCCTCACAGACGGTCACGGAGATTAGTGCCTCGTATATTACTTTCTCCTTGATCAAAGGAAATCTTTAATCCCATAGAAAAAATTAATTCACTTCCTCCAGGTCAAATTTTAAGTCCTGGTGAACATAAAGTTTTGTTTTTAATATCTGTCAAATGGATGACCGTTAGTATACCTTAACCTAATGTGAAAGATGGTGTGATTTACAGTTCAAATAATTTGGTCACATCATAACTAAAAAATAATAATTATGTTCTGATGTTTTAGAAGCCTTACGTCGGAAAATTATGTAAGTCACTATTATGTTTATCTTTCTCAGTTGTACCTGTGAAGTATCTTTAGATTTTTATTACGGAGTTAGTAGAAATCATTACGATGTTTGTAGATATGTTACAGAGGGCTAGTAAACAGCTATTTAATCCTTTAAGGAATTTTTTTCTTCTTTCATATAAAGAACGAAGTCATAAGATCCTCTCTTTTGTGATATAGGTTCTTAATAGCAATGATAAGTCTCTGCCAAACTTTTAAATTTAATGTCAATAAGCTGATTTTTGAAGTACATAAATTCCGAATTTAAATTAAACAAATTTCTTAACTCCTTAAACTAACTAAATTCTAAAGTTGTAGGTCAAGAGTTAAAGTTTAACTATCAGTTTTAAGTAAATATTTAACTAATGCTCTCAGTTAAGCAATTTCAGATTTTACGTTTTAGTAGAATAATTATCAGAATAAAAATTCAATTAATTTCCTCGTGGATTAAACTATTGATATTTGAAGGCGAAATTTTATAACGTAATGTTCAATTGCGTTCGACTTCCAAGCTGGAAAAGGAGCATTAGGCCTTTTATACCTTTGGGGTCGATAAAATGAGTATCAAGTTTACTTGGGAACTAAACACTGAGGGTACAGCTTTTGATTGACAACCAGGCTGGGATGATTCTTGTATAACACCTCAGACCCACGGTCAAGAAAACAAGGTTAGGCACCGTAAACAAAAATAATTTATGGATCGCAAAGTCATAGATTTATTTTTTTAAATATTGAATTGAATATACAAAAAAGGGATAAATAAATGAATAATTAAATTTCTTAACAGCAATCATGCACGTTGATAAAACTTAAGTCCTTTATGTATGCTCTCAACTCATTTTATGTGTTTCACATATTTATAGATCTGATATTTTTCTTCTGTTTTTAGTTGAAATATTTTTTTGAATCTTTTTAATACGATTTTTTATGAGGTTTTGGCTCTTATTTCAAATTTTAAAATATTATTTACTGCTTTCTATCACTCGAGTCTGTTGATTATATTTACATCTCTAATTAAATGGAGACCATTAACTCTTCTACAAAGGAAATGTTTACGCATTTTGGAAAAAATAACACCCATTGCGATTGAGTATCTCTTTTAATGCTGTTCTTAATGTTCAAAGAGATATTAGATAGGGGAAGATGGGGATACTTGAGCCATTTTTTAAATTTTAATTTTTTTAAATTTTTTATAATTTCTTATAATAAAATAAAATAATGAAAATGAAAATTTGATATTTTTTCTTCAACTGAAAACCACTTTCAATTAATTTTGAACTATTTTTCTATGTATAAAAAATGTTTATTTTTTGTTTTACATGGTGGCTCAAGTATCCCCATGGGAGGGATACTTGAGCCATGGTGAAGGGATACTTGAGCCACTACGGAAAAATACCTACAAAAGTAATTTTTTTCGCTTTATTTTTGCACAAACATTTTACAGAATGATAAATTATGAAACATAAAGTCCTTCCAACCCAATTGAGAAAACAAAGTTAGTAATACGATGATTTTTTGTCGTTAGAACTGGTTGTCAAATGATAATTTCAACTTGAATTATAACGACGGTAGAAACACCCTCAGTTCAGAGCCATTTAAATTTGGAATCTGCTATTCTTCGGGCAAATTTCATTTTCAAAATATTAAGTGCTTATCCAACAAATATTTTTAGTTTTCTTTCTGGCATATTTTATTAGTAACCAACTATCAATAGAAGGTTTTCTTTTCACATCATCACCATCATTGGCAGAATTTTCCTCTAATGATAATGTCGAATTCATGCTTTTAATTTAGTAGCTGTCGGAATTTAAGCCAGATGTATCATTCTACCATTTCAAACACTTTTTTGATTTCACAGGAAAAGATTTTGTCTTCCTCTTTGGCTCCATGCAGGTAAATTTGAACTGGGATTTTTGTTGCTTTTCTTGTTTTTTGTGCGCTCTTTTTACCAATTTTTCTTCAATTTTCTTAGTTAAAAAAAAATTACAGCAAAGAGGTTACGATTTCAATATAAGATATTAATCTTAATATGTTATATTAAAAAATAAATATTTTAATATGTTGGACCTAACTAATTAAAGTATTAGAGATTATAGCCTCTAAAACAGTTTTAAAAAGTTATTTTAATTTAATAAAAGTTAAATTGAAAACTGTTTACATTTATCTAGACAGGCTATTTTGCTAGTCAAAATGAAAATTAAAATGGATATTTTCATTTAAAAAATATACATTTTTAAACATTTTTAAGTCGTTATTTTTTTAAGAAAAATAAAATAAAATGAAAAATTATTCTCTCTTTTATCCAGAAAAAAATCTATTAGTGAATATAAGGAAGGAATTTTATTTTTTGTTTGTTTCTCCTATGTTTAATTTCTGGTGGGGATGGTTGAGACATGGCTCAAGTATCCCCACTCTCACTGGCTCAAGTATCCCCACTACCACTAGTTTTGTTTCCCAGAGTTTTACTAAATAAAGCATGCAGCTATTAGAACTATTTTAGATTCAAAATACAATTGAAATTATGCTTATTAAATTTATGTATATAGTTGCAACTTTAAACAAAACTTTGATTGCAAAAAAACAAAAAAACCATGTACCCAAAAATTTACTTCAGATAGGGAAAAGACAACTATTGATCACTATACTTTCAAAATGGTACCAAGATGTGTGATTTCTTTTTTACATGTTCAGAACTATAAATGTGTTAATATATTGGTAGTTTTAGAAAGAAAAATTAACCAACAGTAGAGATAATAGGGGTGGCTCAAGTATCCCCTATGCTCAAGTATCCCCACTCTCCCCTATATTAATTTATTCTCTCAAAAATTTTCATAATTTATTACTTTCTCATTAAGGAAAATGAAGACAGTTACTAGATTACTCCAAACTGTTACTTATTATCCATTGTTACTTATTACTTATTACATTGTTACTGTTACTTATTATCCATTGTTAATTAGAAATAAAATTTTATGCAGTTTAACTATTCCTAAGACGAATAATTATAATTGGAATTTCAAGTATGGAGACAGAGAACCTCAATTTTATGTAAAATTTTAATATAAGATTTTATACTTAAATAAACAAGTTTGAAATCTATTATTTCGCACTTTCTCATAAATAAACAGTATCTACTTATATGCTGATTTTCATTGAAATCCGCGACATGTCAGCCACAGCTAATTTGCTTATTTTGTATGGAATCACCGAACACCGAGAAATTAAAAATAGTACTTTTTGTTCTATTTAATGACAGAAATTTTGTGATTATATAAAGTAACTATTCTTCTTTATAAATGTCTGGTATGAATTTGAAATTTCGAAATAAAGGTGGAAGCAAACCGACAACCCTAGTTTGTAGCAGTGTAAAATATATGTTAAATGTAATCAAGTAACAACAACAACAAAAAAGGTTTACATAATAATAGCTTTTTTTCTGTCTTTAAAATTTCATAATAAAAAAAAAGCATATACAGCGCGTGTAAAAGCTATAAGGACAACAAAAATTATTATTTTTTTTTATAAATTTCAAAACAAGTGAAATTTTTTTTCTTGTAATATGTATCATCAAGCTGATAAGCTATTACAAAATTGAACTGTGAGTACTTTATTATGGAAATAAAGTAATTGTACAAAAAAATGCTGTTTTTGCCTGTGTAAAAACTTTAAGAAGACCAAGATAAATTTAATATAGTAATCAAAGAAACAAATATTTAATGTACCAGCTGAGCCGCCCGGCGTTGCCCGGGCCCGTAATTATGTTCTGAAACAAACCTGAAATTTGCGTTGCAAAATGTCATAATAAGACACAATCTCGCACCGAATTCCCGCTGCCTACGGTTTAGCAGAAGTTCTGTGCACGCACGGCAAGAAAAAAGGGTGGCGGGTTCTGGAATTTTTCAGTTTCACATTTCACCATCTGGTGGCGACCTCAACAAAATTGTTTCTGGACTTAAGAAAGATACTTAATGAAATTATTATTCGACAATAGGGGTAAGTACTTTCAAATTTTTATATTAAATAAGTATTTGTCTCTGGGATTTGAAAAATCCGCATCTAAAACGATAAATATTTGATTACGTTCTTCCAAAAATAATTATTGCCTCCCCTACCCATAATTGGACGTCCCGTACTCTTTAAAATCCATATTAGTGATATAATCTATCTGAAAGTTTTATATTAAATAAGTAATATTTATCCCTAAGCTTAGTGAAAAGTCCGCATTTGAAATGGTAGAAAACGTTACAATTTTAAATATTTGACCGCTTCCCCTAAAAAATCCCCCCACCCCATATTTGATGCTCACTACTCTTTAAAATAATTACTATATGTTATAACTTTGTTGAAAACTCCAAAACAATAGTTTTGTGATTTTTTAAAAATGTTAATTAATTCGCGTTTCAGCATTTCTTTTCCTTTTTAATAATTGCTAAATCGTTTTAAAAATTAAAACACAAGCTTTTATATCAGGTCGGACTAAAAAGATTAAAATGTTTTTTTTTTTTTTTTTTTTGGTTGCATGGTTACGATTTTCATATGTGTTCCAGTGATTGCCATATGTCTAGGGTGTCAGGTAACTTTTAATTTCTCAAATTGCTTTTGATCCGTTTATCCGGCGTTTTATTTTGTTCCTTTTACGCGGCGACTATAGCCAATGTTCACCAGAAATAGTGTAGCTTTCTAACGGTGAAATAATTTTTCAAATCCGACAAGTAGTTTCGGAGCCTATTCAATTCAAACAAACAATCAAATCTTTCCTCTTTACAATATTATATGACAGAAAAAAACGGATATAAACAGCGAGATAATGCACCTATCCACACAAGTCGTGAGATAAAACTTAAGTTCTATAAGAAAAATATTGAAGTTGTGCAATGGCCGGTCAGAAATCCTGATTTTGATCCTATCGATAACTTAGGGGGAGATCGAGAATACAAGTTTATATAAATGAAAAGCATTTTCTTCAGCATCAAGACTAAGAATTACAATTGAAGATGAATTGTACAAAAACAAACCCGAACTGGGCTAAAAATTATTGATGTCGAGGAATAACGGGATATTTGAAATCATTAAACTCATAAGTGGGTGCATAATACATTAAATATTTGTTTCTTCTATTACTATATTGAATTTATTTTGTAGTCCTTAAAGTTTTTACACAGCGAAAATTGTGGTTTTTTTGTACAATTATATTATTTTTTAATAAAATACTCACGGTCGAATTTTGTTGACTTTTGTATTAGCTTTTTAGCTCGATGATACATATTATAAGGAGAAAAGTTTTATTTGTTTTGAAATTTATATAAAAAAAATTTTTTTTGCTATCCTTATAGTTTTTACACGCGCTGTATATATACATATATGTTACGGCCAAAACCCTTAACTGGCCATTTCTTGCATTGGCCAGCAACGTTTAAAAATGACTGGCCAATTCGCGAACTGGCCAGATGCGATTGGTCAATTCGCGAACGGGCCAAGTGTGATTGAACAATTCACGAAATAGATATAGGCATTCGGCTTAATCCTTTCTAACATAGTTGAAAGTGTCTATGACTTCAAATAGTATAGCCGTGTGCCTGCCCGTGCTCTAACTCGAGTAAAGGCTCGAGTTATCTTGTAATTGTTACCTTGTAATTGTTATCTTATTTGGTTTATCAATTAATTTCGGTATTGAAAGGGAATTGCGTACCATTTTTGGTTAATTTACTGGGATACAAGAAATATTTAGTTTCAATATAATCAATCGGAATCGCTTTTACTGTGCGTTTTAATGGTGTTAAATTATTTCAAACATACTGAAATTAACATGCTTCTCTCATGCGGGAAGCAAATTTTTTGGAGAGTATATTGACTAAGTAGCCATTATAGTTCGTTTATAGGGACGCCAAAAGGAATTCCGATAAAGAATTATGATATATGCGAAAAAAATCTTTCATAGGGTATTTTAGTGATGTTACTTTATTTCAAACATAATGCACATGTGGGATGCAATTTTTTTGTACAGTATTGATTAAGTAGCCATTATAGATTGATTATAAAAACGCCAAAAGGAATTTCGATAAAGAATTATGATATTGTCAAAAAATCATCCATCGCGAAACAACTAAATAAGAAACAACTTCTAAGAGAAATTTCATGACGGCCATGCATCTAAAGGTTAGCGTTAAATACCCAGTTTCGGATGTTGGCCGAGACTTCCCGGCCAGTTCGCGAATTGGCCGGCCAAAACCCGAAATACGCTATTCATTTCATGTATTTCGGGTTTTGGCCGTAACACACAGAGAGACACAGGGACAGACAGATATTTTGTAAAAAAAAATATGTTTTTTGGAATCTCTGACCCCTAAAATGTGTAAATCCGTCGAAACCGGAAGTCGAAAAAAATTTCGATTACAATACCTTCTTTTATTGAAAATAGAAGAAGTAAAAAAATGCAGTTTCTGATAGCCTATTGTATTGGAGTCGGGCCCATTTTTGAGCAAAAGAGTCGGAGTCGAAGTCGCTAAAAAGAAGCCGACTCCGATTCCCGCTTTTTTTGTTAGACAGTTTGAAGTAAAATTAAGGTAAGTGTACCAGTAGTGGGCCACGTACCTATAGTGGGACACCAGTTTTTAAAGTTGAGAAACAAGTTTTCTAGTCACCCCTGTCAGATAAAAGACTAACTGCTGTTTGGCTGGAACCCTTATCTGTTATCAGACAAAGGGACAACTTCAGTATTCCGATAGTCTTTCAGTTGGAAGGTTGTTTTTCTTCCAGTCTCAAAATACAAGGATTTTGTGGCTCATTCTTACTGCTTTCCTTAAGAGGTAAGTTTTCATTCAATATTTTTTTCTTTAAAAGTATATGGTATTTTATATTAAAATGTCACATTTCTAATACACTGAATAAATGAATACTTTATTCCTTATGCTTAAAAGGTATAAAACTAACATATTATTAAGTTTGGGGGGTGGTCCACTTCTGGGTCATTAAATTTCAATTTGATCTAGTAGTGGGCCACCTGGCCCACTACTGGTACACACTTCTGGATCATTAAATTTTAGTTTGTTCCAGTAGTGGGCCAGATGGCCCACTACTGGTGCATACGTGACCCACTACTGGAACAACCATGATTTTCCTAATATGTTTGTAGTATTTTATGTATATTTTATTATATATGTTTATTATATTGCAGGATAATGGAGAAAAGAAAGGAGCAAAATTATACAGAAGAACAACTAAAAAGTGCAATTGCGGATGTGGAGAAAGGAGAGAGTGTCCGTTCTGTAGCCAAGCCAAGTACATTGTTTACCAACGACTAGGAAGACAACATTGTTTTGTGGATAAAAAGCATGGCCAGTAAAGGATTTCCTATTACAAAAGAAATACTCATGACTAACGTAATAAAGTGTGCCAAAGAGCATAAAATCAGACTCCTGGAGAAAATAGTCTTCCTGGACGAAAATGGTATGAGAGTTTTTTAAAACGCCATCCTGACATTAAACTGCGTACCAGCCAAAATTTAACAACGAGCAGGAAAGAAGTGTCACAGAAGAGTATAAATGATTGGTTTCTAGAGGTTGAGACTTATTTAAAAACGAAAAACTGGACAATGTCTTGTGTAACCCCCAGAGGGTTTTCAATTGTGATGAGACAGATTTTTTTAAATCCAAAGCCAGGAAAAGTTCTTGTTGAAAGAGGATCAAAATGGTGTATACCACTGCTTTAGCTGATGAAAAACTTAATCTCACTGTTCTTTTAACAGCCAATGCAGCTGGTGAACTTGCACCACCAATGATCGTTTATAGGTAAACATGTCTAAAATTATAAATCTAGTAAATTAAATCTTGAAATTGTTAAATATGTTTTATATCCTAATTTTTTGTCTTTCCAATTTTCAGGTATGATAGGATCCCTCAACAAATTGCAAAGGCCATGCCTTCTGATTGAGCTATTGGAAAGTCGGAAAGTGGACAAAAATGACTCAAGAAACATTTTATGAGTATATGAGAAACATTTTAGAGCCATGTTTAATTAAGCATAACATAGAGAAACCTGTACTGTTATTTATAATGGACACACTTCTCACATATCTATAAACCTAAGCACCTTCTGTATAGCTCATTGAATTGAAATGGTAGCTTTGCTCCCAAATGCCACACACCTGATGCAACCTACGGACGTTGCTGTTTTCCATATTCTTAAAAGCGCTTGGCGGAATTCCTTCATAACTTCAGAATAACCCACGAAGGCAAACAACTATAGAAACATGAAATTCCACTAGTTCTAAAGTCATCTTTAGATCGCTTAACTTCTGCAACAATTGTCAGTGGACTCCGTACATGTGGACTGGCTCCATGGGATCCAAAGAAAGTAATTGTTGAATCCAAAGTAACATCAAAGAAAGTGGTAATATCACCAATAAAGGAAAGAAAAATGGCTACTTTTTTCAATATTTCCGAAGAAAAAATTGGAGAAGAAAATATGAAATATTTCTTAGAAAATAAAGGTGAATGGAAAGACTCTGTGGAGTAAACAGATCTTTATTACTTATGGCTGGAGACGAAGGAGATATTGAACAAGTAACTAGTTTTCCAGGTAAACTATCACAAAATTATTTTGGTATTAAGCACTTAAAATTGGTATATTTTTTTACTATTATTTATAAATTTTTTCTATTTATTTATTAAACATTTTACTTCTTATAAAGTACACCAGTCATATCTATTGAGGCGGCATGCAATGCAGAATCAATTGACACTGTTGAATATGCTGATGCTGAAGTGGATATTCCAGAAGGAACAACCGGGCCAGTTGCTGGACCATCTAAAAATGTACCATCCCCCTTTAAAAGAGTTCTTTTCTGGCCATAAAGAGAAGATAAAACAAAGAAAAGGAGAAAGTGAGAGAAACTTCCTGCAATTGTGACTTCTCAAATGCTCCAATATTTTAAGAAGAGAGAAGATATTAAAAATGCTAAAGCTGCAGAAAAAAAAAGAAAAGAAAAAAAGATAAAAGAAAAAAGAAAAATTCAAAAGGAAGAGTTGAAGAAAATATCCAATGAAAAAAAAGAGAGCCAATAAAATGGCTGTAAAAGAAAAATAAATGCAGTTAAATTTAAATCCCTCTCACATTGTTTTTTTTTCTTCTTTCTTTTTTTTTCTTTTTTTTTTATAAATATAATATAAATATAATGTAGTTTTGCAATCATTTCAGCATTTAATTACCCTTTTTATTATGAATATCTTATTATTTATCACTACTGCAAATTAACAAATAGGGCAGATATAGTCCTTTAAGTTATAAAATATTACAGACTGTTCGAAAAAAACTAAAGAGAAGCTGAAATTATTTTACGTAATCATTAAAACTTCCAAGTATGATTTCATTATTGTGTATATTTAAGTATAGAGATGTAAAAAATGTTATAACCTCTGTACTGTACACATTAAACTCAAAAATGGAGTGGCCCACTTCTGGGGGGCCCACTACTGGGGCATCAGAAATTTACTATGCCCACTACTGGAGCATAGAGGAAGGTAACATTTTTCAGTTTTCAGTTTTTCTAAAGAATATATTTTAAAAAATTGGATGTTTATTCTGATACATGAAGGTAAGGACTAGGCTAAAAATATATATGTTTTTTGGAATTCACTAACATATCAATAATAATTAGACAAATGTCCTTAAGTGGCCCACTACTGGTGCATTTACCTTAAACCAATGTAATTTTAAATCCACAAAAGGAATTATTATATCTCTGTTTAAACATTTCTAAAAACATTTACTCTATCATACTTATGATAGTTGAACTTAGTTGAACTTTCTAAATAAAAAGTGCATCTAAAATTTTTTATAGACATTCCAAAACTCTTAATTGTTTTAATTAATTCTTCTATTTTAAATTTTGAAATTTATGCATTTTAATATTGTAAAAACTTTAGGTTCACCCAGAAGAAATTGGGCAACCATTTGTAAAACAATTATACTTTTTTTTTATAATAAATGTTAGGTGGGACTTGTTGAGCTCAAGCCATATGGTAGGCCTCCCCACCTAACTGAATCTGAATCTGAATCTGTAATTTTGAACTATATCGGGCTACCCAAATTAAATATTCCCAATACACTACCCGGCGTACACAGTAGATGAAAATCGTTTTAAATTAAAAACTTTAGTAGATCCCAAAAAATTTTCCGAACGAGCAAAATTTTCATCTTTTTCTTTTTCTTTTTTCCTTTCCATCGAAAATTTTCTGCTCTGGAGGTCATGAATTAACATTAAAATTGCAAAAATTTCCCCTTTTCAAGTTAACTGATCCGAAATAGTAATATTTTTTCTGCTTTCTTTTTTTCTTAAATTTAGATGCTTGCATTTTTGGGGGGTTTGTGGAACGCAAAATTGAAAAATTAGTAACATGGAAAATATTTCTACAAAGCTCTAAGAGCTGAATTAATACCGAAATGGTGAATTTTCAGTAACTTCGGTAAATTCGGTAAAATTCGGTAACTTCGGTAAATTTATTACTTTATTTTTCTTGTGTTTCCTCATATTTTTTACCAACAGCAACACTTGTATAGCCTGGAATAGGAGTCGGAGTCGGCTATTTTTTGCACCGACTGTGCTAGAATATAGGCCAGAAATAATTTTTTGAATCTCTAGTTACTGAAAAGATTACAGTGACTAATATACCACTTAATTGGCGCTTAAGGTAAATTTGAACTTTAAATACTCTTTCTCAACATGGATTTTTTTTTTTAACTGGATGATTAAATTTCTCGAGAACTGCAATTTCCTATAAATTTTAAAGCGGTTATCAATAGAAATTTATAGGGCTGCGGAGTCGGAGGAAAAAATAGCCGATTCTGACTCCGGGAATTTAAGTAACCTCGACAAGGACTCCGACTCCAACTCCGACTCTGGGCTGGCTAATATTTAATAATAAGTGTTGTTTTTGGTTAAAATTAGGAGGGAACGCAAGAAAAATAAGTCGAACATTTCACTATTTCGGTGTTAATTCAGTTCTTAGAGCTTTGACAGAAAAATGGATAAAGTATTTTCAGTTTTACTAATTTTTTAATTTTGCGTACCACAAACCGGAAAAATCCAACTATCGAATTCTATAGAAGAAAACAAAACAGAAATTTTGAATCTTACTATTTGAATTTAACTAATTTGAATCCGTCGACTTGAAAAGGGGAAATCTTTACAATTTGGATGTTTATTCGTCTCCTCTAGAACAGAAAATTTCTATGGAAAGGAAAAAAATAAAGATGAGAATTTTACTAGTTTGGAAATAATTCGAAATCTACTAGAGTTTTTATTAAAAACGGTTTTCATCTACTGTATAGGCAAGGCATTATATTGGATAGCCCGATATAAAACAAAAAAAAAACAATAATTCTTTTATGGATCTAAAATTACATATAATTGGTTTTATTTCACTTAAAACTGTCTAACAAAAGAAGCTGGAGTCGAAGTCGCCTTGTTTTTTACTGACTCCTACTCCGACTCCGCAACCCTGGAATTTTCTATGGCACGACGTAAGATTTTTTGTATTTAAAGCTTTCTATTCTTTTGCAAATATTTTAAGGACATTTTTAAAGGAACAAATTGACTTTTTTAAATGTCGCCTTTTTTACAAATATGTAAATTTTGAAAAAAACTTGCTATAGTCAATAAGTTAAAGAATAATTGCATTAAGATTTTGTTTATGTGTGTTTCAATAATGTTTGTTACAAGGGTCTATCTTACACTGCATTTTCAGGACACCCTTGTCTAAGTAAATGACAAGGATGAAGTACGATTTGTTTCTGTGTGAAATATTTTGAAACATTCTTCAAGTATAATTTAATATTTTTCAAAAACTCTTAATAGTATATTCTGTTATAAAAACCAACAAACATTCCATAAGTAAGACCCCTTTTTTTTTCGACATTGAAACAGGAGCTACTCCCTCTCCCTCATATACACACCCTTAAACATTTTACCTTTTATTTTTTTCATTACTATATCTCTTTGCTTTGCTTACTTGTTTATCTTTTAATTGTTTTTGCAAAACTCTTCAACAACTGTTTTAAAACATGCCAAAATTCTGCGTGAAACTGTTGTAGAAGTTAATTATTACAGATTTAAAAATAATTTTGCACAACATTTTAAACAGGTTGAAATAGAATTCTGTTTATCAAATAAATAATTTTTCTGTTTCAGATGAGCAAAACAGTAGCAATAGAATAATCTAAAGCAAGAACTTAAAAAGATCAGAATAGCATTTTCAGAGGATGTCAGAAAATGTATTCACTCCACTCGTGAAATGCAGAATGCCAGAAAGATATACTTGAATACGATGGTGAATATGATTACGTTAAGCCTTACGATGCAAGCGTTAATATTTTGCATTTATTTTCTCAAATTTCTAGCAAAAACGCTGTTAATACATTTGTTGTTGTTTCATCTGAACCACTGTTGCCAATGTAGTGGATTTTTCCATTCTGAAATCTACCAATATTTCCAAAAAGTAATATTTGTCTTATTTAATGACAGCCTGAATAAGAAGAATACTACTATTCGGAAATAACAATATATATTAAAAAATATTAAATTAGCGATGATGCACTGAACTCCAATCCTGAAAAATAAACAACAACACACAAGTCGAAAAATGTTCTTTAATTTTAATATAATTCAATTATCATAAAATAAGTAACGCATAATCAACTTACAAAATAAAAAATGTGAGAAAGTATTTATTGAGTACATAATGGATCTTAAAAAATCTAATACTTTTTATTGATTTATGAAAAGTATTGATTTTACGACATAAATATATTTTTTTAACGACTGATCCATTTTAACGTTTCTAGAATGCTATTTTAAAGTACAAACACTTTATCCTTGAGAAAGCTCAATTTATTAGTGTATCTATGTGAGTAAAATACTATTTAATAATTACATGATTATAAATTCAATTAGGTATAATTTATCAAAATGTAATCCCCGTGAGAAATTGCAGAACAAATACACTTTAAAACATCATCAAAGTAATTTGAACTAACTTTAAAATCGCAATTACTTGAGAAACAAAGAGTTATATAATTTATATTCTTTGCGTATTCTAACGCAATTTTCGCATACATGGAAAATTATTTTTCATTCTTAATCGTTAAAGAGGCTTATGTTTTTTTTACTTCATTCATTTACTCATCGCTGTTTCAAACTTAAATAATTATGATGTTTGAGTTTCCCTATAGATTTAAAGTTCACTTTAAAATAGAGAAATCAATTTATCGCTTATCGTTAGATTTGCATAGTGAAGAATCGATTTAGATAAAACCAAAATCTCACTTCAAACGACTGGAATGTCCACAGGCATTTTAAAGATCTTTTAGTAATTTACATAACGTTAGGGTTAAAATTTACCCGGTTACAAGAACAGACAACAAGGAGTTAACAGACGTGAAAAATCATCGTATCATCGATAATCAGGAAAGTCGATAACGTCGAAAATATCTGGGTAATTTCTATTGTAGTCGCACATTATAAATCCTCAAGATCACCATTTCAGTATCGAGTAATTTGAAGTACTGTAGAATATCTTGAAAAATGTGTAGATAATTTTAGATCACAATACTATTAATCTGAAACATTTTTAGCAAAGCATGTAAAATTTTATTTTTTAAAAGATGTTTAGAAACCACAGTAAAAATTAGCGAGTTAGATGGGGGAAAGGAAAAAAGGAAAAATCGTGCATCACAGCGCACAGATTATGAAACAATTTCCAACTTTGTTAGACTATTGCAGCAAAACTTATTTTTTTTCATGCAATGAAGAGATATACGTAAATGAACACTATAGAAAACACATACACTGTAAAAACACCATTTTCAGCGATTCTTTCCATCTGCAGTACATTTGACCCTTGGTATACTGAATCCAGTTTTGAAATATTTGTCTTATAATTAATACCGTCCTGTCCAGTAACACACATGAATCTGCGATTTTGTTGACTTTTATACGCTGTGTATGTAGAAAACAAACTTTTGAATGTTGGTCTTACATGCCCTTGATTAAGTACTCTAACTTGCCCCATTTCGCCACTTTGTTTTTGATCATCATTGTATCAAAAGTATTATGTTGATAATTAATAGTATGTAGAGAGAAAGTAAACTCAAAAAAACATTCTTTTAGATTCCTTTTAATCAAAATGAAATTTTGATTTAGAAAAAAAAAAAAAATCAAAACAGATTTTTTATAAATGAAAAAAAAAAAAAACTTGCATGAGTGAAAATTTGTAATTTTTAAGTGGCTTTCGTTTGATTACTTTTTCTCTAATGATGTTGTAATTGGTGAAAGAAGACGTAGTAAGACACACGTCGCTCAGATAATAACACCATCAATCGCACAGTTTGAAAAATATCGCGGATAGGCTAAAGTGCCTCTATGAGCAACATGCCCTGGTCTACCTTAAACAAGAGAGGAGTAAAAAGTTCAATCTTTGAAAGCGTGACTGACATTTTCACTCTTTTTGGAGTTAACTTTATAAAAAAATTCCTTAAACCCTACTTATACATTATATTGCCATTAATGACCGGACACATGCGATTTCATGCGTTTTGTTAAATAGCTAAAAAAATACATGTGGAATTTTTCTGAAACTCCAGGTGTATAAACATAATAGTACAGGTAATATATTTGCGCAAAGATTTTTTATCGAAGTCCCACAGGGGAGTATTAACAAATTGAAAAAGAGCGAAGATTTTTTGGATAACACTGTCAAAACTAATGTAGAAAAAGCGTTCAAGCTGCAGATTATGATTAAGTAGCTTACTGCAATAAAATATGTTCATTTTCATGAGGATAGTACATATGCTCGTTCAGAATTTAAGATTTTTATAAAAACAGTCCCAGATTTTGGCAAGTTTTTTGCTTATAATTTGCTTAATATTGTGCTTATAATTTGCTTAATAGTTCTTAATATAAAAAATGCTTGTTAAGAAAATATGACAAACATTGTACATAGTACTCTGTAATCAGAATTAAAAAACAATAAAAATTGTATAAAAAATAAGCAGATTTACTAAATAGTGTTTCACTGCGCAAGCGCGTGAACGCAATAAAAATATAATTTGTATAATACATTAGCAAACTATGTAGAGCAACTTTTTGAAGGTCTCAAAAACATAACCTTAAAGTTCTGAAAATTATCGACAATAGAATAAGCCCAAAATCCGTTTTTCCCAAAATGCAGCAAAAATATGACAGGCTATATCCAAATATAGTAGTACGTGCAATATTGTGTATGCTACATTGACACTAATCATTGGATATAAAACCCATATTATATTAAATCTATGTACAAATTTTGTTTTTCTGGTTTTTATTCTGTATAATAGACATGATTCAATCATAAATATTATTTTGAATCTTTTTCCAACCATTAAGCCCTTCTACAGGTGAGTTGAGAGTCGATTGTGCAAAATGAGCCAAAAAGACCATGAAAACCAGAGCGATGTCTGCATTCTGACAGTTCTTCACTGTCTTCATGTAGCCAGCGCCACCTATTGGTCAAAATTCGAATTATTTGAACAAAGTGCATTTTTAAAAATTTATTGATTTCCTAATAATAACGCAGAAAACCAGGTATTTTACCTCAAACCGTTATTTTGTTATTTACATTCAAAATGGGTCAGTCATTTACTGGACACCCTGTAGAAGCATGAAACCTAGAAACCTAGAACCCTTGACATATTTTTTTATATAATTCTTTAGTCTTTAAATATTTAAGAAAATTTGCATGCACTTTGTCATTTGAACCAATGAATTCAAATAATGTTTAAAAAGTGGCTCTAACCATTTGAAAAAAGAAAAATGTTTTTAAATTGGACACGATATCATTTTGAGAAATTTTTTTCAATGTCGTATATTAATTTTTTCGATTTAAAACTTAGAAGAGAATCTTAATATGTACGTTTCTCATGTAGACATTATAGCTTGGAGCTAGAGCATCTCGCTAGTAAACAGAAGGATCTTATTTCGAGCACCGGTGCTGGCAGCTGAAAATTTCATATTAAGATGGATTTAATTGAAAGAAATTTCGTATTTTTTAGTAATTTAAGAGTTTATATTATTTTTATTATTATTTAAATAAATTAGTTGTGTAATAAATTTATTTTGTTTTGCTATTAAAACTATTTTTACCTTTATACTTAATTTTTAATATGTTTTTCAAAATATGCTCTAATAATTAAAAAGGGAATTCAAAATATTTTTTATTATTAACAAAACAAAATTGTTCAAAATATAATTTTGGAGAATATTTAGGTATTATTTCAAAATAAAACAGTTTTGACATTTTTTGGTGCTGCCATATACTGGGAAAAGATGTAACGTATAGAAACGTTATATGTAAAGAGACATTGTTTAATTGAATACGAGTATAATGGTGCTGTCATTTATGTAAGATTTTAATAATTATAAATGAGCAATTTCGATTTATTAATTTAAGAATAAAGGTTTTTAAATACATATTAAACAAAACCCCCAGGGCAAACTGCGATCACACTTGCCCACATGTTTTAATTTGTTTTTTTTTGGGGGGGGGAGGGGGGGAATGGTATAAAAAATATTTTTATTTTAAAATACGATCATATTTAAAGGTAACATATTTAGACAATGATAGATAATTCTTTAGATTAAAAAAAAATCACATATCCCAGAAAAACTATTAAAATTAAGTATTATAAAACGCTTTTACGCCAATGAAGCGAAGTTTGATGTCCAATCGAAATGCAGTTCCGCGAAAATTTCCTAATAAAAATTTCACTTGTTATTAATCTATTAAGCTCGTGTGGTCTTTGTTTATTCTTGTAATCATAAATGCCACTATTCATTAATTCCTTTACTTATCATTGCGGCTCATTCTCTTGGTAAAAAATTGAAGGAAAACGTATTGCTATGACACATTAATATATTTTGACATTGATCATTCTTTTTTTTTTATTATTCTGTTGGAAACTTTAAAAGAATCGTTCCTTTTCGTGATCGTCGAAGCAAAGTTCGGTCTTCTTTAATCACTGTATTATTATTCAAGGCCGATTTTTTGATCGAGTTGTAGAGAAATAGCTAGAATAAATAGTAATTTTTAAACTAGATACAAACAGTACTTGCTATGGGAATCCGTTGACCCTGGGAAAATAAAGCATATTTGGCGTTAATCATAGTGTGGAATGCTTTTACACAAATTGTATAAAAGTATCAAAAGCTTAAATCATTGTACACACATATTACATTTTTATTAGTATTAAAACTAATTTGAAGGGCGTCTTCAGTCACTTGAAAAGACTCGCTGGCTAATGTTAATCCATTGAAGAAAATTTATGAGATATCTTGTTTGCATTTTGATATTTTTAAATGATTTTTTGCATTGGATAACTGAGATTGATCTCTGCCCTTTTTTACTTTTCAATTTTGCTTGCAGATTTTTTTTTTCAAGAAATTGCTTTTAATTTCGAAACAGATTCCTAAAATGAAAGTACACTAATTAAAATTATATGTAAAAAAAAAATTGAAAATGTAAACAATCCCTTTGTACAAATTGATCTCAGGAAGATAATGCAAAAAGATTTTTTTAAATATTGAAATGCAAACGAGATATCTTTGACAATGTCTTCCACAGCAGTAGCCTCATAAAATTAATCGGAGTACCAATCCTAAAACTGTCTTCTTTCTCATACATTCTCATATTTGAAAAAGTTGTTTCATATGTTAATATTTCAGTTTTATTACACCAACTAAGATTTTCATGCTCATTTCAAGTTGGTCAAGAAGTATGAGATGATAAACAAACAGAATTACTAACTTTCCAACTTCTTGTTGCCGTATAAATAAAAGTAATGTATCAGAAGAAAGATGTGAAATGGTAGATTCAAAATATAAAAAAAATTGAAATTTTTATATATTTTAGGTTTTGACCTTCCAACTGCCTTTAAACTGCCAAGGCTCTGCCAATAAACTATCCTGGACAAATCTGGTTGACACATAGTTCACGCAGAATACCTTAATAATTATGACATTTGCTCTGATAGTTGAATCACTACACAGAATATATAACAAGTAAATATTTTTTACGCTTTATCTATATGCTTTCGTGTGTGTGTATTAATACACTTTTTCACCCAGTTTGGAAAAATTACAACTTTATTAAATCAGATGTAATTAATTACTTATCCAAATTTTGCTGGAGTTCTATTAACTACGATTTGAAAATAAATTATTATTTGAATTATATCTAAAAAACAGATGTTCATTTAAGATATCCGTATGTATCTGTAAAAATCTTAGTACATTGCAAATACATCTCAACAGATTTAAAGTTGTACTACTTCATTTGTTTACATACATATATATCTGATTGAAATTCGTATTTTCTTTTTTAATCTCACTGTATGTATAAATTTTCATGTGGAAATCATTATTCTGGTTGGACGATAACTACTTATATTATTATTTTAATATTTTCAGCCGCAAAATCCCTCCAATATTTAAATACATATATAGCATTACTGAACTCTCCAGAACGTATTTCAATTATTATTAAACATGTTTTGTCATAAAGCAATGCTTTATTATACAATTTTTATTAAACGTAAATGCGATATAATATATTATATGAAAGAAAAACAACATAGTGGTTTCTATTTAGATTAAAAAAATTCACATAAAAGCAAAAAAGTATACCCGACCCTCATGAAAATTTGATTAAAACTATTTAGTACAGTCAGACAGAAGAAAAAGAGAAATTCTATGTATTTTATTCTCCAAATTCTGACAGAAAAAAATGGAAGTAGCCATTCGACTGAAAATTATTATTTTTATTTTACATTTATTAAAAAAAATCAGCTTAGGCTTCATCCTCATAGTCAAATTGTGTTCGAATTCTGAAATTTTTAATTCGAACACCCATTTTTCTCATAATAGCTGATCTCTTTTTTTAGGGTTCTGTACTTAAAAAGTAAAAACGAATCCAATTTAATATCACTCCTGTGTCTGTTGTCACAGCCATTTTACTCGTTAACTACAGAACGTGCAAAGTTCAAATAGGGGGAAGTAATAAAGACTAGTGACACACATATTTACAGATTTTTAAACATTCACAAATATATTTAGAGAAAATAGAGAAGGGATCATAAAGTTACTTGAAAAAAAATCTTTTTCCTTGTATATTGTGTGGTGTATCGTGTGAAAGCTTTTGTAACACTGAACTGAAAAACACATTTCTTTTAATTTTAAGTAATATATTTTTAAGGATATAGTCGAAAATGCAGAGCAAAAGTATGTTCCCCCTCACCTTTATTTATTTTTGAATCTACTGAAACTAAAATTATGAAAAAATACAGGTAGTAGACATTAATTTAGTAGGCTTTTAGTTAGCTAGCAGGGGTTTTAGCTATCTTGCAGGAAAACTAAAGCGATAATCCTAGATCATATATTTTTTGAGAAAAGAGTCTTTTTTTCTTATATACAAATTTCAGTTTACGGGCATTCATTGAAAATGTTGAAGAGCGATGAAAGTACCTATCGTTACAAAATTATAAAAGACTTTTTGAGAATGATTTTTCGAAAAAATCTGCGGAAATAAGATGAGATATTATCCATTAACAATAAGGACGGATTGGACATAAATACTGACAGGTGTGGCGTACTCTAAGTACATTCGTCTTTTAAAGCCTAAACTTTTAACGAAATATTTGAGTAAAGTAATGCCCAGTGCACTGCAAAAGCAATAAACATATAATTGTCAAAAATAAACTAATTTAACTGAAACTAACCCATTAACGTTCAAATTATTTTCTCAGTTAGATTTCGCATCACTTTTAAACGAAGAATATTTTTATGCTATTTTATCTATGATAATGTGAAAGAAAGTATATATTTATCTTCTGTTTTACTGATGTCAAAGACGCTTTCTTGCCACTGACAAGGAAGGTCTCCATAAGGGCATACTCGGAAAAATCTTGATATAAAAAAATACAGAATGCTCTTCTCATTTGGATATATTTGTTTATAAAAGAAATTTCGGCGGAATATGTAGCGGCGATATAGCGTCCGTAAAATCTAATGAAATTTTCGTTTATTTGACGATTTATCACCGGTAGGCAATGAAACAGAATTTCAAAAAATACTCTTTTATGCCGATTATTCTTTAACCTCTTTGTTACGAAAGTCACTTATTTAATTTTTAATCTTTTATCACCGGTTTCTACAAACAAATTTTCTTTTTTTTTTTTTTTGTAATTGAATCACGAAAATGCTCTGATTAAATAAGGTAAACTTTACAATGAAAAATTATTGGTGGGAATAATGAAGGATTAAGAGTAACAATTAAAAATCAATTTTCAGATGGAATAAAATCTTTTGCTTTTGGTGAGGAAAAATCCTGTTCGCCAAAACGCATGTCGTTTCCATATTTTTGCGCCAAATATTTAAAATATTTTACTTTTTTACAACCTTTCTACTGAAATCCGGCAAATTTAACTGATCCTTTATTACATACATAAATAATACAACTAGCACATTTTTCAACATATTCTGAGTATGCCCAGTACGGAGACATTCGTTGTAAGTCTACTGATCTAAAAATATACCACTGAGAGTTACTGGGTTAATCAGATAAATACTATAGGAATCACGACTAGTTTGCTTTGAGTGGGTCTCACAATACACCTCTCTTGTTTTTAAGAGTTGATTAACAGTAGAATGGCGTGAGCGATCATTTTGAGTGTTACCATTCCAAATTTCGTTTCAAACCAGAAATTTTGCTATGAAAAAGTCTAAAAGATACAAAAAAGAAAAAAAAAAGTGTTCAAATAACATTTAAAATCAAAATTCTGGTGTGAAATATTTTTATAAAACTTGTCTAAAATTTCCGGCTTTTCTAGCATTAAATCCCATCTGGATAAACGTGGCACGGACCATGGGCGGTCTTGCAAATTTGCGATATACTTTCGAAGTACACTTAGCACAATGTCAAGTTTAAAGTTTAAACAAGGGTTTTATTTTAGCTAAACTGTCAACACAAATGGTTATTACTACACTAAAATTTAGTTTTATAAAATGCAGAATGAAATTAAATATACACCATTTTTATTGTCAGTACCTAATGAAGTTCATAAGAAATAGAAAATAAACTAGAAAACATATTAAAATAAGATGAAAAAAGAGTTATATAGAATAGTAATATCTGATATTATTTAGGCTTCATATCTCTTTGAAAATTTTTTTATATAGATGTTTATATTTTCTAGTATATAGATATCTAGTATACAGCTAGACACAACTTTACTTTGTATAATTTCTTACAAAGTCTCATTATTCTTTTAGCAAAGATTTGTTTACGTAATATAATACAGTTAATAATTCTTATATTTATTGTATGGAACCCTCTGAGCGCAAGTAATACTCGTATTTGACTGTTTATTTTTTGTAAATCATGCCTTAGGATACCAATTAAAAAGTTATGAAATTTAAAATTTGGAATGCCTTCATTTACATGTACATTCATTTCTAATCGTTGCAAAACAGAAGCCCCCCCCCATCCGAGTTTTTTAAAACCATAACTCAAGAGTTATTAGGCGGATGATCTGTAATTTTCCATTAGCTTCTTTAAACCTTCTAAAAATTGACTTCTGTTTTTCAAAAATTATAGGTTACCATTCATACTTTTTTAGAAAATTAAAAAGTATTGTATTTGAAAAAAAAAAAAAAAAAAAAATTCAAAATACGAGGGCAATTTGGAAAGTAACCTCCGTTTATGAGCTAAAAAAAAAAAAAAAAAAAAAAAAAAACTAATGAAAGGAAACATGTTTTATTACTTACGTATGAAAGACACGTTCTCCAGCTACTTATCAATATAACTGCCGTATTAATTAAAACAATTATCATAATGGTAAATCAGCTTTGAAATTCCATCGTCACACACTTCTGCCGTCGGCCTATTCAACTGCGATTATGTTTAAATTCAACTCGCACCACTCTTTCAATCCAAAGAATTTTAACATATTTTCCTATATAATTTGCTAATAAATGTACTACCAAAAATGCTTTAAAAAATAGTGGGTTAAGTAAAATATTACGAGAGCAATTCGGAATTTGTCAATATGAATAAAAGAATGTGTTAAAATTCTTTGGATTGAAAGAGTGGTGCGAGTTGAATTTAAAAATAATCGCAGTTGAATAGGCCGGCGGCAGAAATCTGTGACGATGGAATTTCAAAGCTGATTTACCATTATGATAATTGTTTTAATTAATACGGCAATTATGTTAAGAAGTAGATGAAGGACGTGTCTTTCATACATAAGTAATAAAACATGTGTCTTTTCATTAGTTTTTTTTAAATTCATAAACGGAGGTTACTTTCCGAATTGCTCTCTTAAAATATGAATTGTAATCTGTAATTTTTTAACAGAAATCGACCTGTAAAAGCTTTGAGTATGTTAATTCAAATTTATAGCTCAATTTTAAGAAAATTAATTAAAAAAGTATTTGTACTAGAAATAAATTTTCGAAGACATTATGAATTAAAACCTGTAATTTTTAACAGAAATTGATCTCTAGAAGCTTCAAATATGTGAGACCAAATTTATGGTTCATTTGTACAAAAAGTTCTTGAATTATGCTTAAAAAACTAATCGCATTACAATGTGTTTTAAAACTGTTACAAATGAATTTAACATATCGAATTCCAAAACTTAAACCTATATAATTTCTAATGTAATGGATCGAATGACTTTCTGTTTCGTATCTTTTTGAAAAACTTACTAAAAAGACCAAATTTAGCCAAAAATTAGTAGTTTGCAGTAAAAATTTCTGAATGTGGTGCAATTTCAGTATGAAAATGACACGAAAGCTTTTTTTAAATAACATTTTAAACTAGTCGAATGTGGGAATCCGAAAACTTTTTTCTAACTCATACATGTTAATACTTCCTAATAAATGGAGCATATTAGAGCCACAGCCACTGGTTTGGCGATTTACACCAAAATCCAGTCATCAATAAGTTATGTCAACTTAACTGAATCTGAAGTTTGGTGAAAATCCGAGCATTCATTTTTGAGATAGAGCTATTGAGAAAATGGGAAAAAATGCAGCAAGCGGCGCCACCTTTAGGATGATTTACACCAAAAACTAAACCGCACTAATTTATATCAAGGACTAAATGAATATATCGTATAAATTAAATCATTTGAAAAAATTGTTGGGATCGATTTTTAAAAACGCAAGCTATACTCAAATTATCCCTACAGAGGATACATATATTATTTTCTTATTTCAGAAACTATCTATCCATATTTACGCATATAAACAACAGTATGCGTTAAACACATTTAAAATTTTCACGTTAAAAAATCAAACACGCACAGGTTTTAAAAAAAGAATAATAATAATACACATTAAGAAAGCATTATTACAGGGTTCGTACACTTCAAGGACTTTCATGCACCTTTAACACGAATTTTAAAAAAGTAATACTTGACTTATTTAATGAAAAAAATCTACCGTCAGATATTGCGACCAGTACTTTACAAAATTTCAGGTAATAAAACGCTTAAAATCCCCTGAAGCCACTGGTGCGTACGAGCCCTGCATTAGAATCGAACATAATATAACAATATTAAAAAGCAAAATTTGAATTTCACCATAAACTCCTTATTCAGAATATATATATATATATATATATTGTCTCATTTCACCCAAACCAGGATTTAAGTTCACAAGTTTATCGAAACTTAAATTATTTTAACAATATTTTCAACTAAATTACTTTGTTTTCTATGAAATGCGATAAAATCTCAAGAAATGTAAAGAACTATTCGCTTCCAAACAATGCTAAGCAATACCATACATACGGCTTCACTGAACAAATTACATTGCTCTTCCAAAATTGCCTGTCATAACATCATATTTCACATAATGTAAAATTATAATAGTATGTTGAAAATTTCATTGAAATGTCTCCATTACTGTTAAAGTTATAACGGAAAATCCGAGTTCGACTTGGATAGAAACACCCTGTATTTTTTATTAAATAGCTGGATTACGACCCTAATTTCATTTGTAGATATTGTTCGTTGTAAATATTAACGTCTTAAAAAGAATACTGTCACTCATTCTATTTTATTGAAATATTTTACGATCTTTGTTTGTAACAAATAAAAACATTTGAGTGTTTTGACGCTTTTTTGTTGTTGTTGTTTATTCATTTAAGTTACACATTTTTTACGATTCCAATGGTGCTTAAAATTCTGTCTGGCAGAGAAAAAGAAACAGTGGCAAAAATCCAGAAAAAAAAACTTGTGGCATCAAATTAAATCCAGTGTACTACAGAGACGTCTCTGAAGGTCGTATCTCGTAAAAACAAAGCCATATTATTGATGCAAGTTAAAATATTTAAGGTGAGGCAATGCAAGTAGTTCAAACTGTTACAACTTCTGTGGTATCCTTTTCAAATATGTCTGACATGCATCTTCCCTTAAATAAAAGATATTTGATGCACTTAAAGTAATTACATTATTTAATATTATTAATAATTTTATTTCATAAAAGTTCACTTTTTCTTTTTTTTTCTCTTTTATTTTCTTTTTTAAAGAAAGTCAAATACATTTTTGTTGGGATGGTGACATTATCAGCAGTTTTGTAATTCATTTATTTTTTCTGATAATAATTTGGAATGAAATCAAATTATAAGATGCACTTATGAGACACATGAAAAAATGAAAAGATATTTTTCTTGAAAATAATAAAATAATTAACACGTTGAGCGCCACGTCAGTCACTGGTGGCTGACACTGAACATTCCGTCATAACTGTGTCTTTCACCGATGAGTGGCAGTATAAAATATGATATAAAACTAAATATATATATATATATATATATATATATATATATATATATATATATATATATATTATGTTAATTAATTACTGAAAACTTATTTAAAACTTACTTAACATTTATTTATTACAGGGTTATGCTTTCTTAATGATTACTTAAAACTTTATAAAATTTAGCTTCAAAGCCAGTCACCGTGGCACTTAACGTTAATAAATGAATCACTGTGAACGGATTTTTTTTTCTGTCGATTTTTAGAAAATCTTACCACATATCCTTTTTGTTAATCTCATTTTTCTATTGATAAAAATACACTGGCGGGAGAAATTAAAAGAACAATTATAAAAATAATTTATGTTAATTTACTAAGTGAAATCGATTGAAATTTGGTAGGTAGGAACTCAAAGCTTACGTTTTCAGGTAGTCGAATGGTATCATCTTTTCTTCTCAGAAGTATGGAAATTAAATGAAAATTTTGCGAATGGAAGGTGAAGCCTTGAACAGACATTCGACGGATTATGAGAAAAAGACTAACTGAAACAGTAGAAGGGGACAGTAAGCTTATGAAACTGTAATATCTGAAGTTCGTTCCTCAGTATCCACACACCCATTAAAAATGTTCTACGTATCTCTGAAGTGTTCTAAATACAAACTTTCATGCAAGACAAATTATATCATATTTCTGTTATTGTTATTTAAATTTATTTTTTGAAGAAATAGAATATTCTGAAATTTGAAATTAATTATGTCAGACATGAAAAAGTAGAGTTTTTGAATGATAAGGGATTCTCCATAAACTGTCAATTTTTATTAACTGAGTTTTACGAAAAAGTTAGTTAGTATTTGATGAATATCAATGAGAAGATTTGTAACAAATGTTTCGATTTTGATACGTCTGTTTATCATGGAATGCGTTCGTTCTGGTAGTTATCCAAAAAGAACTAAAGAATCAATAAAAAATTAAAAAATATATAAAAAAATATTTAAATTGACAATTCGTGGGAAAATTGAGAACGATATCAGCTCACGTCTATCGCCAATATCGTTCTCAATTTTCACGAAAGTTCACAGGAATTTTTTTGGGTTGCTCCCTAGAGTTAATTATTAAATTATGTAAAAAGATAATTGTTATTGTCCATGGATGCGCAGATAAAAATTATTTTATACAACGTTTTATGTTTCATAAAATATTTAATATATGTATATTCCAGTTGCACTATATTGTTTGTACAACATTCTGCCAATTTTGAAAAATCTGAAACTGGCGTTAAATTTGGTTGAAAACCCTGCAGAATATAAGCTAAAAATGTGCCAGACATTTTTTCTTTTGAAAAAAATCACTATATATCCATGAATATACTTGCTATTCTTACAAAAATCAGTAGACATGTTCTACACAATCCACATATTTGTATTTTGCAGCAATAGATCATTTTGTGCATTTTAATGTACAGGGTGATCCCAAATATAATACTTTTTCTGTGATTTTTTGTCGGCTCCTTAATTGTCCTCCTTATCAAAGATACCTTGATAAATATGAGGTCAAACTTAATCTTTATAATCCTGAAGTTCCAGAAGAATCCGACAAATATATTTTTATATAGTCCGCAAAATGTCTAATATTGAAAGTGTCCGTTCATTAATGGTAATGTAGTATATTATGACATTTTTATACATAAATTCAATGTTATATAAAAAAAGAAAATAGCTATAAGTAAAACAATATTGGTTCAAAGTTGTTTGTATTAGTTTTATCATGACAAAACTTTGGTAATCTTAGTAAATATGAAAGGTTTGCATGTTTAATATCTATATCGGCGAATAAAAATTTCTCTATTTCACTGTTATTATTTCTAATATAGAGCAAATAGTTTTACAACATTGCAATTTCATTGCGAATACTTCCAATGTAAGGTTTATATTTCTGTATTACTTTCATTTTATTGCAAATATTTTAAATGTAACACCAAATAATTGACGCATATTGGTATTGCAGTGTTGGTGCATTTATAAGGTGCCCATTAAAATCAATGTAAGTAATATTTTTTGCAAGTAGGGTTGTTTTATGTCATACTAGTAAAATATTCAGTAGTTTAGTTGAATAACAAAATAATAATAATAATAATAAAACAGCTGTTTAATAAATAATAAAAAATACGTTAACAAAAGGCGTATTTCGAAGTATGCTTTGAAAATGAAAAAAAAATATATATGTCGATATAGCGAGCCCATGGTAACAGGCTCGCTCAGATGCATTTGGCCGATTCGGCATCCGCCCCATGGCAAGGTACGACACGTGTTTGACCTTTTTAGCCACGTGTTAACTAAATGTTGCTGAGTTAGCACCTTCACACGAAAGGGCCCCAGCAACAAGCACAGAACAAGTACGGAAGGATGCCAGAGCCCGCCTGATGAAGACGTACTTAGCAGAGCTCAGGGCTAAAAGACAGAAGATGCCCCATAATTTTAATCCTTTAAGTATTTTTTCCCTTGTAAATATTGCACTTTTCCCTTGTAAATATTACACCTTAATCAAGATTATTAAACGTATGTAACAATACCCCTGGACTCCTTAATCTACATGGGGGCTGCGGCCTACTTGGACCCCCAAACAACCTGCACTGCAAGAGTTCTTATTTTTGCATATGGATTGATGTGCAGTGTGCAAGAGGAAAGATTATATTTCCCCTAGTCCCCATCCGACAGCGAGATGACGTTTATACTTTCTGCTTATCAGCGCGGTCCCACAGCTCACCAGAAGGGAGAAAAAGAAAAAGAAAATGAAGAAAGTGTGTCAGTAGTGTCGGTCGCCGCCTGTAATTTGTGATGTTCTTGTGCATACCGTGGATTTATTTTTTTTTCATTGAAAAAGTAGCATAGATCAAATTGGATTACACTTAAATAGCAGTAAGTGATATTTTTTTTTTACTATACCTTATTTCTTTGCTGTAAGTGATGGAGCTCCAAGCGATCCCAGTGATCAGACAGCATTTAAAAACTGCCAAAGCCGATAAAATACAGCTTCTACATTTGTTTATTTTTGGAAAAGACGAAGCGAGGCGAAATCGTTCTAATTTAAGGGTTTATACCGGATTACCGTTTAAAGAAGGTAGCCCTGAATTCGCCAACAAATTGAAAGAAATTACTGATACTTTTGACCAGTTGCAATTGATAACAGTCGCTAATCTGCTATCCATAGATATAAATGGAAATAAAGATGAGATAGCGACTCGCATTTTGGTCGCATTATCAGACATTGCTGCTTTTAAGGAAACATTTGGGAATATTTCGGCTTCGGAGACAGACATTGAGCATAATCAGAACGACAGCAGTGCCAGCACAGAATTAATTTCCCCCTTAAAAATACAACCACAGCAAATGGTTGTACATTCGCAATACACTGCAAGTAAACAAAATATTTCTTTCACCGACATAGAACAATTAATTCCGCCGTTTAGCGGGGAAAAATCTGAAAACATCCAAACATGGTTTACACGATTCGAAACACTCTCGGAATCATTGAACCTCTCAGATATTCAAAAATTTGTTTTCGCAGAACGGAGTTTAAAAGGTTTAGCATTGCTAGTAATTAGAGCTGAAATTAATATTAATTCCTATTCCGCACTAAAGGAAGCTTTATTCCGCGAATTTCATCAAACGGCTTCGCCCGCACAAATACATCAAATATTAGCAAACCGCGGATGTCAACCAAACGAACAATTATTGGAATATTTTTTGAAGATGAAAGAAATCGCGCAGCGAGGGAATGTGGATGACATCTCTTTAATTCATTACACGATACAAGGTATTAGAGATACACCCCAAAATAAATCCATTTTATATGGCTGTTCCGATTTAGTAGAGTTTAAGAAAAAATTGCTAATTTATGATGAAATTTGCCGATCAGCCAGTGGTCAGGTGAAACGCATGTCGTATCATGCGAAAGGCCCTACTCCTACACCACACCTTAAAAATGAACGTAAAATTATCTGTTTTAACTGCGGTTTAGGAAACCACGTTTCCGCAGATTGTCATAATAAAAATAAGGGCCCGAAATGCTTTAATTGCTCTTTATGGGGCCATCGGTCTTTTGAATGCGGCGAGCGCACTGGGGAGAAACAGCCTACAGCCCGAGGCACCCCTCCCCAACAACGTTCGGGGTTAAAGCGCGATAAGAAAGTCCACGTCGTAGACTCACAGCAATCGTATACCAACATGAATAAATTAGTCAAAATTGCGGATGTCATAATAGACGCATTAATTGATACGGGAAGTGCGATTACAGCAATAAGAGAGGATTTTTATAAATTAGTTGGCTCCCCTCCCCTACAATGTGAAACCATACAACTGGACGGTTTTGGTGGTGGCAGTTTAACGCCATTAGGATCATTTAAAACGGATATTCAAATAGATGGAACTCTGTTCTCTACTAGAGTTTATGTCGTAAACTCATCACAAATGTCCACCCCCTTTATTGTAGGGCGGGACGTGCTTACACAGGGTACACTAACGTGTGGTCAGGACGGGATATCGCTCCATAAAACTCCCCAAGCGGATGTTTTCATTAACTGCATACGCATCCGTAAGCCCGCGAGCAACACTCTCTTACCAGCCCCCCTTACGTCACATAACACGCCTTCTGTTGGTACTGACATGGCACACCACAACTCATTCAACGGAACACTTCCATGCTTCGCAGACGACCCCGTGCCACATGAAATATGCACCAATATAGAAGAGCCTAATGTCCTATTTTCCCCTCAAAATCAACAAGCTAAACATTTCTCCGGAAGAGACGTTTCCACTACCCTTGGTCATGGAACAGTTGGTGACAACGATGCTATGCGGAATATTCTTAAATATATGATCCCCATACTTTTCATCGGTGTCTTATGTCACCTAATGCAAACAGATTGCTGTTATGAGTCACCGATGGCAAGATGTTCATCTATGGTACTAGATACCTTCAACGTTTTGATATGCTCTGTGTTCCTCCTAATCGTTGCCATTCGATTCACCGCGACGCTTAAATGGAAAAAGACAAGAAAGAAAAAAAAAAAAGTATGCAAAAGGGGAGAAAAAGTGTGTTATCAGCGTTGGATCCTAAGTGAGACTTTTTTTTTTCTCTCTTTCTCAAGCAAGATATTTTGTTACACAGATGTTTACTTTTTATTTATTTTTTTTTCTCTCCCAACCTGAAACCTGTTCAAGATGTTCGTACTTTAATATTTTTTTTTTACGAAAAACCATCAGTGCATTATTTTTCTATTATGGATTTCACTATTTTATTTACATATTGGTTTTTGAACTAAGTCATACCCAGCTTATGGAAAGCTGTGATTTTTTTTTCTCATTTTATATAAACTGACTCATAGTGACTGGAAGAATTTACTGCAAGATAATCTCTACGTTTACGAGTGTTTTTTTTTTTTTCTCTTTTCTTCTTTCTCTTGCAAAATCACAAACACAGATGTGGTTTTAGTTTTGTGTTTACTCCTCCACGCAACGAAGAGGGAATAATGGTGTTTTTTTTTTAATTATTCCCTCGAATGTGAAATATGCCACAGCAATAAATAAAGCTAAGCCAAGTGCTTTTTTTTTTGTTGGCTGGCTAAAGCATTTTTATCATTATTATTATTTCATTAACCAGGATTATGTTAACAGGTGCCAAGTGATTTTTTTTTTTGGCACAAACATTTAACTTTTACAATATATAGGACATATTTTTTTTTACATACTTAGTACCATTTTATGTGCTTCGAAATATTGTATGTTTTGTTTGAAATATGATTGTTTTTATAAATATGTTTATCTGTATAAACTATTTCTTCTACACCCCCCCCCAAAAAAAATGACAAAATATGATGTAGCAGGAAAACTATAAGTTTCGATTTTTTTTTTTTTTTTTTTTCCTCTACTCTTTCTTTCCTTTTGACAGACAAAAGATAATTATTTTTGTTTGTTTGTTTTGTCTTTGTCATAAAAGCTTTTACGATTATTCCAATTTGAGCAATTTTCTTTTGCATAAAAATAAAAGTTTTCCTTTATTTTTTTTTGAAGACGTATTAAGAAACACTATAATAAATTTGAGACCTTTTTTCTTAGACGAAGACGAATATCGGTTTCGAAGACGTTGTGTTGGAAACCCCCTTTGGGGAACGATGATAAAGCAAAAGACAGATGTGCAAAGAGCACATTAACGACGTTAACTATTATGATATAATTTTTTTTTCTTTTCATTGTGTGTGCTGTTAATGACGTCTTCAAAATTCCTTTTTTGTTCTTCTCTCTTATTAATATTAATTTTTTTTTAAATTCATGTTTTACAGTGATCGTCTGGTTTTTTTTTTTTTTCTCTCTCTCCCTTGAAGAAATAGTTTATTTTACGTATCCTGACCGGTGTACACGTTCAGCTGTGGTCAGCTGCATGTCGGATTGGCCGAGTGTCGATATAGCGAGCCCATGGTAACAGGCTCGCTCAGATGCATTTGGCCGATTCGGCATCCGCCCCATGGCAAGGTACGACACGTGTTTGACCTTTTTAGCCACGTGTTAACTAAATGTTGCTGAGTTAGCACCTTCACACGAAAGGGCCCCAGCAACAAGCACAGAACAAGTACGGAAGGATGCCAGAGCCCGCCTGATGAAGACGTACTTAGCAGAGCTCAGGGCTAAAAGACAGAAGATGCCCCATAATTTTAATCCTTTAAGTATTTTTTCCCTTGTAAATATTGCACTTTTCCCTTGTAAATATTACACCTTAATCAAGATTATTAAACGTATGTAACAATACCCCTGGACTCCTTAATCTACATATCAACGTTAAATAATCAATAAATTAAACTAGTGCCAATCCCAAAAGTTTTTTTTTCTTATTTACGTTCATATTTCAAAAAGTTGTTACAAATTTTAAACCTTCAGTATTATTAATTCTATACTACACCAACTTTAATATTCATATTAAGTGTCTTCTTCATTTCTGAATAAAAACGAGTTAATCTCGATCATAATATTTAATAAAATCAATATTTTTCGTTATTCTATAGTACTTCAGCAGCTTTTGAATCACCGGCTTAGATACGGGCCGTCGATGTGCAACAGAATAACGAAAAATCAAGAAAATTACACAAAAATCGCTATTATTAGCGCCCTCTTCTGACCGAATATTTCCAACTTCATTTGAGACCGAAAACTTTCTATTCATAACTTCATGAACCTTTTGATGATACAAAACCAAAATATGGACATACAAAAAAAATGTGGACGGAAAAACAAATAATTTTTATAAAGATGTTTGTACGGATCTCTTGTTCTTAAGGGTGCTTGTCACTCAGCTTCCGAAATAACCGGCGTAATGTTAAGTTTATGGGCGTTTGATGCATTCGTATATTTGAAATATATTTTCTCAGCAAATTAATATTTTTAGCTTCTTTTTTCAGTGTACTCTTCTTAAAGGATGTCTTTTTTTCTTACTTCTCAAAATATTTAAAAATATATACTTTATTTTATATGCAGTGTTAAAATCTTACACACAGCTCGTCACCTTTTGAAAGATAAACAATTAAATTAAGCATAAATTTTAGAAATATTTTGAGAACTAAGAAAAAAAGAGACCCCCTAAAGAAGCGTACACAGAAAAAAGAGTTAAAAGTCCTTCCGGCAATGCCGGGAGGAAGTGGTAGCTTTCATATACTTATTTTTTTATTTTAAATTCAGTTATATAAATCAAATATACGAAGCTCAAAATAGTAGAACACGATTATGTAAGATTGAATACTAGTTTTTGTCAATACTGAATATTAATAGGAATTTTTAGAAATTAGTCATCTTTTATTCAACCTGGTTTTATTTTAAGCGATTTATAGGGTCGCCAAATTCCTCGATATCCATTTTAAAGCAGCATGATGGATAAAAAAACCCCCAATGAGCTTGATCGAAATCTTAATTCACGTGAACATGCACACTCACATCGAAATCGATTAATACAGAGTGGTTATAAAATAAGTATCCCTATTTGGAGCTGTGTGTAGCTTGAAGGAATAACCCGAATGAAACCAAAATCAGTACACATACTATTCAAGAAGGGGGAAGAAGAATGGAAAAATAAAAAAAGATAGTTACAATAATCGGCAACAGATGGCGCTACGGGTCCTGTCGGTGCAAACGCCGTTGTAATCATTAGTAAAATCAAAACGTGGTCATTTCTGCCATTAATGTTGTACGACATGGCTCTCAGTTTACCAGATCGCGTTTTAATTTTAAAACTATTCTACGTTGAAACTTCAAGCAGTGCAGCTGCTTTACGTGAATTTAGCCGTGTGAAAGGAATGCGTAAAGGAAAAGATCCTTTGACACAGTGTGCAGTGAGAAGAGTGGTAAAAAAATTCGAGGAGACTGGATTGTTTACTGCAGAGGGAGGAAAACATTGCCTCTCCGTACTCAAGAATAAATTGCTACTGCGATTGTGTAGCCATCTGGGACTCCGGAAGCCGGTCCGGAAGCATGTGGAGTTGCCCAAAATTTGGATATTTCATATGCTACTGTTCGAAAAGTCCTACGAAAGGTAATCCAATTTCATCCGTATAAAATTAGTTGTCATCAACAATTGTTACCAAGTGACGCGCAGCAGAGACTGGATTTTGTTTTAACGTTTTTACTACGAATGGAGGTGGATGATTCCTTCCCATGGAAGATTTTATGGAGGGATGAAACCCATTTTCATATGAATGGAACAGTCAATACGCAGAACTGTAGAATATGGGCTCCGGAGCCACGAACTGTTATTCACGAAATACCCTTCCACTCTCCAAAAGTCACTGTGTGGTGTGGCTTTACTGCAAATTTTATTCTTGGTCCTTTTTTTTTTTTTTTTTTTTTTCTTTTCAGAGGAGTTATGACCAACAGGCCCTGTAACGTGTTCGGTTACTGCACAAAGATACCTGCGCATGTTACAAACTTTTGTAGTTCCTGAACTGCAGCAAAGACAGTGCCTGTCTGAAACAATTTTTATGCACGATGGAGCCCCGCCCCATATTGGGCGAGCAGTACAACAGTTCTTACGGCAACATTTCACAGATGATAGAGTAATAAGCTGGCATTTTCGTATGACGTGGTATTCTCGATCCCCAGGTCTGACGCCATGTGATTTTTGACTTTGGGGGCACTTAAAGTCTATTGTGTACCGTGGAGGTATCGCAGACCTCAATAACTTAAAAGATCGCATATCACAACATGTGCGAAACATCACTCCTGATGCAATGCATTCCGCAGTTGAGCACGTCGTCCATCGCCTGGATTGTGTCTTGCAGCACAATGGTCATGTGGAACCTGAACTTGATCGGAACCTCCATGCGAAATCTTAACCCCATTCACTGTGAAAATGTCCAATAAATTAGGTATGCCACCCGATTTTGTGCTTTAATTCTTTGTTCTTGTATTGTACATTACATTTCAAACACAAAAGCGCCATCTGTCGGCGATTATTGAAATTTTTTTTATTGTTCCAGTCTTTTTCCCCCTTCTCAAATTATATGTGTACTAATTTTGGCTTCATTAGGGTTATTCCTTCAAGCTACAGACGGCTCCAAATAGGGATACTTATTTTATAATCACCCGGTATATACGAGTGTTGTCGCGGGCAAATTGACTTAAAAAAAAATGTCACCCACATTAGAAATTCAAACTGCTATATCCCAGGCGTTTTTTAAGGTAAAGACAAAGCAAAAAATACTCCGGAATTTATTATTGAGATAAATAGTTAAAAAGAACCTTTTTTCAATTTCTAATTGTTTGTTTATACATCATTATACATTTAAAAGATTTTTGATAAATTTAAATGGCCGCCATTTTGAAACAAGATGGCGGATAAAGTTGGCCCGTGAACTCGGTCAAGACATTGGTATGTACCATGAACACACGGAGTTATATCGAAATCACTTCATAAATATGCGTATTAACGCGTGACAAATTTCAGACCGTTTCAAAATGTCAATCTCACTGGAAATTGAAAGTGGTAAAACTCAGCCATTTTTCAAGATATATATGAAACAAAAATGCTCTGGAATCTTTGTATCAAGGTCAAAACACAAAAGAAAAATCTTTTTCAATTTCTTACTTTTTTGCACCTAATTTTAAAATTTAAATTTAAAAAAATAATATTTCGCCATTTTGAAACAACACGGCGGTTGGAACTGGCCAACGAACTCGGTCCAGGCATCAGTATATCCTATCTACGCAACAAGTTTTATCCAAATCGTTGTATAAATACGCGTGTTATCACGTGACGAAAACCAGATCATTTCAAAATGTGAGCAACACTAGAAATTAAAAGTATTATAACTCAGACATTTTTAAAGATACAGACAAAACAAAAAATGCTTTGAAATCTTTGTATAGAGGTCAAATGCAAAAAAGAAAAATCTTTTTCAATTTCTCACTTTTTTGTACCTAATTTCAAATGTTAAATTTAAAAAAAAATTTAAATGGCCGCCATTTTTAAACAAGATGGCGGATGGAACTGGTTAACGAACTCGGTCCAGGCTTTATTAAGTACTATGTGCACACCAAATTACATCCAAATTGATTCATAAATACGAGTGTTATCACGCGCAAAAATCAGATCGTTTCAAAATGTCAGCCCAACTGGTAGACGGCAGGTGCTGGGTTCGAACCCAATCGCGGCTGTCGGCCTAACCGTTCGGAGTTTTCGTGGTTTTCTTCGAACTTTGCGTAAATACGGGTTAGGTTCCCTTAGAAAGACCCCCACGAAGGGCATTCCCCCCCCTGGTCCTATATCCCTAGCGCAGATAATCGGACGTCAAAAATCAATCAATCAATCAAAATGTCAGCCATAAGAAAAATTCAAAGTGCTATAACTCAAACATTTTTTAAGATATAGACAAAGTAAAAAGTGTTCTACAATCGGTGTTTTAGGATCTAACACATAAAATAAAAATATTTTTCAACTTTTAGTTTTTTCGCATTTAATTTTAAATTTTAAATTTTTAAAAATTTTTTAAATGGCCGCCATTTTGAAACAAGATGGCGGATGATGCTGGCCAACGAACTCGGTCGAGATATTTGTATGTACTATGTACATACCAAGTTTCATTCAAATCGGTTCATAAATTCGTTTGTTATAGGATGACAAAAATCAGATCGTTTCAAAATGTCAGCCATAAGAAAAATTCAAAGTGCTATAACTCAATCATTTTTTAAGATATAGACAAAATACAAAGGGTTCTGGAATTGGTGTTTTAAGATCTAACACATAAAATAAAAATATTTTTCAACTTTTAATTTTTTCGAATTTAATTTTAAATTTTAAATTTTTTTTAAAATTTTAAATGGCTGCTATTTTGAAACAAGATAGCGGATGATACTGGCCAACGAACTCGGTCGAGATATTTGTATGTACCACGTACATACCAAGTTTCATTCAAATCGGTTCATAAATACGTTAGTTATCGCATGACAAAAGTCAGATATAAGTAATATATGAATTACTCTGGTTATATAGTGTCCATTTATCCATATATTTCTTAGTAATTTTTTAATCTGCCTTCTATTTCTGTTCAAACTTCAACTGTTTTTAATAATATGATTGTAAAAATACTGGTTTCATTGGTTTATTTAATGGTATTGTCTGAATAACTTTGGATGTATTTATAAAAGTATTTATATATATATATATATATATATATATATATAATACCATTTAAAGTAGACAAGATTCACCAATGGATTATATCAATAAAAGAATTAAATTGAATTATAGTAAACAATATTAACCATTTGAAATTAACCATTGAATTTAATAACTTATAGTACATTGAACATGGAAGGAAAAAAGAATAATATGAATACAAATGAAATTTGTAGAACCAAAGCAGAATCTTCAGGTCCCAAATACTTTGGAACTACAAATGGAGTGTGTGGTTTCATCTTCGTATTTGCCATGAAAAAGCAAAACAATACGAATTTGGGACTACCATCACACAAAAACCAAATTATTAAACAAGGAACAAAGATATTTTACAAAAAGGAGTTGAAAGTAAGTAAAAATAATAGTTTTCCATAACAAACAAAAAGGATAAAGCAGAATGGAAATATAATTGAACTGGAAAAATAATTAATAATCGATATTAACATAAAATTAAATTAATAAAATGATTAAAATTAGAATTAAGAGATAACATTCATGTTAACATATAACTTAAAATACATTATTGTTACTTTAATCAGTAACATTTATTGTGACTTTACATGGTAAAAACTCATTATCTTAATATAGGATAAAAAAATTAAAAAATAATAATAATAATAAATAATAATAATAATAATAATAATAGTAATAATATTAATAATAATACCAAAAATTATATCAATAACATTAAAAATAATTTGATAATTAAAATATAGCTATTTAATTATGGATATAACTAGACAGATATCCATATATTGGTGTAAATTAAACAGTTTAAAAATTATGTTAAAATAAATAACCCACTCTCTTTTTTTTTTAAATAAATAATTAACCTTTGCGTTTTATCCAGACAACACCACCCTCCTCCGTACTCTAACATCTACCCACCCAACCAACCTATATATATATATATTTATTACTTTTTAACATTTTTAATTTTTTATTATTATTTTTATGTTTTATAATTTTTTTTATACATTTTTTACGCAAAGAATTAATTATAAGATCATGTAATATCTAATTATAAATTAAAGAATATATGAATTTTTTAGGATAACCATTATTTATAGCATCATATACAAGCTTTTTAATATTAGTATTAATTAAATGGGAAGAACATAGACATTTTATTCTATATAAATGGTTAAGTATTATATTACGATATACAGAATTATGAAGACAAGATTTAAAATTAGTAAAGGTATTAACTTTAAAATTAAATTCTTTCCTTTTGTCATAAATATCAGTTATAAATTTGTTCTCTTTTAATATAATTTTAATATCTAAGAAATTGATTGTATTATTAAAAAGTAGGTTTTTTGAAAGTTCTAGATTAGAAGGATAATCAACAGGGAATTGAGATAAACAGGTGTTATCAGTATCAATTAAAATTACATCATCTATATATCGATATAAATGTATTGTATTATTTAAATAATGACGTTCATAGTAATATAAGTATAAGTCAGATAATACACTAGATGTACTACCACCTTGTGGTATACCAACATTTTGAATATATATATTGTTATCATGCATGATAAAATTATTATAGATAATGAAATTGGTTAAGGTATGAAAGTAATCAGAATCGATATTATGTGATATATCCAACTCGTGTTGATATTTTTTTAAAAAGCTCATTTATGATATTATGTAAATCCGATAAATCGATATTATTAAATAAATCTTTAAAATCATAGGTAGTGATATTTTTTATACATTTAAGATTTCTCATAATATGGACCAGTTCATAACTATTTTTTATGCAATGTGTATTATCACTTTTTTTTGTAATATTATATATTTGATTAAGAATTACTAATAAAAGTTTGTTAGCAGCATTATTATACGTATTGCAACCAATTGTAACAGTTCTGAATTTAACAGGATGCTTATGAAATTTGGGTATAAGGACTAGATAAGGATATTTAAAGTTAGTAGGGTTAACGTCTAATAATTTATAGAATCCTTTAATTTTACGATTATTGGCAAGTAAGTTATCATTAATTTTTTGGAATGTGTTATTATTAGGTATACTAGATTTAAGCAGTTGATGATAATAAGATTTACAAATAATGGCATAATTATTAGGAGATTTATCAACATAAGTTATTACAAAGTTTTGTTGTAATTTATTGATTTGCTTAAACAGATGCTGTGTATTTACATATACTAGGTGTGAAATATTATATTTTAAGGACCTGGTTAATTTATCGATAACTAATATTTTCCATTGATTAAAATATTCAATGGGTTTATTATAATAAATTGCAAGTTTATAAATAAATATATCTATATCATATGTAAATTGTTTTATGATAGATTTAATGTTTAATTTGGATGGAATTCTGTACTTGGTCCCATAACCCATAATTCTTCTAAGTTGTAAATCATCTACAAGATTAAGATTACCAGTAATAATATGTCCATGATCTTTATTTATATATTTTTGTAGAGAGGGGTCATTGCATTTACAGGGTAAAGTACTAGCATCAAAAGAAGATTTAGCGAAAGAATTATAGTTAAAAATCGTTCTGCCGATAGATATGGGATACTTAAAGGTTTTAGAAATATGAATATTATTAATAGGAAATTGACAGTTTTTATCATTTAATATGGAATTAATATTGATTTTATTAAATATTGGATTAGAAAAAGTAATTACCATTTGAGTATTAGTTTGTAGATTTTTAGGTTTTTTTAGTAAATTTATATTGTAAAGGTTGACACGAGTCATAATGAGATCATAAAAAACATCTGAAAAATGTTTAGAGTAAGTTTTACTGAGAAAAATATTTAAATATTGTACTATATGTTTCTTTTTTATTCCAAAAATATATTTACGTATTAGAAACCAATTGTAATTTTTTAAATAATTACGATGCAGATTATTAATTTGTTGAATTATAATGTTTTTAGGAGTAATACTAGAAGATGAACCTTTACCTCTTTTGTTACGTGTAGTTTTAGGATTTATAAGATGATTTAAACTATGATAAATGGGAGAATAATCTGCAGTATCATTTATAGATGAAAAAACTTTAACAGATCTTTTAAAAACCTCACTATTAAGACCATAAGGATAAATAGTATTATAATATTTCATATATGAAGACTCTAAATAGAGACGCTCAGATTTATTTTTCTGAATTTGTATTATTTCAATAGAAGTATTTTTAAATTTATGTTTATGAAAATGCTGTATTTCAGCTGTAGACTGTATATTTTTTGCTAAATTTTTATCAGAATCTGACCGATGTTGATTCATGCGTATATGAAGAGGACCAGAAGTTTCACCAATATATTTCAAATTGCAAATGTTACACTTTATACTATAAATTACATTAAAAGCCTTACAAAAAATAGAAATATGAGGATCTGATACGATTTGTGACTGAGAAGCAGATGGACAAGTTTTACATCGGATATCAGAACATTTCTGAAAATATAATTGAGGAGGAGGAGCATGTATATGGAAACTGGATGACGGTCCAGGAGTAACCCTATTATTGCTCCTGTACCGGGCACTACACTGCAAAGAAGCATTGTGTATCTTGCCAGGATCGAGATTTTTACTAAGTACTGCCATAATATAAGAGAAAATACAAATATAAAAAAAAAGATAAAAATAGAAAAATTACAGTTAAATAATCGAGTATCTTGACTAATATAATGTACTAAAGAAAAGGATCTAGAATAATACAACTATAAAATGAAAATAGATACAATATGTACAAAGCTTTAAAGCAATACTCAAACCTCCAAAAGGAAACAATACACGACCATAATACTACCAACCCACACCACATATAAAAAGAATCATAGTACTCACAGTACAATAAATGCAAAATCACAAAATCGACTCATTTAAAAGTGAAAAAATGACCGTACATAATAATCCACAAACTTATCCAATTAACATCTCAGCACAATGCTCACATTGTTACTACATTTCACATAGACTTAACTAATCATAATTTCAATGTATTTATTTAATGTAAAAAAATAATAAATAATGATAATTTCAATGTATTACTTTAATATTAAAAAATAAATAATGAATATTGATTTTGACATTTAATATATCATATATCAAGACAATGAATTAAACATAATAGCAAAATAGAAAGTGAAAATATTATAAATATAATATATATAATATTCATGATGAAACGATTTGCAACTCTTAATGGAAATCCTATAAAGTGGTAACAGAAAACTACATTGTAGAAATCTCACAGACAATACACAAAGGTTATGCGGATAGCAGCAATTACCTATGCGCACCATATTTATAAAATTGCTATTAGCAACGGATGTTATATATTAATTATATATAAGATACCACAATAGGAAAAAATTCATTATGACTATTCAAAATGAAAAGATATCAATTAAATATCAAATTGTATACATTCATAATTACACGCGCGGAGCAGCATAATAATTTGAATGCTAATATAATACCATTTAAAGTAGACAAGATTCACCAATGGATTATATCAATAAAAGAATTAAATTGAATTATAGTAAACAATATTAACCATTTGAAATTAACCATTGAATTTAATAACTTATAGTACATTGAACATGGAAGGAAAAAAGAATAATATGAATACAAATGAAATTTGTAGAACCAAAGCAGAATCTTCAGGTCCCAAATACTTTGGAACTACAAATGGAGTGTGTGGTTTCATCTTCGTATTTGCCATGAAAAAGCAAAACAATACGAATTTGGGACTACCATCACACAAAAACCAAATTATTAAACAAGGAACAAAGATATTTTACAAAAAGGAGTTGAAAGTAAGTAAAAATAATAGTTTTCCATAACAAACAAAAAGGATAAAGCAGAATGGAAATATAATTGAACTGGAAAAATAATTAATAATCGATATTAACATAAAATTAAATTAATAAAATGATTAAAATTAGAATTAAGAGATAACATTCATGTTAACATATAACTTAAAATACATTATTGTTACTTTAATCAGTAACATTTATTGTGACTTTACATGGTAAAAACTCATTATCTTAATATAGGATAAAAAAATTAAATAATAATAATAATAATAAAAAATAATAATAATAATAATAATAGTAATAATATTAATAATAATACCAAAAATTATATCAATAACATTAAAAATAATTTGATAATTAAAATATAGCTATTTAATTATAGATATAACTAGACAGATATCCATATATTGGTGTAAATTAAACAGTTTAAAAATTATGTTAAAATAAATAACCCACTCTCAATTTTTTTTTAAATAAATAATTAATTTTTGCGTTTTATCCAGACAACACCACCCTCCTCCGTACTCTAACATCTACCCACCCAACCAACCTATATATATATATATTTTTATTACTTTTTAACATTTTTATATATATATATATATATATTACAAATTTAAAATTTTTTCGCCAAAACTAACCTTTATACTATCTTAATTTTCTTATAATAATATTCCGTACTTACTTCAAATTATTAAATTAAAATCTTGTTTCTAAATCTAATCTGTTAATCCTTATGCAGACGATATAAATTCTTAATTTGCCTTAAAAAACATTATTCCAGTATGCGTAAATTTAAAAAGATGGCTCTAAATTAAAAATATTCTTAATTAAAACTTTATTTCTTAATATTCCAAATAAAACTAATTTCTTCTATGTTTTTATCAACCCTTTTTAAGAAAGTCTTATTAAATTTATTCCAAAACCATACCTTTCAAAAAATATCATTATTTTATTTTATCTATTTATTTATTTTTCCTACGTCAACCTTTGATGTGTGCATATTAATAAATTCATTTCTTTTCTTTTTCTCTTAAAATTAATCATTATAAAAATCGTCTGCCTAAGATATTTAAAATTCTGAGTCAATTATAAATTGGTTAAATAATATTTTTTAAAATAAATTTATCGTCTGTTTAAAATAGCCTCGTAACTGGACAAGAATTCTGTTTACATAAAAGAATGATGGTTTGGAGGTTACAGAATGTTCCAGTACTTTCTTTTTTAGTTTAGAAGGTGGAAGTCTCGAGATGAGAGAGAAGATTTCTTGGGTTGCTTCTTCGATGAGGACAGCTCGCTGAAATAATGATGGAATTTTTGCAAAAGGAGCTTTTCCTTCCTCATTATTACGAATTTAATAAATGAATTTACAGCAGCCCATGACTAATTATTGGATCTTCTACATTTATTATTTTATTTTGTTTTTTCCCTCGCTTGCCATGACTGCGTGTTTCTTTTTAACCAGTGGAAATAATTCGAGTTCTCCTTAAATCGTCACAACTAATCGAAAAGTCCGACAGGATTATTTATCTGTGCTGCCTTTTTAATGAATGATATTTAAAGAAAATTACGATGGAACGAAGTGATAATAAAAACTGTGGATCGCTGAATAATTTGCCCGTCATTATTGGATGTGTTCTTGAAGAAAAACTGCCATAGTCTCATGATTTCTGGAGTGACAAAAACAGAGGAATTGTTCCTGTAAAGTACTTTGAGTCGGCTTGAGTTTCCTGAAGCCATGATTTCTTGAATGACTGCAGAAAAGGAGATTTTCTTGATTAAGATTTTCAAATCTATGATGAAAAAGAAGAAAAAAAAATAATAATTACAAGACCATTTCTTGTAAATTTGTGAACAGACAAATATATTTCGAGATAGTTGAGCACCATAGGATTTCGGTGAGATTTTTTTTTTTCGTAGTATTTTAATTATTATTATTTGTATACTTTTTATGTATTTATTTAAATTAATTATTCTCTTTTTGTCAGGTTTATTTATTTGATTATTTATCTGTGAATCTTACTTACTTACCTATTTATGAGTATTATTATTATCATTATTATGTGTTGGAGATTGAAATATTTTTATTCTTAAGGATTTAATTGAGGAGTATGATGTTCTTAAGATATTTACTGTTACTTATTAAGACTATTATGATATTTCTATGCACGATTAAAGGCAAGTTTGTAATAATAAGGTATAACTATGATATTTACAATTTCTATTTTTATTAGATAAAATTTCTGGTTAAAGTTAGCAGCTAAATATAGTTATAATTTTCACGATAATTTTGATTCAGATTTTTAAAATGGAGGGTAATGGTTTTGTGTGAGGCAGTTAAAATGCATACACCTCCAGTAGACAAAGCCCTCAAAATTGCGAAAGCGCGAACTCATGAATTTCACCTTAAAAGTAAAAGGCTCTATGATCGAAATTTTGTTGAATGCCCATTAAAAATACAAGACTCTGTAATTTATGAAGAATTTAAATACCCTAACACTCGAAAATTAGAACCTACTTTCTCTGGACCATATAAAATTATAAATAAACTTTCTGATGTAACTTATGAAATAGATAAATTTAATTATGAGACAGGACAGAATTCCGTTATTGTGCATGTTTCTAAATTAAGACCCTATTTTTCACCCGAAGATTTTAAACTGTTTCATGAGCAACCCAAAAAACAAACAAAACCTCAGATACAATCACAATCACTAGATCAAACTAAAGTCAAGACAATAGATTAAATTTTAATTCTTAGTCTTTAAATATTTTATCACCATAATTTTCAACATCAGCAGGTATGTTCTTGGAGGCCTACAAGAATATTAATTGTTTTTGGGAGTTTTTGGGGTTAAATTGGGCTCCTTATGCAGGCATAAGGTGAACACTTTGATTGTAAAAGCTTTCAAATTGATGTTGATAAATTAAATTTAAGGGTGTTTAAGTCTAACTATATTTACTCATGTATTTGACCTTAGTATTATTCTATTTATTCAGCAGATATTTATGTTATAACAGTTATAAAATCTAATGATTCTACTCAAACCTATAACATAATATGTGATTTTCAGTGATTGTGAAAACTACAGCTATTAAAAGTTTTTCAAAAAAGCACACTATTTTTATTTCCATTTCTCAATTAAGAATGACACCTTTTATTCCTATTTGTATTCTATTATTGAAGTTTATAAACCATGTGTAGATAAAACATTATTCTACATTTGACATTTGAGAACTTATAACCAAATTTGACAATTTTGTAAAAGAGTATCAGAGAGGAATTATTGTAAGGAAATACTGGTTGAGAGTCCATTTTCTAAATAGTTAGATTTAATTTTATTTGGATTTTGGAATTATTATGATTTTTTTTATTTATACTTTCGGCTAGCAAAAAATACTTTCTTATGCTATTAGAAGATAAGAAAATTATTTAGTTGATATGTAATTATTTTTATCCTCAACCAGTTTTTTCCCTATCAATAATAAACAAATAGTGATATTTTCTTTTGATTATACTCTTGTTTTACTATTATTATTATTATTATTATGAATTCTATAATGAAGTTTAGTATTAATTATACTCTTATTGAAAAATATTAGGATATGGAGTCTTATTATATTATTACTTATTATTGTTGTTATTGTCATTATTTAAACTTTTCTATATTATTTATTATTGATATTGAGAGTGATGCTATTTATTATTGAAAAATTGATATATTACTGAAAGATGTTGGATCCAACATAACATTAAAACCAAAGATTAAACTAGGTTTGAAGATTTTTAATTAAAGAGACTGTATTCAGAGAACATTGGAAAAGACTCTTTTATACATACTATTGAAAGACTTGTTTCATTTAAAGGACTTATTTAAAATAAACTATGCATTAAGTCATTGTAATTATTTAAACTTCCATGAGAACGAATTTTTATTGTTTTTATTATATTTTTATCTCTTGCTTATTAATATTCATAACTTATTTACTGTTATTATATGTATTATCTCCTCTGCACTTACAAATGGTAAGTGATGTTGTAACATTATTGTATTTCTTTCAGGGAAATGCTCCTACCTAAATTTAATTCAGATTAATTTCCTCTTAACTATTTTATTTTAATCGCTAATATTTTTTATATTGCGTTAATTTTCTTTTCTTCCATCTCTTGGCTTCCTGGGTTTGACAGTTTTATTCCAAAATTTAACTTTTCTAAATTATTATATTTCTGTTGTCTGAACTTGTAGTTTTATTTAACTATCAATTTCATACAAAGCCTTGGGGAGGGGGGATAATATTACAAATTTAAAATTTTTTCGCCAAAACTAACCTTTATACTATCTTAATTTTCTTATAATAATATTCCGTACTTACTTCAAATTATTAAATTAAAATCTTGTTTCTAAATCTAATCTGTTAATCCTTATGCAGACGATATAAATTCTTAATTTGCCTTAAAAAACATTATTCCAGTATGCGTAAATTTAAAAAGATGGCTCTAAATTAAAAATATTCTTAATTAAAACTTTATTTCTTAATATTCCAAATAAAACTAATTTCTTCTATGTTTTTATCAACCCTTTTTAAGAAAGTCTTATTAAATTTATTCCAAAACCGTACCTTTCAAAAAATATCATTATTTTATTTTATCTATTTATTTATTTTTCCTACGTCAACCTTTGATGTGTGCATATTAATAAATTCATTTCTTTTCTTTTTCTCTTAAAATTAATCATTATAAAAATCGTCTGCGTAAAATATTTAAAATTCTGAGTCAATTATAAATTGGTTAAATAATATTTTTTAAAATAAATTTATCGTCTCTTTAAAATAGCCTCGTAACTGGACAAGAATTCTGTTTACATAAAAGAATGATGGTTTGAGGTTACAGAATGTTCCAGTACTTTCTTTTTTAGTTTAGAAGGTGGAAGTCTCGAGATGAGAGAGAAGATTTCTTGGGTTGCTTCTTCGATAAGGACAGCTCGCTGAAATAATGATGGAATTTTTGCAAAAGGAGCTTTTCCTTCCTCATTATTACGAATTTAATAAATGAATTTACAGCAGCCCATGACTAATTATTGGATCTTCTACATTTATTATTTTATTTTGTTTTTTCCCTCGCTTGCCATGACTGCGTGTTTCTTTTTAACCAGTGGAAATAATTCGAGTTCTCCTTAAATCGTCGCATATATATATATGGTTATATATATATATATATATATATATATATATTGTTATATATATATATATATATATATATATATATATCAACATTTGAACGAAGGGTGGTTTTGGGGTCTGGGGGTCATGATCGGTGAAAATATACCAAAATTTTCTGGAAGTTCTTTCCTCCGGACGGCTGCAATTGGTAGCTTTTTACTTTTTGTAATGAAAGCTACCTAAAAGTATGAATTTCCTGAGGAGATATTTTATTAAATATACGAATATATGAAAAGCTCATAGCCTTAACAGTCCGTAAGTGAATTTATAAGGCGAGTTACCAGAACCCTTAATACATGCAAATCCATCGAAATTCGGAAATCGAAAAATATTTTGAACACAGAAACATTTGAACATCTTCTTGATGAAAGAAGAAAGTAAAACCGACAACGCAATGTAACTTTTAATTCTGCATTAATTTTAGTAGGAATATGTATGTATTTTTTAAAATATAAAGTTTATTAAAAAGACAACCAGCTTTTAATAAAAAAAACGCATCAAATCTTCCATTTTGTATCATATCCGATGCACCAATAAATTCTAAATATTTCCCAGGTGCCTTGGATTTGCTTAAATTTGTGCCCTACATCAGGAAAAATCCGAATCAGATATATTATATGTGATCAGATCCGAATCAGATATATGTATATACATATATACATATATATATATATATATATATATATATATATATATATATACATATATATATATATATATATATATATATATATATATATATATATATATATATATATATATATACATATATATATATATATATATATATATATATATATATGTGTGTGTGTGTGTGTGTGTGTGTCTGTGTCTGTGTCTGTGTGTTCGTATGTCGCCATTCTAGCATCAAAAAGTGTATGAAAATATGCATAGAATTGAACCAAATTTTTTGTGAATGTTTTTGGCTGTGGCAAGCAGGTTCTCTTTTAATTTTGAAATATTCCGCCGGAAAGGGGCGCTGCAATAGCAAATTTTGTGCCATTTTTAGTATTGTACCACCTAAAAGTGTATGAAGTTATGCATCGATTTGAACGAAATTTTTTGTGTATGTGTTTGGATATGGCTAGTTGGTCCTCCCTGAATAAAAAAAAATCAAGTCGGAAGGGAGCACTGCAATAGCGAATTTTGTACCATTTTCAATATTTTACCACAGAAAAGTAGATGAAGTTATACATAGAATTGAATGAAATGTTTTGTATAAGTGTTTGTCTATGGTCAGCAGACCCTTCCTGAATTTGAAAAGAAATCCGCCGGAATAGGAGCTATAATTGGGATGTCTGTGCCATTTTCATTATTTTACTATTAAAAAGTATGTAAAGTCATGTATAGAACTGAACTAAAATTTTTGTGTATGATTATTTTTGAGTATGGCAAGTAGGTCCTCCCTGAATTTGAAAAAAATCTGACTATCATTCTATTGTCCATCGACACGTGCAGAGACGGAAACTCGTTTTTATTCCGATTCATTGACTGAAGCAGAAATTTAAGATGAAAATCAAAGTTTGTATAGTATTGAATTAAAAATTTTAAAACATTAATGTGTGTAAATGTTTTTTAAAATATTAAAATGCACGTAAGAGATAGAAAAAAGTTTTGGGATTGGCACATCCAACTAGTTTTCCAATATTTTGAAACTTTGAAACGAGTAAGACCTTTTTGTACAGTGTGTTTAATAAAGGTTTTTTTAATGATAGAAAATATACAATTTAAAGGGCATGGTTATTAGGTTGTTCATACATTTTGTATCGAATAACTTAAAAAGAGGTTACATTTTTCACAATTGTCTCAAATTTTAAAATGGCAAAATTGAGTTCAAAATATTCAAATGCAAACATTTTTCTTTCGTGTTTCAATTTTTAAATAGAATGTAACGTAAATATTGAGATAAATTTCATGCAGTTTTTGTACACTTTGACATTCTTATTATTTGTTACAGCGCTAAAGAACCCGTTTGAACTATTTTAAACTGAATACTAAATTATGAGCTACCTGATAATCATTTTAAATAGGCTATCTTTATACTTATTATAGTAATAAATTTAATGATTATTAATTAAATTATCATTAGTAAATTTAGGCTTTAAGTAGTTCTTCATGAAAAACCTGCATTAACTTGCAATCTTCCCTAGTGGTTTACGCAACTGTTATTTTTTCTGTCGAATAAACACGATCTATTCTTTTAACTTTGTCATCTTTAATACATTTTTTTTTCATTTGCTGGCGGATTGCAAAAAAGGTCCCTTTTTTGACTCATTGTGATATTCGAATCTTTTTGAAGATAATATTCCCGTGAAAATAAGCTAATCCAACGCCGTGTTCGTAAAACCTTGTAATAAAGCAATGTCTCTAATCTCAATTTTAAATAATACAAGGAAAAGTAGTGGCAAATATTTTTAAACACCAGTGAAACCGCCACCTATGAGTGCCTGAAGAAAATCCCTAATTAATGTTGTTTAAGTGTTAAATGACGACATGACTAGGTTTTAGAAATTAATATTTAAAAATAAGCAAAATTTACCGATTTTTTTGTATTTCTCGAGTTATAATAGCTCTAACTAATTAAGTCTCAATTTCGAAAAATTCGTTTTTACTTTTTTGGTATACCAGAAAAAGTAAATAAATGGAATGTAACACAAATCTTCATATATGGTTGATATCTTGCACCACTGCCATCATTGATACAAGAGGGCTAAAATATTCTCAGCATCTAACTACAGATATAACACAGGATTATTATTTAAGCTCGAAACTGGGTTCGAATCTGTTACATATAATATTGCCAGCGCCCACTGAATAATTAATTCTCTAAGTGACATAAAGAATGATGGGGGTCTAATCGGATTCTTTTAAGCAATTGTACGGTACCCTAAACCTGTACACCATTAATTTCTAAAAGTTTTATTTAACTTATTTAGTCTTAGAATAATAAGACGAAGAAAACTTTTTAAATTTATCGGTGTGAAAATTTAAGTTATTTTATAAATGTTGAAGAAAAAATCCGCTATTTCTGTGTAAACCAGTAGGCCTATAATGCAGGACGCGGTAGTCTTGCTGAACATGTTACACACCGAGTTGGCATCAGGAATTACATTTATTGCCAAAGTTATCTTTTGGTAAGTAGAATTACTTATTTTGTAACACGATGCACAGATTATTATTAAATTGAATAAAAAAAAGTGTAAGTTCTGGTTTTCATTTTTGGGCAAATAATTTCTAAAACTGTGTCATTTCAATATCAAGGGATAAATATAGTCTCAACCAAAAGTCAATAAATCCATAATTTTCCTAAAAATGTTTTAATGGATGAATGAACATACCTATGATTGCTTGTGAATGCGAATCAGTTATGTCAATTTTGATGTTATATATATGTAATAGATTAGAAACAAACCAAATAATCAAAGTATGAGCCGCCTCGGAACATTTTACTGCGATTTTTAGGACAACTACTTCGAGGCTTGACAGTTACAGCACTCTATTAAAAAAACCCTGATCTTCGTTGGCGTCTTCGGCTTTGGTACTCATTAAGTACTTGAACGTACAGGTTTTAAAATAATTTTCCAGAACGAAGCTCTCTCCTCTAACGAACGACAGCGACATCCTGAAAAAATGGCATCACTTTTCAACGCAGGATAGCTGAACTAAAAGTAAGCTTGTGCAATGATCATGTGTCGCCATGCGTTCACTGTAAAAAAAATCTGTAAAGTTATTAAAAGTTTTCTAGGAAACTGGGATTCCTAGAACTTTTTATGTAACGGCAACAGAAAAAATTCATGCAACAGATACAGATTTGCACTGAAAGTCAAAAAATCTGTAATGTCACTAACAATTTTTTAGAAAACTGGTATTAATAGAAATTTTTATATAACGGCGACTCAGGTTACAGATAAAATCTTAGTAAGATAACTGTAATTTTATTAATTTTGTTTTTTGTTTGTAGAGATACAGATTTCTGTAGCTTTACAAAAATTAGTTTTGTTTATTTACATCTTTTCTTGTACAGTGTACAGATGAAATATTAGTAATCATACAGATTTCGGCAACTTTACATCTGTAAGATTACAGATTTTTTTTACAGTGTTGCAAATGATTTGATTTGCCTTCCTGGTGATTGCAAGTGTGTGCTTTCATTTATTAAAAGGATTTTTACGTGATTATGATCATATTGACTTTTGGACAATACTTCAAAACTTTTCCCACGGTGTAAAACTATCTTCAAAACATGTTTATAACAAAAGCGGTAAAACTCGAAACCAGCAAAACTTGATTTATGTAGTTTCTGAAATGATTGATACAAATATATGCAGTTTATAACTATAAATAGCATTATTAGGTAATTTTCATAAATTGTTTAGATTCACTATCCGATACGAACAGTTTTGTTATGGAGCATAATGCTTGTTTAAAATGTTCTTATTTGATACAACAATTGAAAGAAATTTACATAGTGTATTGTTATCTTGAAACAAAAGTTTATTGCATTTATAAAGAACAATTTGTGATTATTTCCATATCTAGTCCTTCGATTCTAGATAAAAGATTTCGTGCAATTTAACTTTCAAGCTATTTTTGAAGACTTTGTTCAATTTTAATATTTTGTATATATAAAACAGTTACTATTTTTAAGAGGTAAAACTGTCGTGCAAAATATATTATAGGACAGGTTATTGTACTTAGAGACTCAATTAAAAAATATTCCTGAAAATCTAAGGAAAGATAAAAGAAGGGTGAGGGACTGCGACTAGGCTAGCATGCTCCATTAGCGTGCTACCGTTCTAGTTTACTGAAAAGGTAAGTCACAAGATCATTTTTCCCCTTTTCGTTAGTAAAAGTAAAGTTAAATAATGGTAATAAAAACAAAAAAGTAAAATTATATACCTCTGGAACTTTTTGTGTCTCAATTTTTAAGGTTTTTAACCAGCCTGTATTCTTGTATTTTTTTATTTTTAATCCAACGTAACATTGTTTCTAAAATACAACCCTCACTATTTTTTTTGGTTGTGATCAAACTTTTGTTACTTTCATGAAGAAAAACACATTTACTAAATCTGTTAAGATATACAGACAAAACGATTCCGTGAGACTACCTATTTTTTTCTAATGTAAATCAAAGACCATCGGTTTCATATGTTTTCATTCGCTTGATACCGCAATAGTTAGATTATCAGCTATTCATGAACAAATGCCGTATTATCCGAAACCCGATTCAGACATGCATGTTCATCCATAGATGCCAACATCTGTTAATTATTCCAAAGTCTGATCCAAAATTTGCACTTTCAAACGGAAAATATGTCTAAGAAAATGTGTATTGTTTCTATGAGGTACACTCTGATTTCCTTTTGAAATTTTTGATTAAATAAAATTTCCGGTTGGAAACGTGTTCCTCTTGAATTAGATTCCGGAATAGTTAAGAGTTGTTGGCATTTATATTTCCTTTTATGCCGTATCTCACTATAAACGAAGGTCTCAATCTGTATTACCGTCATGTGTAAATATTACTGTAGCAACCGAAATAGAAAAAACATTTTTCCGTGTATAATGATATCTCCTTTTCGATATTATTGCATATGACATGAATAAAAGCGTGGGTACTGTTTACTTGACTGTTGATTAGGGTGTCTTATAACGTTAATTCAAAAGTCCTTAGACAAATTATAAGGAGTGATTATATCACACTGCAACAATTTTTGAATAGGAAACCAGAATTATAATACTTTTGTTGAATCAAAAATACAGGTATCCTGTTCCACTCCAAACTCCAATCTTATTATTCCAAACTTTAACAAAGTGAAAATATTTTAACAAAATGTTTAACGGAGTGACCTCTATTTGTGTGAAACTCAATGGCATAAATAAACGTTCACGTACAGAATTTTGGTCAATGAGATTGTAAGTGATTTAAATTGCATTTTAAAGCATGGAGTGGTTCAACACTACATCAAAGTGGATGGTAATAAATTTTTAATAGCACTAATGATGTTATTACATTTGATAAAACTTGAAGTCTTTAGTAAATATCCTTAAAATATCTTCTTTAATTGTTGAATCCGTAATTCAAACATCAACACTATATTTTATTGATATAAAAGTTCCTTAAAAGTACTTTGTATCTTACATTGAGAAATTTTTTTACCGCAAAAATAAGTTTAAATAAGTTTAGCAAAAAAGTATTAAACCTTATTCCATTGAGGTCTTTAGATAGGATTAATGACTTCTAATAGGCCTCTTTTTTCTCTCTGTTTAATCACCAGTTCTGTGGTTATAGGATTATGTCTTTTATAACCTTTTCAGACCGCAGAGTTTATGTACTTTTTTAATTTAAGTTATATTTTTATATAAACAAACTGATAAGTAAGAAAGTTTAAAACAACGAAAAAAATAAATTATATTTTTTGTACATAAACTTTTTATGATACACGGAGATTATAAAAATGTATTTTTTAAGGTAGGTATCGTATGAAATACTACCTATTGCGGTCGCTTTTATGCTGGAATTTCTAAAAAAGTTTCGCAGATTTACACCGATCATGACCCCTGGACCCCAAAACTACCATCAGTGAAAATCTTTATCTATCTATCTGTCTATCTATCTCTCTATATATCACTTTTTATGGACACGATAACTTCTATAATTCTGCTCAAATCTCTTCAGAAGTGATACATAAAATCAAGGAGGCATAAAATCTCGGTCAAGCTCGTTAATGGGCAAAATTGGACTAAGGGGGGTGGAAATGGGGAGATGTTTTATGAAAACGGAAATAACCCAATAACTTCTTAGTTAAAATAGATATAGAATCAGTTTAAAGTTTATATTACTTTTAAAAAATGGGCCAAAATTTTATGCATAACATGTTTTTGATAAAGTTAAAAATGGACTCAAGGGGCGAAAGAATAGGAGTTTTGCAAGAAAAATTTCCTAACTTCATCAATTCTCAAGATACCAAATCTATTAATTTATTATAAATTTTCTTAATATTATCTAAAACATCTGTATTTATAAGTTTTTGATAGGGGAAACTCTTATCGCAAAAAAATAAAATAAAATAAAAATTAAAAATTAAAATTAAAAGGAAATCAAAAAGAGGGATGCAAGAAGAAAAAACCCATAACTTCATCAATTCTTAATATATCAAATTCAATTAAATTTATTATACATCTTATAGTAATATGTACAACTTTTACATAAACAAGTTTTTCATAGGATTAATACGTACAGCAATAACAAATTAAACAAAAGTAGGAGTTGAAGGAAAAATCATAATAAGAATCTGCTTATATTCTGGCTCATTTTTAAATTTATTTTACTCTCAAACACATCCAATTTTCAGATTCTGTTATTTAGGAACTGTATAATGTGCCCTATTGGTCAGTGTTTTGATAAAGGCATAATATATTTTTTAAAATGCGGTCAAAGTGGGCATTTTGAACAGAATTTCCCGAAGCAATCGTGATTGAAGAATTGAGGATGTATCAAAATAACAAATTGTTTATTTTCTGACTTATTTTAAAATTCAATTTTCTCCTCAAACGTATTCAATTGGCAGTTTCTTTTATTTAGGAAGTGTATAATGTGCCGTATTGGTCGTTTTTTTCGTCAGGTCAAAATTTATATGAAAAAAATGCTATTAAATTGGGCATTTTGAGTCAAATTTCACTTAAGATTTTGATGAAACCAGCTCTTACAGAAAAATGAAATTGAAAACTCTTCAAAAGAGGCCAAATAAAGTTGTTAAACTGGGTTTATCTCTAATCATATTTTTATTCTTTGTTCTAACTTCTCGTTAAACTGAGCACTTAACTTCGAAATCTATCTGTGCCTGTAGGCCAAGTTGACAGGGATTTTTAGAATTTCTTAGGATTTTCTTTTATTTTCTTTTGATTTTAATAAACAAAATAAAATAAAAATGGAATGTCTAAAAATGTGTATTTTAAATTTTTATCAACATTTACATAGTAATAAAATGAGCACTAAATTTGTGTGACCATCACAAAACGTTCTTTTACATCATTCTAATATTTTAATTTAAATGGAGTATTTATTTCGTTTTATATTAACATATATATATATATTTATAATAATAACTTCAAATATAGAATTTAATAAATAAATCATTTGTATCACTGCATTACATATCTGATCTGAACCATACCCAAAAATCAATGTTATTCTTACAATGTTCTTTAAAATACGATTTTATTTATCTTTGATATCTCGCAATAGAACACAAATTGTTCATAGAGTTCTCAAGAGATGGCCATTATCAGTTAATTTTTCATGCCGAAGTACAGGGTGGTCATAAAAAAACTTTGCCGATGTATGGAGTTCTAGCGGTCAGTCCGCTCAACAGATCGAGGTGAAATTTCAGATATAGCTATTCAGAGGTATGAGTTCGAGATTCTGTGAACGGCAACAAAATGGCGCTCACGGTTACGGTTATAGTTACAGAAACTCGAAAATTTCCAATGGCAACACCCGTTTTTTTTCATCGGAAAATACTCAGCGCATGCGAAAACCTTAAAGAGTGTTGGAACCGTACGTGTATCGCAAGAAACGAACATGTTATGCACGAACAAAAAACTGTTCTGCGAATCCTCCCCCCCATGGAAAAAACTCGATTGGGGCGCAAGGAGGAAATTTGCATATGACACAGAGTCAGTACACTAATCTCTGATTACAATACAGATCGGAGAAATTAAAACTTTTATTTTGATTACACATTTTCCACATGGGTGCCATTGCCTGTGATGACACCCATGTGGAAAATGTGTAATCAAAATAAAAGTTTTAGTTTTATAAAAGTTTTAGACATCCCAAAGTAGTTTTTTTACGAAGTTCAGTTTGCACAATTTATAACTTTGTATTAGAATATTAAAGATATTTATGAGAATTGTGTAATTGATTATTTAATGCAGACGTGGAAAATGCCTTTTACTCAATATTTTTTTACTTTTATTTAAATTTTTTAAAATTACTTTTCACATGCTTAAAATGATACATTCTGACATTTGACAAATCGGAGCTATTGAGTCACAAAGGGTTAACGGAAATACAGCCATAGTGTTAAAAACAAACAAAGCAGCATAGAAACATCACCTTTTGAGTGATCAAAACCCCAAATAGAATTAGCATAATGTTTGAAAATAAGTATCTTACGTTTTTTTGCATTTTCTTCAAATACCTAGACATCACGCACTTCGTGAACGATGCTGCGAGCATTGTTTCTAAAACACAACCCTCATTAATTATTTTGTTGCGATCAAAATTTTGTTACTTTCCTGAAGAAAAATACACTTACTAAATCTGTTAAACGCAATCTGCAATCTGTTAAACACGCAAAACGATTCCGTGAGACTGGTTATTTTTTTCAATGTAGACCAAAGACCCTCGGTTTCACATATTTTCCTTCACTTGATACCGCAATAGTTAGATTATCAGCTACTCACCAACAAATGCCGTATTATCCGAAACCCGATTCAGACAAGCATGAGTAAAGCAAGACACACACCCACACAGTGACGTCACAGTGACGTCACTGTGAGTCACTGTGGTCACGTCACATCTGTGACCAAAATGCCATCCCTCAGTGACGTCACATTGTGACTAAAATGTGACGTCACACCTGTGATCAAAATGCCACCCTTCAGTGACGTCACATTGTGACTGAAATGTAACGTCACTTCTGTGACCAAAATGCCACCCCTCAGTGACGTCACATTGTGACTGAAATGTGACCTTCTTAGAAAATTAAAAAATATATACAAAAATTCTTCTAAAGATGTTATTTAACGGAAAAAATATTTTTCTGTCAATTGAAAAAGTTTTTGTGATGTCACTGTACCAAAAGGCCACCACTCAGTGAAGTCCCATTGTGACTGAAATATGACCTTCTTAGATAATTTAAAAAAAATACAAAAATTCTTCAAAAGATGTTATTTAATGGAATAAATATTTTTCTGTCAATTGAAAAAGTTTTTGTGACGTCACTGTAATGCCACTGCAAATAACGCCCTCATAGCATGCATGGTCACAGTGACGTCATTGTGACGCCACTGTGAGTCACGGTGCTCATGTCACACCTGTGACCAAAATGCAACCACTTAGTGACGTCACATTGTGACTGAGTGGTGACGTTCTTAGAAAACTTCCAAAATCTGTTATTTATTGTAAAATTACACTTTTTTGACAATTAAAAAATATATTGTGACATCATTGCTATGTCACTGCATGTAATGCACGTCATGTCACATTTGTGACAAAAAAACACCATATTGTAAAGCTGCAGTGTAACAAAAATATGAACTTAAAAAATCTCAATAATCTTAAAAAATTTCCACATATAAAGAGAGAAATAATTTGAACTGTAATTTAAATAGGCCGTGTAAATGTATTTCGAGCTTGAATAAGATTGATAATCTTACAAATTTTTTTATTTAATATTTAGTGATTTATTTTTCGACATTTTGGAAAATGATTAAATTTTTTCCTGTAATAACAAAACTACAAAGAATCACTTACGCAAGGGCAATTATCCATTTTCCGTACCAAATATGCAAAACTTGTTTTTCTTGTCACAGATCTTGTAAAAATCAGGCTATGATATGTCATTAAAATATGCAGTTATATATTACATAACGTTTTTATCATTTCAAAACATTTAAATAATTTTAAACATTAATGTATGGATGTGTATCTAACATTTCAAATCAAATGAGTAATTTGTTATCCTTGACAGTGAAAATGTGTGCGTAAATAAAGAAAAATATTTGTATTAAAAAATGGATGTATTACACATAATTATTAATTAGGATAGACTGAAAAAAGATTTTTAGACCGAAATCGAATCGAAAGACACAAATAAAAAGCTTTTATCCTCTGTAACCCCCCTTTTAGGCAGCTTTCATTACAAAAAGTAAAAAGCTACCTATTGCAGCCGTCCGGAGGAAAACACTTCCGGAAAATTTTCACCGATCATGACCCATAGACCCCAAAACCACCCTCCGTTCAAATGTTGACATATATATATATATATATAACCATATATATATATATATATATATAACTATATATTTATATATATATATAATAGGGTGGAGTGAAAAATCGAAAGTTGGAATTTTGATTTTGGATAGCAGCCAAAAGTTGCCTTTTTATACCGCTAATACACGTGCAAAATTTCATTAATTTTGAAAACCTTCTTGAGTCCCCTACCAGGCCATTTATATTTTCATTGATTTATACGATAGATTCTTACCTTAAATTGTACATTAACAGGATTTTTTGGTAATCTCGTTTGATATTTTTATATTTAAAATGTAAAGTGTAATTCCTTTCATCATTTTCAAACTTTAAGTCTTTATTTTTAAATATTTGAAACGGTTTATTGAGTTTTAAAAACTGTATATTATCATTTTTACAGTCAAAATGAGTATGTATGTAAGAAAATCAAAGTTTACCATTACTAGAAGTTGGTGATTCTTCAAAACTAAATAAAGCTGTTTTGCCAACAATAGCAGAATGCTATAAAATATTATTATTATACAAAACAATAAATAAAAACACATCAGTAATTGTAAAGTTTCGTCAAAACTAGAGGAAAAAAAAGTCCTGAGGGAAAACACCGAAGGCATCAATTATTGTAGTTTCCCAAAGACGAATTGATCAAATGATAGATAACAATTTTTCTGAATATCAGAAGCTTATTCAATTCCCCAAAATCAAAGTAAATTATGGAAAATTGAGGTTCATCGAAGAACTATAAGTTACAAACATAATCTCTGATTTTAAGAGTCAAATGAATTGTATTTGCGACACATTATACCATCTTTTGGACCAGAAAAGATCATTGCAGGAAGTATCAAAATATTGCACTGAAAAACATTTAAACCTTGATAAATTTATGGCAATAGGTTGTGACGGAACAACTGTAAAAAGTAAGATAAAAAATCATGCTAAGAGATTTTTGAAACTAAGATGTAGTCGTCCGTTTTAGTGGCTAATAGCTCTTTACAAACGAATTGCTGCTAAGTCATAGAACTTGATAAACAAAATAAAGGCTCATGAGTTTTTCCTTCTCTAATTGGAAAGTCGTTGAATCAATGTGAATAATAGACAGTTATGGAAATTAAAAAATATCTACTCTTATCACACAGAAATGAACTCTGGAGAGTTAAGTGTAGACCAAAATTATCTTTGACATGTGTCAAACATTTGCATCTGGTTAATGCTCCTCAAATCTGGTAAATCGTAATCCAGCAAGAATGTCACACTCTAAATGATTGACAACTGCCAACTTATTACTTGGTTTGCAGATTGGAAGTCAGAATTCACCCCAAAATCTGAAGATTATGACTGAATTTGTAATGAAAGTACATTCGTCTGGTGTTTCACTTCAAGAAAGATTCTTCTTGCAACAATAGAGCTCAAAATGTTTTTTATAAACAATCAAGTTGTTTTGTTATTTGACGGAATATTTAAAGAAAATTCTCAATCCCGTTATTCAAAAAAAAAAAAAATGTATACTTCTGTCATTGAGATAAAAATTTGCAGAAACGATAACTGATAAAAAAAATCATGTTGGAGAATTCGTATTCCAAAGAATATTGAAGATGAAGGATATTATATATTCTACAATAATACAGTTTCATATTCCAATATTGAAATTCAGTGTTACAAACTATATAAACATCATTAACTGGCATGAATGTGAAATCACCCCTCATTCTCAAAAGAGTAGCATGAGAGAAACTGGAAATTCCCAGAAAAAAAAAAAAAAATCGAAAGTCCCATCTTTTCAATTTAAAAATGTCCCTGTTAGATTAAAGTATTTGAAAGATGCGTAAACGTAGTTATTGAAGCTCCATTAGCGGCTGTAGTAGTAGAAGCAAGAACCGGATATATATGAGCAAAAATTAAATCACAAAAGGTAATACCTAATTTTGATAACAAAGACTAATATACATTAGAATGAAATGAAAGTTTTAAAATACATCGTTTATATTCTTTTCATTTCATTACTATATATTCAGAAAACTGACTGCATTTCCTTTATATTTAGAGAACTATCTTTCATGTGCATTCGGAAAATAAAAGTGAAAGCATGCCTGCTTGTGTTTTCCCTTCTCTGTGACAATATGATTCATATTTTAGGGTTTTATTCGCAATTCAAAGAGTTAAAACGCAACTATACTTAGATCGTTCACAAGTAATACTTTAAGAAGTCATTTTTGTGGGTTATTTTACTGAAATCAGAAATTTAGTTTTTTTTTTTTTAAAGTTGATTAATTTACACTACATTGTGAAATCTTGATTTTCACATGAAAAGAGCATAATCTTTAAGAGCTGGTACAAAACTAAAATGAATTCCAAATAAAATGAAATTTTAACAATATATTCAGTGTGCCAAAAAGCAACATTTTAGTCCTATCCAAAGAAAAAATTCCGAAAAAAATTTTTTTTTGGGGTCATTTACCCTACATAGTGAAATTTTGATTTTCACGTATAAAGAGCATAATCTTTAAGAGATGGCAGAGAACTAAAATAAATTCCAAATGAAATGAAATTTTAACAATATATCCAGTGTGCCAAAAAGCAACATTTTAGACCTGTCCAAAGAAAAAATTCCGAAAAAAATTGCTTTTGGTCATTTACCCTACATAGTGAAATCTTGATTTTCACGTATAAAGAGCATAATCTTTAAGAGCTGGTAGGGGACTAAAGATGAATTCCAAACGAAATAAAATTTTAACCTTATATTCAGAGTGCCAAAACGCAACTTTTTAAACCTATCCAAAGAAAAAATTCCGAAAAAAAATTTTTTTGGTCTTTTTCACTCCACCCTAATATATAACCATATATATATATCTGATTTTTGTCATGCGATAACTAACGTATTTATGAACCGATTTGAATGAAACTTGGTATGTACATAGTACATATAAATGTCTCGACCGAGTTCGTTGGCCAGCATCATCCGCCATTTTGTTTCAAAATGGCGGCCATTTTAAATTTTTTAAAAATTTAAAAATTTAAAATTAAATGTGAAAAAATTAAAAGTTGAAGAATATTTTTCTTTTACGTGTTAGAACTTTAAACAAAGATTCCAGAACACTTTTTATTTTGTCTATATCTTAAAAAATGATTGAGTTATAGCACTTTGAATTTTTCTTATGGCTGACATTTTGAAACGATCTGATTTTTGTCATGTAATAACACGCGCATTTATGAACCGATTTCAATGAAACTTGGTATGTACGTAGTACATACACATGTCTCGACCGAGTTCGTTGGCCAGCATCATTCGCCATTTTGCTTTAAAATGGTGGCCATTTTAAATTTTAAAAAAAAATTAAAATTTAAAATTTAATGCGAAAAAATCTAAATTTGAAAAATATTTTTCTTTTACGTGTTAGAACTTAAAACAACGATTCCAGAACACTTTTTATTTTGTCTATATCTTACAAAATGATTGAGTTATAGCACTTTGAATTTTTCTTATGGCTGACATTTTGAAACGATCTAATTTTGTCACGTGATAACACGCGTATTTATGAACCGATTTCAATGGAACTTGGTATGTACATAGTACATACAAATGTCTCGACCGAGTTCGTTGGCCAACATCATCCACCATTTTGTTTCTAAATGGTGGTCATTTTAAATTAAAAAAAATTTAAAATTTAAAATTAAATGCGAAAAAATTAAAAGTTGAAAAGTATTTTTCTTTTACGTATTAAAACTTAAAACAATGATTCTAGAACACTTTTTGTTTTGTCTATATCTTAAAAAAAATGATTGAGTTATAGCACTTTGAATTTTGCTTATGGTTGACATTTTGAAACGGTCTGATCTCACCGATCCATCATGTTGCTTTAAAATGGCATACACTTTATGATATCGTGGAATTTGGTGACTCTCTAAATCGCTTAAAATAAAACCAGGTTGAATAAAAGATGACTAATTTCTAAAAATTCCTATAAATATTCAGTCTTGACAAAAACTAGTATTCAATCTTATAAAATCACTAATTTTATAAGATTATTTCCACTAATTTGAGCTTAGTATTTTTGAACAATGTAACTTATTTTAAAATAAATAAATAAATGTATAAGTATATGAAAGGCTACCTCTTCCTCCCGGCATTGCCGGAAGGACTTTTTTTTGTATTAAGAAGATACTATGTATGTTCATATGTGATACAAACTTTATTTTAAAACAAGTTTTTTTATTATTAGCGTTAAATCTATTATTTTAAATCTTTAAAAACTTAAACAAAATTTTATCTAATAAACTTTAATTGTGATTATTATTAACTATTATTTACAAAAAAAAATGATTTTACAATTCATTTTAACTTGAATTGTTTTGAAACTAATAAAAATAAAAAATAAAAATACATTAAAAATTTTTTCAAATAAAAAAAAATGACCAGAATCACTCTCATAAAATTATTGCGTATTTAAACTGCAAAATATTGCATAAGAAAAGAAAAAACAAAACTGTCATGCGCATGGAAAGTGAAAATCGTCTGCAAGACAAGACTCTAGCGGGAGTCCGTGCAGGCTACTCTCGTAACCAGAGATTAAACAGCTCCGGTTAAGAAAAATAAAACCATATGAGAAATGACGTAACAGGAATGTCATATTCATAGAAATATTTTTTTATTTATTTTTATTTTTCGTTTGTTTATTTATTTGTTTATTTTGTTAAAAATTTTTTTAACATGTAATTTTGATACTTTATTATTTTTTAACACCTTTTAAGAAATTTTACCGAAATAAACAACCTACACTTCTGTTTACTATCCCAACAACAGCTGACTAGCGCAAGACACACTGGGAAAATAAAATATCGCTGATGTTGACAAACCCTGGTAACGAGAGTGCCTTTCACGATAGTTAGGGCTCTCGCTAGAGTCTATAGTCTGCAAGCGAAAGAATAAATAAACGTAAACAAAAATATTTTAAATTGATGATAGAAGACGCGAGAAGTTAGTTGACTGGAATTTATGGCAGATGTAACTTGTGAGCAGATGCGTATTGACACGGATTTAGAACTTAAACAAGAATGTCCACTACAACTCTTCGAAGCGGCAAAACATAAGTCCGAGAAAATTAAAGGGGCTTTGACTGTTAAAATGATTTGGTCTTTGCCACTTTAATTATTATCGGATTTAGTTTGTGCGGCAAAAAGAATCACTAGAACGAATGAATTCGAAGGGAAAAAGGTATGGAAAAATATTATTTTTCATGGTTGCATTTATTATTATTATTATTCTGAGAAAGATTTTAATTACCTTCTCAAAAACATGCTACAAAACATTAATGCTTTATTAACTTAATAAAGTCTAATACATCCATTATTTATTTTGTTGACATAAAAAACTTGATTATTAATAATTTGGATTAGGTTGTCAAAGGTAGTGATTTTAATTGCATTTTAATCTGCGTTGTTTCCTTTTTTAAAATAATTTGTTAAAATGTGTCCATAAGCATAAAATCATATGAAAATATATTATAATAAATTGTTAATATAATTATTAAACATTTAAAGATAATTATATTTTGTAATAAAGAAGCTTTTTTATAGAATAAAATTATTAACAAATATCCTTTTTTAATTTTTGTATTAAGTAATCTTCGGAAACATTGCATAATGTTATTTAAAAAATTGCATCCGCTCAGAAGAGGAATTTATAAGAGAACGAGAAGAAATATTAAAAGTAATCGTAGATGTTTGATATTTTAAAAAAACAATAACGTTAATGATTGTTTAATGTATTTTTTAACCTGTGAAATGTTATAAAATTTTTTAATAGAAAGTCACTGTGGGTGAAAACGTTTCAGTTGTAAATATTCTTATTGGAATGTTTTCAGAGAGAATTTGGAAGTTAAGACAATCAATAAGAATTTAAACATGATTGCATTTAAAACAAATAACGCAAGTACTTGAACGGTATGAAGTAAAAAAGTAATAACTGTATTTTATTATTATTTTTTCATTTCAGACACTTTTATTATTTCCTTTAATGAATCATTTTACAGAGGTAAATTTCAAAATATCCATTATATGTAGTATTAGTATACATCGTGATTAAAGTGGGTATTATAAATACTCTCTAATATTATAAATAAAATATTAATAATTATAATTAACATATTTGTTGTTCTATTTTATGTTTATCGTCGGAATTTTTATTAGGTAGATGTGTCTATGATGGACAGCCTTCCAGTTATGGATATCCCCTTAATGTTTTTTTTATTTATTAATATACTAATAAATATTTAGCTTTAATTTTTTTTATAATTCCTCTTTGCATGTTTTAATAATATTTTAATATTCATAGAAGACAGTATGTGAAGACAGTTTGCGAATATGTTTTGATTTGTGACAAATTTGTCACTAACTTTGTGACGGTGGCAGCATTGTCAATATTGGGAAGTCCCACTGGGGCACAATTATACAGTTATGAATATTGTTATGTAGTGTAAAATCACTTACATCTATAATTTTATTATACTTTGGCGATACATTTCAATTAAAACTTAGGAGCTGCTATAAAAAGAATGTACCAAAAGAAAGTTACTGAATCAAAATGTAATGCTATGCAGACATTAATCTTTGTTACATATTTTTTTCTGTTGCAATAAATGAGAATATTTAGGACAATTGAATAATCAATCTATTACAATTATTTCAAATTTAGCAATTTGTTTTTCTAATAAGCATTAAAATTAAAAAAAAAACTCTCCCTTTAAGTTGCAACACTAGCCACAGAAAAAGACCCGGATGATAATGTAATGTCTGTGGGAGCGTTCTTTTCAAATATCTCGCTCAAATTTTAATATTTTTACATGGTTTTTTTCATAGGATAGCTGAAGGCGATCCACAACCAGCGTAGTTTTTACTTTTTCAATTTTGGTTTCAGATTTAAAAAAAAAAATATTTTAAATTTTAAAACCGGTTTAAACCGGTTCTGATATTGAAACTTATTGAAACTATCATAATATAAATAATATATAAGGAAAATTGAAAAAGTAAAAAATAGGCCGGTTGTAGATCGTCCTCAGCTATCCTATGCAAAAAATCATGCAAAAATATTAAAATTTGAGCGAGATATTTGAAAAGAACGCTTCCACAGACTTTAGATTATCATCCGGGTCTTTTTCTGTGACTAGTGACCTTAAAGGAAGTGTTTTTATGATAATTTTAATGCTTATTAGAAAACCAAATTGCTAAATTTCAAATAATTGTGATAGATGAAATATTCAATTGCCTTAAATATTCTCATTTATTGCAACAGAAAAAAATGTATCAAAGATTAAAGTCTGCATGGCATTACATTTTGATTCAGTGACTTTGTTTTGGTACATTCTTTTTATAGCAGCTCCCAAGTTTTAATTGAGATGTATCGCCAAAGTATAATAAAATTATAGATGTAAGGGATTTTACTCTGTATAACATTGTTCATAACTGTATAATTGTGTCCCAGTGTAACTTCATAATATTGACAATGCTGCCACCGTCACAAAGTTAGTGACAAATTTGTCACAAATCAAAAAATAATCGCAAACTGTCTTCACAACCTTGTCACTATCGTCACAGAATAGTCACAGTTTTAATGACAATTTTGTCACAAATGACACATTTTTCACATTTTGGTCACATCGGGACGTCACAAAGTGGTCACGATGTGACGTTACAAACGAGCTCTAAAACGGCCATAACGACTTCACATTTTAGTCACAGTGACTTCACATCGACGTCACGTGACTTCACATCGACGGTCACAAAGTCACAATGTGACTTCACAACGACGTCACCGTGACGTCACCATCTCTTACGGGCAAGCAAGACATCCATGGATACCAACATCTGCTAATTATTCCAGAGTCTGATCCAAAATTTGCATGTTCAAATCTGAATGCATGTATCTGTTTTCTTTCCATGAGGTACATTTTGATTTCCTTTTGAAATTTTTGGTTAAATAAAATTTCCGGTTGAAAACATATTCATCTTGAATCAGATTCCGGAATAATTAAGAGAAATTGGCATTTATATTTCATTTTATGTCGAATCCCACTATAAACGAAGGTCACAATCGGTGTTTGCATCATGTGCAAATATCATTATAGCTCCCGAAATCAAGAAAATTTTCGGATACAAATATTTAGTTTTAGGGTTCGCACATTTCTACCGCTAAATTTTACGAATTTTTTCAAATTGTTTCACAGCAGAAAAATACTGTAAAATCCGTGAATGAGGGTTGGGGTTGCGAATTCTGTGTTTAAAAAAATAAATGAAAATTTTCTTGTTTTGTAATAGTAGCCAGAGTTCTTACAAAATATAAGGAGTGTGCGAACCTTGGCGATTTATTGGCTACGTGTTCTCATTATAGGCTTTTTTGAATAAAAACACCCTAATTGATACGCAATGATGTGCACTTGAACATATGCAAGACGACATCATACACAACATAACAGCGGTTTTAACAGCAATTACAAAGGGGGATTTCTATGAATGATTTTAACAATGAAATGTTCACTGCGCTTTTATTTATCATAATAGCAACATTCGTACAGAATGCGTGCTCAGATTGGAAGTTTTAGCCTTAACAATAGCAACCCACATTAAAATATTCAATGCTACTCGCCTTAAAGAGTTCGATAAATATAAACGAACATTTCCTTACAAATAGTGGCAAGGCATGCTACCTTTGTTTTTGGTCCAACTTCGTATGGACTACACATATAAAATATTATATATATATATATATATATATATATATATATATATATATATATATATATATATATATATATATATATATATATATATATATATATATATATATATATATATATATATATATATATATATATATATATATATTAGCATACATTAAGCGCTCTAAATGTATGCTATTCCGAAGCTGACAGAAAAAAAATTAGAATACAGCCGAGCACTATTACGATTAAAATAATAAAACTTTGAACAAATCACTGTAAAGTCAAAACAATACGCAGGACGCGTTTTGAGCCGGAAAATATAACAGCCCGTCATTAGTCACTGTAGACACGTGTTCGTAAAGGAACACGGTCACAAATCAACAGAAAAGTTACAGTGGCTGATAACACGCTGTTACATTTTTTAGCTCGAAGAATGTCGTGTATTGTTTTGATTTTATGGAAATTCATAGAAAATTTTATTATTTTAATAGTGATTTATAGCCAGTTTTTGCGATGCTGTTTTAACAAAAGAGTATTAGTTTTACTTTACGTATGTATGCTTGGGCACTTTGCACCTAGATTTCATGTTTCGCAAAAAATTATCTTTATAAACTAAATAAATAATTCATGTCTTTATTCAAGTGAAAAAACACTTAAAACACTGGCGATAATTAACAATTTAAATAATACATTTTGTAAAATTCACTGGATTATCTCTGACATTGTCCCCTTATGGACACGTATATGCTTCAGTTGATGACGAGCTGCTATTGTTTTAGCTCGAAACGCGTCCTGTTTCGCTTTCCATTTCATGGTGATTTTTACCAAGTGTATTATTTTAACTTTATTCAAGTACACACACACACACACAGACACACATATATAAATTTAATTAATCTAGTTGTTGTTTTTTAAACTATAATTAATATAGATATTGCTAACCTTGATTGTATTTTACTGTTCTGATTAAAAAAATATCAGTATGGATATATTTTTATAATACTCTATTGTTTCCAATTGAGAATAAGAAAGTAAATACAGAAGTAACTAAAAGATGAATTATTAAAGGAAAACAAAATCTTAAATTAATAACCTATACATTAAGCTAGGTATATTCTGTATTAAGTCCTTCGATTTATTACGGTGTCTATTATTATTTTAACAATTCTGGAAATAAGACGTCATATAAACAACTAGAAAATCAATAATTTTTATTGTTTTTGGATAATATTCATCTTTCTAGATAAGTGGTACATCCAAAGTGTAGCTCGCAATCAATGTGTCACGATATAGTTGTAGTCATTGGCGCGTGACTTGGAATTTGACAGAAAAGTAAGCTTTTCGTGACTGCTGGGACAATCTGTCTGATGTGAGGTAAAATACCAGTTTCCCGGTTGCAAGAAATAAATCTAAGTGATATCAAGCAAAATAGGAAAAAATATGGAAAGGAATTAATTGTGATGCTTATTTTTTTGTTTATAGAAATAGCTTTCGTTTTTATTTTTAACAGAACCTTGCTTGAATAAATAAATTAACCGATATAAATGCGTGAATAAATTAATAAAGTAACAAAAGGTTTATGGCTGAAAGAAAGGAAATAAAATCACGCACAAAAAATGTTTGTTAGGTGTAAAGGAAATTTATCATTTTTAGTTTTATAAAACCTACCGAAAAGATTTTGTTGATTTTGATTTTATGCTTAAAAGTTCACACATGGGCATGCTGTATAAAACGGCAGTAGTACTTGAAATAAACTGAAATATCAGATGTTAAAACTAAGTACATGCAAATTTGCATTATAAAAAAAGTACCATCTATTGAAAAGAAAATCTTTGGACAAAGTTTTATAAGAATGTGAACTACATTCATCTAAATCTAAAGAAAATGAAATAAAAGAATCATTTAAAGGGAAAACTATTTTCTAAAGAACTTGCTTGAAACGAATGTATTAAAACTTACATGAAAGTGTTGGTTGATTTTCGTTTTATGCCACAATCTCATTTAGTGGACATTAGGGTGGTGCGAAAAAACAAAAGTTTTTATTTCCGAATCGCTATAGTGCGGAAAAGTTGCGATTGGTAAATACAAGAATAACAAAAAAAGAATTTTTCAAATCGGACTTTATCTTCCGATCGCGCAAACCACCTAAATATTAAAAAAAAAATTAAAATTTTCGATTTTTTCAGAATTTTTTTAAAAATATTACATATACATATATTTTATCACTATAGTGAAAAATATTTGCATATTGTACTGTTTAATAATAATAAAAAATTCAATTGCGTTTAGAGAATATCTTCCGATCGCGCACGCTCATTAAAAATCGGGGAAAAACTCAATTTTCAGTGATTTTGATGTATTAAGAAAATAATTAAATAAGTTCAGTTTGCGGTCTCATGTTAAAATTTAAATGTAAATTAATACTATTGAGCACATTAGGCTATTTTTGAACAACGGATATCTTACCACGACGAGATCGCTGCAGGGCGAAAAGGTGTAATATTTTGCGCAATTCCTGTTAGCCACTTTGCGAAACAGGGCTGAAGTCGCCATACGTGTACATAACACCGATCTCTCCCCAACCTCGTCCACTTGCACAGTGTGCCATTTCATATCAGTGAGCCCGTGAACGAATTTCGTTTGTTAATTGGGTGTATTATGTTATTTTAAATACATTAACATGTGACATGGATACGGATATGCATATGTCGTTGACCAAAAAAATTACTAGACAGTATTTTCATTGTCCTATATTCGGTCATCCGAGAGATTTTCTGCCAAATAATCTTCCAACACATGAAGATGTTCTTCGATGCTGCTTTGAAGAGAGGTTTCGATTAGCAAGTAAACTCAACAACATCAAAGTGAGTTTCTCATCTGTCAGCAATACAGTGGCACAAAAAATAAAGTATATCTATTAAAAGGCGCCAATCCCAAAAGTTTCTGAGTATAGAATCATTTAGATAATGCCTACTACGATAAGTATTATAAACTAACGAAATCTTATATTCTAGACAAGCAAAAGCCAGATTTTATATAAAAGGTTGATGAATCTAAAAAACAAGGAGCTCATTTGTGTGATATTACTGCCTGCAAATATGTAATGAATTAAAATTGCGCCTGTAAAATGGCTCCAGATCTGAGGGAGTGTCCGATTGAGACTAATTGTACGTCTGAAAAACACAACAAATTCCAATCATTGAGCATAGATTTATCTACCTCCCGAGAAAGTACGGAACGGGAAAAATTGGTACTATAAATCAAAAGGAGGAAAAAAAACTAAAAACAAGACTTGAACGACGAAACTATATATTGAAAAGGTAACCTTCCAGATCTGCTGAAGCGGAAATGAAAGATCTTGAGCATTTAGATGAAATACAGGAGAGTTTTAATGCTAATTTAGGTATATGTAAAATCTCATTACCATGACCGATACAGCCTATCAGATTTAAGAAAAAGAAATTACCATGGCAAATGAATGTGGAGTTAGAATCTACATCGTTACATTGCAATCGCAATGGTATATCTGAACCTGCAGGTGCTGCTATAGCGTTGAGTGTGCTAGATTATATTGCTGTAATAAGTAAAACAGATGCTTCTAAAGTTATTGATTGATACAAAATTATAATGGAAATCAGCGGCACTAGAAAAAAATTACGTCAAAGTCAAATGAATTCTGAAGAACCACATGACATGTATTTTGATGGAAGAAAAGACGATACTTTATTTATCCTCCTCAGTTCTGAGAGAAATATCACGAGGGACAACATATACCTGCTTAAGATTACTATAAAACATCTTCAAACATGTATCAATTTACATGTATTATATGAACGCATTTATTGAAAAAGTCTAGAAGTGTTTTTAACAATCCCAGAAGCATTTAAATTCATTTAAAGGGTGTTCTTTAGTGTCTTTGGTATACAGGCTTACAAATTCATCATCGAATTGAAAAACCATAAATGGCGTTGGGACGATACACGTATGACTAAAGTTGCTGGTGTAGTATCATGGCACATAGTCCTAATTAGTTCCTATGTAATGTAATAATCCGCACTCTAAAACAAATGATTATATTTTTATTTTAACTAAGAGTTCACAAATGCAACTCCAAAAAACCATATTAAAACAAATCTTACAACATTTCTTAATTCAAAAGTAAAAACAAAAATCTGCTATTGAAAAACATGTCTTATAGTCACTCCTTCGTTCCGCGCAATGGTATTTTTTGGAAGTGTTTTACGCCGGCAATTTCTATTGAAAGTATATCATTTCAACGCCATTTATGGTTTTTCAATGCGCTTACATTTTTGCGCATGAAAAAATGGATGTTTCGATTCGAAAATTTCAAAAGTTTTCACTGTAACCGTAACCGTGAGAGCACTATTGTTTTAAATAATCACGATCTCGAGTGCATGCTTTCAAGTAACTAATTCTAAAATTTTCTTTCTATTTGTTGAGTAGTTAAGTCGCGAGGAGTACATATATGGGGGAAGTTTATTTATGACCACCCTGTATAGTAGAATCATATAGACGAAAATGTAAAAAGTAGAATCACAAGAAACAAGATGGCGCTGCAGTCTTAAGACTTCAGTGCCATCTTGTTTCTTGTGATTTTTCTCACTACGGACGCAATGAATTGCGTCCGTAGTGAGAAAAAATTATTGTAAATTGTTTTGTTTGCGCATAAAATATCCTTTCGATAATTTTGTCATATAATTTAGCCAGATGAAAGTGTGAAGTGATGTAAGAGTTCTTTGATAGTTGGAATATTACCAGTTTACAAAATTCAACTTTTTTTATACCCCGAAAGAAATGTATATAAATGTCTACCTTAAAATCTAAATCCTTGTCTAAATGTGTATAGTCTACCTTCCTTAAACCTAAAAGTGTCAGCAGAAATATTCTATTACGTCACAATTTTCTTTCTGCGGTCATTTTCTTAACTACTAAACATGGTGACGACAGTTTAATGTTCATTTGTTCGCTTACAACAAATATTTTCTTTCGGATTGAATTAAAATGTCGAGTAGAAAGTGTAAACAAAGTTCTTCTCATTTTTGCTATCTTTGTAGACAATTTATATATATATATAAAAGAAGAAGACCTATGGTAGACTTGCTAAAAAACGCATATATTCTTTATTTTGGTTTTCCTGTTGCAAACCAAGATAAAATATGGGTGTCTCATGGGTTTTGCGAAGGTTGTTTAATCGTTTTACTCTAGTGGTCATAAGGAGAAAACGTACACCTTCCATTTGGTTCACCAATGCTATGGAGAGAACCTAGTAATCATGAAAATGATTGTTACATTTATGTTATGAAGAGAGTGGGATATAATATAAAAAATAAGGCGAGTATTATATATGCCGAAGTTCCGTCTGTTACTAAGCCCATTTTACACTCGAAAGATCTAACACGTCCAGTTTGTCCCAGTAAATCGAGTGTAAATATACTAGGAGATGACAATGAAAGTGATGTTGAATTCAAACTGATTTCTAGTGATTCTGACGAGTTCTCTTTTCAAGAAAAGACTCCACATTTAATTAACTAAGCCGAAACAAATGATCTCATAAGCGATGTACAATTATCAAAATCTAAAGCAGAGCTTCTTGGTTCTCGCCTACAGCTATGGAACTTATTAACATCAAACACAAAAATTACTTTGTCTATACACGGGCTTGTCCCGTTGTTCGGGTTAGTGGGCATTTAATGTTGGCGATTTATTGAAAAATTTGCAACAGATGGGCAACACATGTCATTAAAGATTCATTTTCTGCATTCGGATTTGAGCTTTTCCCCTGAAAACTAAGGAAGTATGAGTGACGAACAAGGGGAACGTTTCACCAAGATTAAAAGGTTTTTGAAGAACGACATCAGGGATTTTGGGATGAAAACATGCTAGGCGATTACTGTTTGTCCATTATAAGAGAGACTGATCTGAATAACTATAAAAAAGAAGGCAAAAATTAGCCATTTTTTATTTTTTTAATATTAATACCAAAATTATGTAATCCAGTTAAGTAAATAAATATGTCTTAAACCAGAGATGCCAGATTTTTTTAATTATTTTTCTGGATACCTCTATCTAAATAAACAATAAATTAACAACTTTCAGCTGGGGGTATAAAAACCGTGTAAACTAGTGTAATCAATCAAATGTTTAGTTATCTGATTTTGATTAAGATATGCGAGAAAAAGTTAGGTAAAGTTAACTTTGAATTTTAACTTATTTATTCTTCAGAATACAATACCGCAAAATACAAAGTTTTAAGACTTGAATTTTTTATATTCTAAAGAATAATACACATGCAGATCAAAGCGCGCAAATGCATAAGATTTTTTGTACGTTAATTATAAATTTACAATCCTAAATAACCAAAAAACACTATAAATGCAATATCTGTAATTTTTCTGTAGAAATTTAATAATATATATATTTTTAATAATACATTGAACAGAATATTTTCCCCTTACATTAATTGCCGAAAAATGCAAAATAACAAACAACACTAAATTTATAATAGATTAATATGTCTGATATCTTTAGACAATGTTTGTTTATATATATCATTATGTTGAGAAAAGTATACGTACATAGGCGTGACATTTTTGACATCCATAGGAATCAATCCATATAGAGTGGTCCAGAAAATATTTTTTTGGTTTCTTGTCCAGTTAAATTTTTTTTTTTTCACAACAATCCTAATATGATGGAAGTTCAAAATTATTATTATTTTAATTTTACTATTTTTTGTTTGTGCACGGCGGCCACCTTTGTTTCATTGTGTGCAGCAATTTTCTCACATACTGGCGTATACGAAATTGTAAATATCTCGTCTTTTATTTTTCCAATTTAAATAGGGTTGGCAGCTATTTGTTCAGGATAAAATAAGCTAAATGTATGGAAATGGAATAGTTTTTAAAAATAAATTCTTACTGGTGAAATTTTAGCATAAATTAAAAAAAAATTCCAAAAAATTTCCAAAATCTGTCCGTTATTGTGATGGCATCATGTGTAAAATGATCACTGATAACACATAAACTTTGACTCTTGCATTTATTAAAAGACTACCTTCTTTATAATATTTTGCAAAGGGAAGGACAGGGGAATACTTCTTGATCCAGTGAAAATTTTGTATTTCTTGTTGAATGAAAAATGTAAAATTTTCAGAAAATTTGCCCACTTCAATGCATTTTTAATCCAGTAGATTTTCTTTCTTGTGCTTAAGAAATATTGATTGTATTTTACAAACGTAATGATGTTTCTTCAAAGCATATGTTTTTTTCCCTAAAATTTCACAAAATTCTTCTCTAGGTTTAATTGGTGATACCATATCGACACGATCAGTTGCAACTCATTGTCTGTAATTTACATTTTCTGAAAGGTCTTCTGAGTCAAATTGTTGCAATATCATTTCTAGTAGGTTTTGTTCATCTAAACAAATAGTGCATTGGCTTAACATACATTCTGAATTGTTTAAATAACACACAAGCATTTGAAGAATATCTTTGTAATTATCATTTAACTTTGCACCATCAATCATTAATTTAACATTTTGGAGAACAAACACATAGTAGGTTACAATAATTTGGCAGTATTGTTTTCACATATTGTCTATGTCATATCCCAGCTTGCAGTCAAATCTCTTTCTCGAAATTTTTACTGAAAACACTACTATAAAATATTGTCAAAGGCCAGAATTTCAGATTTTTATCTCGTGCCCTACCCGATATCAAAGACTCAAAACTGCGATTTTTGAAATTTTTGACAAATTTTGAATTTTTTTTCATTAAGAGAAATCACCTCCCAGATCTGGGATTTGGTGTGTGAGTACAAGTTCTTTCAACCTATTTGTAAAAGAAATTGTGTCATGTTGACAGTTTTTCTTGCATGAAAAATTTTCTCATGTAAATGAACAGATTTTAGAATTTTTTTAAAAAAACATGGTAAAATTTCAGCAGTAAGACTTTATTTTTTTTTAACTTTTCTATTGCCATTCCTTTAGTATATTTTATTCTGAACAAATTGCTGTAAATCCCATTTCAGATAGAAAAATAAAAACGACATATTTCCAGTTTCGTATACCCTAGTATGTGAGTAAATATATTTTTACACGATGAAACAAAGGTAGCTGCCATGCACAAACATATATTAATAAAATTAAAGTAATAGTCATTTTGAACTTATATCATGTTAGCATTGTTGTGCTAAAAAAATTCAGATTCTTAAAAAATAGTCGAGCGAGTAGTGCCACTTGAAATGGATTGGCCCATAGATTATCATGTGACTGGCTACATGTCAATTTCTAGAATCCAGAGGATATCGGTTATCATGAATAAGATGTCCCGTGGACATATATAGAATTCATTATGCAGTCTGTGGATGTCCCCCTCCCTCCAAAAATGTATCCAATCATTGAAAATTAACAATGTATTAAGCATACTGAATATAAAATAAATTGTATGCTTAAAAAGAAGGTCATAAATTTTTGATGCATAAAAAAAGAAAAATAAAGTTCAAATTTCAATCAATAAATGACATTGGACAGTCAATATATACAAATGATCAAACTAACTTCAAATTTAAGTTTTTTCGCATTTCAATAGCTAAAAAAGAACAGTATACTTCAGTTATCTTGGAAAAAATACATCACGTCTTTTTCAGCATTTTTTCAGGTTGAAACACTACCACAACATCTATTGAGGAAAATCGGAAGTGCTCTTAAAACTACTGTATTTATCAGATTCCTTATAAACTTCTTGCTTATTTATTTTTCTATTTCTATAGTCAAATGATTACTCAATTTTAAATTTTGTACAACATTTTTATAACATTTTATATATATTCAGTTATTTCATCATTGTGGCTTACAACTATTAATTAGAATTCCTTAAACGAAAGTTCTAAACAGCAAATGTAATATCGCTAAAGTTCTGCTTTCAGAATAATATATTCGCATTTTTTAAGCGAATTAATCGATCAATTCAAATACCGGCATAAAGAACTGGCGTGCGATCAATCCTTTTATCAGTTTTCTTACAGAGTTTAATTATATTTCGAAAATAAAAATACGATTTCAGGTAAAACGCATTTTATTTATTACTCTTAATTGGAGAGGAAAAAGAACGGCTCACATTCATTTGATAAAGAAAGAAATGAATTATTTTCGATTAATAAAGGGGAATCCGAAACGAGAAACTAATTTCAAATCCTTTTCTTTCCACGTGTAAAAGAAAGAAATGCTTAGAGACGGGTTTATGGATTTTTGTTTGCTAATTCAGGATATATGAAGTAAGAAAGTTTTTAAAATGCAATATTGTGATAAATATTATACAGGGTGTTTTAAAAAGAGATGGAAATGAATTTTAAGAAATAGCAGGTCGCCCCAGAGGCGAGATCAGTAACGGCAGCTACTGCCACACCGAGACATCCTCGTTCGAATCCGGGTAAGACATGGATGGTGTGTTGTCCCTTTGTAGTGAAATAAATACGTACTGCATATGTGAAATAAAATAGCTCTGAATTGTATATGTTTCTGTGTGTAAAGGATCATTCGAGGCGAAAGCCAAAATATCTGTTATAGGCCTCAAAGCAATGTCAAATCAAACCAAAAAAAAAAACCCCAAAGAAATAGTAGAACATAATATAAAAGAAATATAGGAAACATGCGGAGGATTCCTTTTATACAATTTGAATTACAATGCGTATCATTCCATTCCGTCTCCGGACTTTTTGTTCATATTTTTAATAATAGTGAAAGCATTTAAAGAAATTTTTAACTGACTAAATTTCGTTTTTTCTCAAATGCCATAACATTTTAAAAAGCGCTCGAAGCGTATTGTGATTCGGTGAATGACGCCACATGCAGTATTAGCTACATTCCAAAACATAGAGCTATTGCTATTCAATTTACTATTCGATTCAGATTACTATTCGATTAGAAAAACTAATGATGTTAACTAATGAACGGGCTTTGCAGGAATCCTGGTCGACAGATTATTCAACAGATAGAATAGTTGAAAAAAATGCAATGACACTGTAATGACAGAGATACCAGTATCACTATAGACAAAGGGGAAAACTAAAACGTAAGCTAAATTTACCTATATATATATATCATGTCCATAAGTGCTCTATGCGTTGAATGTATCTTATGTGAAGTGGCACGTTGTTTAAGTTCTTTTTAAATGCTTTTGACGTTTCTTTGAAGGAATGATTTCTAAAATTCACAGTTTTTCCTCTGTATTTTGACTGTAATATGAAGGGTAAGGATGTTTTTGCGACTTAAGAGTACAATATTTTATATATTTATATCGTACATGTATATCATTCCGTTCTGTGTGTTTTAATTCTGATTATAACGTATATATTGGGTTGGGGAAAAAGTAAGTTCGCTTTTTTTCGTGTTTTTCAAAGTGAATTTATTTATATAAATAAAAAAAAAACTAATCAAAATTTATGTGCTATTTTGTTCGATGACCTTTTGCCATTTTTCTGGTAAAACAATAATTCCGTCACTGTAGAATTTCTGAAAGTTCTGGGCAAAAAACTGAACAAGGTGATTTTCACAAGCCTTTTTTGAAGCCAGCTTAACACCTTCAAGAAAGTACCGCATAGGGCGGAACAAATGGTAATCCGTCGGATCCAGGTCCGGACTATACGGTGGGTCATCAAAACTTCCCAACAAAGCTCTTTCAGTTTTTGCCGAGTGACTAAAGATGCATGTGGTTTAGCGTTGTCGTGATGGAAGACAGCGCCTTTCCTTTCGATCAATTTTGACCGGGTTTTTTAATTGCCTGCTTCAATCGCATTAGTTGTTTACAGAAGATAGTTGAATTGATGGTTTGGCCAGGTTTGAGCAGCTCATGATGGAAAATTCCTTTCCAATCCCACCAAACACTCAGAATCACTTACGTAGGCATCAAGCCGGGCTTTGCCACAGTTTGTGAAGCTTCGATCACGATCTTTTTAGCACATTGTTGTTATACGTGATTCCCTTTTCATCACCCGTAATGTTTTGTTTCAAAAATGGCTCGATTTCATACCGTTTCAGTAGCAATTCAGAAATGAAAACTCTGTCCATTAAATTTTTCACTGTAAGTTTATGGGGAACCCAATTATCGAATTTCTTTTGGTATCCAATTTTATGTAAATGGTTCAAAAATGATTTATGGTTGATGTTTAGTTCCGTAGCAATGTCGTGGGAAGAAATATGTCAGTCTACCTGGATTGTTTTTAAAATTTCATCGAATTTTTCAAGGATTGGCCGGCGACGGAAAGGTTCATCTTTAACATCGAAATTTTCGGAAAGAAAACGAGCAAACCGATTCTGACTTTGGTGTTTACTTAAGCACTGATCACCATAAATGCCACACAAGTTTCGATGAGCCTGCGCCAATTTTTCCCTTTTTGGAAGTAAAAAACTAAAATGTGACGAAAATGATCTTCTGAAATCTCTATTTTTAAAACGCAATAACTTTTGACTGGTTAAACAGATGACGCTACCTTTATATCTAGAATTTTTTAGAGACTGTTACCTTTCAAACGCTGTATAGTATGACTTAATTGAGTAAGTATTACTCGAGATATGCGACTTTAAAGCTATCTATTGGTAAAAAACGAATTTACTTTTTCCCCAACCCAATATTTGATTAATAGCTTAATAAAGCAATATTTTGAATATTCCAAAGATATATTTGGTGATAAAATTTATGATTTTTTGTATTTATATTGTTATCTCATAATTCAAGTAAAAAATAACTAAAAACAATGTTTACGTTTTCAAAAGAAAACGTAAACATTGAAAAAAAGAAGGATAATATTCAGACGGTGCTTAAATAAGAGTGATTGTGAATAACATATTATGAAAAGTTTATTCCCCATTGTCTTTAGTGGCCTGAGACAGTTATCGTATTATAATTGCCATCTATGACAGTGCCCTATCTTTTTGATTAATCCATGTCGCGGTCGAATTGAAAGATAGAGACACGCCTCATTTCAAATGTCTGTATATGCAATGGCTTGAATGTATTTTTCCAGGTCGCTGGTGGTGCGACCTGCTAACGTGGTTCACTTAAATTACCAACAAGAACTCCTGACATGATACCTTGATAATTTTTCCTCTGGACAGAAATGGAAATTTACCGCACAAAACTAAAATCTCTTAATAAATTGGAGGATCTAATTTGCTATGTTCATGTAAACATACTGTTGGAGTAAAGAAGCCAAAAGAATACCAGAAGCTATCGCAAACATCGCCAACAGTTTAAAGAAGCTTATAGATAATGACAGTGTTTAAGTGGAATTTTATCAATGCACATTTGGTGCAAAATGGCGGTGCTTTTGGGAAGTTTTAAGGCCCCACCAGTGGCCGCGAGGTTCTGACCTCCAAACTGGTAGTCGGTAGGTACTGGGTTCGAACCCAATTGCGACCGTCGGCCTAACCGTTCGGAGTTTTCCGTGGTTTTCTTCGAACCTTGCGTAAATACGGGTTAGGTTCCTTTAGAAAGACCCCCCACGGAGGGCATCCCACCCCATAGGGCCTATATCCCATAGTGTAGATAATTGGCCGAAACAAATACAAACAAATTTGGGAAGTTTTAAAATGAATAGCAATTTTACCATTATAAATAATCAAATACTTACTGTTTCCTTAAACCTGATTAAGTTTTTTCTATTTTTAAATATAAAAAATATTCAACAAGGAGTCAATGTTCAGCAAACTTAATCACACAAATGGCACAAAACATTAGAAACCCATTTCATTATTATTTATTATTAAAATCACACGTTTCTGCAAAATCACGAAACAGAAATATAATACCGGTCAGTGGTGTAAATTTTAAAAATAAAACTAGTCGTATATGGCAATCCCGAAACTTTCTACTATCTCATCCATATTAATATTTCAAAATTCGTTATCACAGTGACAAAATTTAACGGCAATCTCTGTCCATCATGGAATTTAACGATATGAAACTCCATGCATTAGTTCTTGAGATATGATTATCGCTAAAATAACGCACATCATACAAAATGAAGCATAGTTGCGCCACTTCATGGGGGATTTACATCGAAATCTAATTTGCAACAACATATGTCAACATTTAACTGAATTTGAAGTTTGGTGAAAATTCGTGCATTAGTTCTTGAGATAGGGCAAAGGCGTAAATCGTGAAATATGCAGCATGGCAATGCAACCTGTTGGGTGATTTATGCCAAAATGTAAGCAACACCAAGTCATATTAAGAAAGAACAGAATCGGAATATTTATGAAAATCCGTGCATTATTTCTAGAGAGAGAGTTATTTGGGAAATCGCAAAAAATGTAGCACAGTAGTGCCACAGGTTGACCTAGTTACATCAAAGGATAGAAAACACCAACTCATGTTAAGGACTAACTGAATATGAAGTTTGATGAAAATCCGTGTATTAGTTCTTGATATAGAGCTATTGCGGAAATGGTGACAAATGCTGCCTAGCAGTGCCACCGCTTTGGAGATTTATACCAAAATGTAGAAAATGTCAAATTATCTTACAGACTAACTGAATCTGAAGTTTGATCAAAATCTGTTAAATAGTTCTTGAGGTAGAGCTATTACAGAAATCGTGAAAAATTCTGCATAGCAGTGCTTCTAGTTGAGAGATTTTCACCAAAAACTAATCAGCACTAATTTAAATGAGGGACTAACTGATTATATATATATTTTTTATAATTCCATACATTAGTTCTTAAGAGCCCACAATAGTCACAGAAAAATTACTCAAAAAGACCCGGATGACCATGTAAAGTCTATGGGAGCGTTCTTTTCTAATATCTCGCTCTAATTTTAATATTTTTCCATGATTTTTTTGCACAAGATAGCTGAGGGCAATCCACAACCGGGCTAGTTTTTACTTTTTCAATTTTTGTTTCAGATTTTCTTTAAAAAATTACTTTAACTTTCGAAACCGGTTTAAACCGGTTCTGAAACTGAAACTATCGTAATATAAAAAATATATAACCAAAATCCAAAAAGTAAAAACTAGCCCGGTTGTGGATTGCCCTCAGCTATCTTGTGCAAAAAAATCATGCAAAAATATTAAAATTGGGGCGAGATATTCGAAAAGAACGCTCCCATAGACTTTACATGGTCATCCGGGTCTTTTTGTGTACTTTTCCTGTGACTATTGTGGGCTCTTAAGGTAGAATGTCCACAAAATTCGAGTCACAAACACACAGATAAACAGAGTCACAGACTCACAGACAGCCATTTTGTAAAAACATGTTTTTCGAATTCTCTGACCCATAAAATGTGTAAATCCGTCGAAAATCGGAATTTGAAAATTTTCACGAATCCAACACTTTCTTCTTGTAAGGATAAAAAAAAGTAATAGTGTGACATAAATGGAAAAGATTTAAAAAGTGAAAAAAATAATTTCATGGGTTTTATTATGCAATATGTGTACAGGTCTGTATAGTGTCGGACTTGACCGAAGGCTTGATCTCATTCCCATTTTCGCCCATGAAATTGGGCTAAGCCGGACCAGGGTTTTTTTTTCCCTTCTGACTTGAGCCGGCATGGCCTGAATTTCATTGTTTTCGCGACGTATACGGCTAACAGTTTTTTTTTGCTCACATAACAAGGATATTATACACTTGCATAATGCAACTTTTGGAAACAAAATTTCGTAGAATAAATAAGAGAAAAATATTTTTAAAAATCCACAATTTTGTTTACAGAAAACTGTAAGATTTTTCATAATCACCTCTTTATTTTAAAATACATTAATATTTTTTGAGTCGTCATTTAATTTAAATGCTTATTTCATCAATAATATTGTTCCGTATTCCATGGCTCGCGATCATATAATTTGGAAAATGCCGTATTTTATATATTTGGCATAAATATATTTAGAATACTCTTTTAAAGGTGTTTTATTTGTAGGATAGTGATAGCAACCACTTCGCGACAAGCATCACTTTTACGTAATCCTTGACTTTTGTAAATTTATTCATTTCAAATGAATATTTGCTGCTATTAAATTAGGCAAAAATTTCTATTTTGAAAAATCTGAAAAAATGAAAAGACGTTGATTGCAAAGGGAATAAGAAGCAATTACATTTTTTTTAGAAACTGTGTGAGTTTTCCTGGACCTTATTTCACTGATTATTTTTCATGTTGGCCCAAGCGTGTAAACTTCTTCGGATGCAGACCTGGAGACAGAAGCCACTGCGGTAGATGAAATAATTTATATAAATTAAAAACTTCATGGAACAGAACAAAAGTATGTTTCTAAAAAACAATTTTTTTCAGCATCAGGCACAAATAAGATGTTATACCACTTTGAAGCAAGATTAAACAAAAGCCTTGATCCTATTTTTAAAATGACAGTATGTCTTGTTACTCGAATGTTGATACTGTTTTCATTCTGGTAGCAGGTCTTGACCGTGTCGGACTTACTTCTGCTTTCAAAGTGAAAGCATGTCTTGTTTACGTTGAGTCTTGCTGCTGCCTTTAAACGGACCGTCAGTTTTGATTGCGCCTCATGATAAAAGACATTCTTCTTTCTAAAAACGTAGCGCATTATTTACTTTTATGATGTTTCAAATACTTTTTTTCTTAAATTGTGCAATACACCAGAACTTATAATGTCTAATTGAAACAACTTATGACAGGAAGAATGTGCAAGCTTCAGCAGTTCATGTGATAACTAATATACTACAGATAATAAGCTAGACAGAAATAAAAAATCACCCACTCGAGAGCAGCCAACCGTAAGTCCACGAGGGGAAAAATAATAAGATAGACAAAACATCAGTGCTGTAGTGTTGCTATTTATGTATAACACTAAAAATGCATATATTTTATTCTCTTAGATCCAACCTGTTCACTGCCGAGTTAAATTATTTAAGCGTGTAATTTATTTTTTAAACAGCAACAAATGGAGGGTACATGACTCGTCGGAATAATAAGAAAGAGCAGAAGAAAATTTCTTTACTTAACACTATAATCTCGTGCATGTATAGCTTCAAAAGCGGCCACTGTTTACTTTTTATTTAACTTTAACCCTTTCAGAGGCAAGTACCTGTGTTTTAGTAACAGTAAATTCATGTAAGAATTTTTGAAATGTTTCTTTTTAAAACAAGTAAACATTGTTTTAAAAAGAAATATTTAACTTGTAACAGTGGCCGCTTACAAATGGTAAGCGACCACTGTTTACTTTTTATTTAACTCTAACCCTTTCAGGGGCAAGTACCTGTGTTTTTGTAATAGTAAATTAATGCAAGAATTTTTGAAATGTTTCTTTTTAAAACAATATAATGAAACTTTACAAATTTGTTTTTAGCAAAGTAATAGAAGTAAAATTTGATTTCAAAACTTATGCACTAATTCGGATTAAAACTTTGTAGCATAAATAATCTGCCATTATTTTTCAAGAGACAAAAGCCTTTTCAGGTCCTTAATAAAACTGTCACGTTACTTATGAGCATATTTCAGTGCTTTTCAGGCCCACAACACCTTTGAAGGACATTTTTTTTCAAAATTAAAAAGTTAACATTTTGAATGTACTAAATGTACAATTATGTAATGTACTAATGTACTAAACAAATGTACTAAATTACAATGTACTAAAATAAACTGAAATCTTTAAACAAGAACTAAAATACTGTATAAATTAAAGTATTGGCATTTTATGCGTCAAAAGATACGTAAAAACGGCAATAAAATGACAACAACATAAAACATCAAAAATCCAAATCCAAATACAAATTTTTTTATTTCATAAATTTTACAAAGTAGATTGAAATGAATCACAGGGAATCAATTATTCTAATAATTATAACCATAGGATAAAATAAAAATCTATACACGTTACTCTTTTAGCACAGAGAATTTTTTTAAGTTACTGCAATCAATAACTTTCAATAGAAAATGCCAAAAATAAGCTCATGTAACTCCTGACGCATTTGAATCGCAACCGGGGACCACAGATTCTCTCTGACCGCAGCGTGCAGCTTCTAATTCTGTTTGCCTGGGTTTTGTTAATTTATTATTAATTCGAGCTAACCGGGTCAAATTATCCCGAATACATTATATTTGATATTATACAAACATACTGCAGAGTATTTCAATGGAAAATCATTACTTTAGATACATAAATTTTTTGTGTTATGTTTTGTTAGTCTGCAAATTATGAAAAATCTGACTGATAAATTGGTGGAAATATTATCAAGCATATTGGTTATTATAACAAAAACGTTCAATATGCTGTCACTACAACTTTGTGTTCATACAGTATACTTTTAATCAAAAACTCAAATGAAATGAGAAAAAAGAAACTTCCTAGTCACATTACTATGTGAGAAAATGAATAAGAGTTAGAAAAAATATTTTAAATATTTCACAGACAGTAATATACCATATCTGTGAACCTCACTATTCTCATTTTACAAGTACAAATGCAAGAATATGATTTTTAAAGTTAATTATCCAGTTGGCATTTTTTAAATGTGCAAAAAGGTGTATTTCGATAGTTTACTAATACATTTTTCTTTCTTTTGCAAGATATTTTTTTCTAAATTTATTATTGTCACCAGCTTTTGTGTCCTGTCTGTGTATAAACAAATTTTCATAAAAATCCACCATATAGCAGCACAGGGAAATTTGAATGCTAAATTAAACTCTTTTGCAGCCTTTTTGTCTAAAGAATAAACTAAAATGTTTCGTGTGTTGTATATGTGGCTGTGTATCTCCTTTGTAGACTGTGCATAAAAGATATAATAATAGAGTGTGCAGCAGAAAACATGTATCTCAATTAACCAGAATCTACTATGTATGAAAATCCAATATGGCATTCTCTGCTAAAAATCTTCACTATGGTAAAAAGTAGAATAAAATGGAAAATATTTTGTTAAAAAGACAGACATATTTATCACAAAGCTTCCTGTGCCTTACCTTCAACTTCCTTTAATACGTAATTTGCTCTTCTGTCTTTCCTTATCTATTGTAAACATATTAAAATTTTACCTTTATTTTAAAAATTAAGTCAGTCTAATTTTAATTTATATTTAAGTTTACAATGCAAAAAGAAATAAATAAAATGGATTCATTGAAAAAAATACTCCTTGAATGTTTTATTGTACGAGAGCGATAACATATCTCAGTCTTCTTGTATTTTAATTCCACGGGCAATAATGTTTCGGTTAATGAAAATTTTGACTAATGTATGTGAACGAAATATTTTCGTTAGCCTAGGCATCATTGTACTGTCACTAGAATGTATCTAAATATCACCCAGTAGCACCAGTCGTGTGCGAGATGCTGATATGCATCATGAGAATTTTTACATTCTACGAGTTCAGGTAAAAGATTAATATTTTTCCTGAAAGTTTGTAAAACGTGCAGTTTAGCCATGGTTGTGGTGAACTCATTGGTGCAAGACATGCCTTATCTGTTGCGGAATGAATTCAGCTAACCTCCAGATATTATTAGTGCAGCTGAGGGACACATTTAACATCTATAAACTGTAATGTGCTTATAACCAGGCGTAATTTTACCGCTCACATATAAAGCATCGTTCAAGAATCACAGGAAATTAAGGCAATCATTTTGAATCTGTTGGAAAGATATCGTAATGATTAAGAGTCTTAAATAAATCTTTTGCAATGTACACTGTTAAAACTACAGGTGACACATTGCATCTTTTAGGGGTGAAAGGCTTGTCTCACTGGTGACACCCCTAGGGGAGCCAGAATGGCACCCTTAATTAATGTGAAAAGATCGCACCCCTAATCCAGAATGTCCAATAATAAAAATGAATTATAAACCGACTTTTGGCCCGCGACGGATTCGAACCCACGTCTGATTGCAAGCTGAACGCTCTAACCGTTCGGCCATAGAGCTCACCTTCAAAGTCTCCCTCAAATGTTCAAATGACCTCAAATTCAAAGGTTGTTTTATATAAAAAGCTCGACAAAAGTTAGCCATCAGAAGTTCCAAAGGAAATTGGGATAGCGTATGCGCGGTCATCGTAGGGAGAAATTGCTGTTTTGATCCACCAGTGACGGCGAGTTGAAGGGGAAGGATACACGTCACAGAGCATGCGCAAATGACTAAGGGGTGAAAATCTTCCAACGGTATGCATTGCGCTGCACCCTAATTAGCGTGAATCACCTAGTGATGGATCAAACGGCACCCCAAACACATTTTCAAGCCCGCGGGTAACACCTTTTCACCCCTGGGCGCCAAATGCAACTGGTTTGTCACCTTTATTTTTAACAGTGTATTTATCTCAGTATTTTCCTATTTTTACATTTCTTATTTCAGCTTTGTCGTCTGCAAATTCTGATTTTCTTTTAATAAAGGGTGTTTCAATATCCCTATTCAAATATTAAACAGTTATAATTTATGTTATATTTATGTTTTGAGAATTACTGGAGAGTTGCTTTTCTTCCATATAAATGTTTTTACGGTAAAAATATAAAGAAAATTTAAAACCATATTTTTACAAATACAATTTTGCATAATTTTTTTATGACTGCATATTTTATTTTATGCATTAAAATAATACTATAGGCATTTGTAGCTAGACTGTTATGTTTTCCAGGCTGAAACAAACATCAATTGTGTGTATAGATTGAACATTATTATTATAGCTCTCAGATTTTCGCAATTTAAATAATGTCGTATTGGTCCATCTTCTTTTTCCTTCTTTTTTTGAAGTTATTTTATCTCTATTGCTCCCGTTTTTTATGAAAGAAAAAAAGAAAAAACTTTTCAATATGATTAAATAGAGTTTAAGGCTCTTCTAAATACTGCTAAAATCCAATGCTCTCACCGGTAAATTTTATATAATTTTTTTTAAACAATTTATTAAAATAAAACATTTTTCTATAATTCCACCAAAATGTCGTTTTCAGGGAATTTTTAATCCATCATTTCAGATATAAAGGGTCAAATCTTCAAAATAAGACATGTGTACGCCTGTTAGAATGAAATAACCGAAGATATGCATTTTCATTGTGCAAACTACAATGTTATACTATAATTGAATCCAAATCACATAATTTTCAATTAACATACATTGTAAATATTATTTATTACTTATAATAATACATTTAATCAAATTAAGTTCATGACACTTTCCAAATGTAAATTAAAATCATATTTGTCCGACACCTCCTTTTTGCTAATCGACAGATTTGCAACATATCGAGTTGCAACTAAACTAATTTATTCATTAAAATATGAATAATTTGCTGAAGCAATTTATTTTGCTTCTTAAATTAGAGAAAGATTAACACCCACTATGAAAGTTGCGCCAGACTTTGATTTTGATTTAGAAAATTATAACTCTTTCTTTAAATTAATTGTAGAGGAAGAGATATTCAGCACCTTTCAAAACTGTACATGGAAATTAACGATGTAGAAATATACGGCTTGGAATTTTAGATTATTTAAGTTTTTAAGAAAGTGCTTGAATGCAGGAAATTTCAGAATGTCTTTGAATACTTTTATGTTTAATATATAAAGAAAAAGCCACAGTTGTAAAAAAATGGGCACAGCTAATATTTCATAGGTGCGAAATAATTACATTTTTTAACAGCTTGAAAAATATTAAATTCCAAGCTTTTGAAGCTGGATGATTAATTTATTTGGAAGTTTATATATGAAGAGATCTAAAAATTTGGATAAGAAGGGATTTGGATTATTAAGATCGATAATTCATAAACTATAAAGATAGAAAGATGAAATTTGCACAGAAAGGAGAAAAATGAAACTGGGTTAAGATACCAAATATTTATTCTAAAATAGTTCCCATTTTCGACTAAATAATTGTATTTTAGAGATAAAAATTAGATATACGATGGAAGAAGAAGAGTAATAGCAGATAAAATAAATAAATTGCGTTTTTCAGACAAGCAGCGGTAGTCGTAATGTGTTTCGTAAATGCTGCATTCTCGCGCATGTTTGAGCTCACGAAAAAAACAAGTTGGAAATTGCACGTAAAGCGTAGCAAATGAGGTGCGTTCGTTGATAACGAAGTTTTAAAATATTCAGATCTTGCTGATACAGTATAGTGGTCGAAATCTTTGTGTTCCTGTAAATATTCAGGGAGTAATTTTTATTATACTTCATTAACGTATATCTTATTCATAAAATGTGAAGTAGTTTAATAGAACTAAAACACCCCCCAAACAATGTTTCCCCGTATAACATTATTTAGTAGAATACATTTGTGTGGCCCTGTAATTTAATAATAAATATCGTTTGCATCACAGATTATACAAAATGTATTTTTAGTACATATTTCATAGATTCATGTCAATTCTATTATATTCAAATGAGTGTAACACCATTAAAATACATTGAAAACTTTTTTTCCCACTGACCGTAATGTAACGGAATACTTTTGATTGTCCCTGTAATTGATCAATGCATCCGATTTTCATAACATTTGAAATGACTCGACAAAATTATGTGATAAATATACGTTTTGAATTTCAAACGATTAAAATGCATTTGAAACTTTTTTCCCCATTGACCGTAATGTAAAGGAATCCTTTTGATTGTCCCTGTAATTGATCTATCCATACAATGTTCATAAAATTTGAAATGACTCGACAAAATTATGTAATAAATATATGTTTTAAATTTCAAACGATTAAAATGCATTTGAAACTTTTTTCTCCATTGACCGTAATGTAACGGAATCCTTTTGATTGTCCCTGTAATTGATCTATCTATCCGATTTTCATAAAATTTGAAATGACTCGACAAAACTATGTAATAATTATGTATTTTAAATTTCAAACGATTCGGTTGGGTAGTTTTTGCGTTGTTATATGCGGACGGACAGACAGACAGACAGACGGACAGACAGACAGACAGACGGACAGACAGACAGACGGACAGACAGACAGACGGACGGACTGAGCGACAACAATAGGTGCTACGTATTTACACAATTACGAACGCACCTAAAAAGCTGCGCATGTTCTTTAACATTCGGAGAAAAGTTTCCAATCGATTCTTTCAACATGCATGGACATCCAGATTTCCCGACCTAGCACATTGTGACTACTGAAGATGCTTGATCTCCAAAGTGTACCGTAGCGAGTCAGCGTCTTTGCTTTTTGCCAATATTTAAATTTGCTGTACCGCAAAATATGAACCTACTATACCAACAGATATGTTGCTTAATGTTGTGAACGATACTGTAATTCATTTAACAGGCATGAGTAACGGAAGGCCTAATGGACAAGTGGAAGCCTTTAACCATCAACCAATCTTATTCGTAAAGCTCTGGCTGTGTTTTATTCAAGTCAGTTTTTCGAAACCTATTTTTCTATCATCTATTTTTCTGTTTAATCTTTTAAAACCTGGCGATTTTAGACATTTTGTAAAATATCTAGAAAAATACAATAGGAATTATCCCGAAACTCTAAGTGTGTAAACATACGTGTGTACAGAACGTACAATTCCTTGAAGATTTTTTCTCAAAACTCTATAGGCGTCCGTCAACAAATTGAAAAGGTACGAATATCTTTCGCAATGCCCTGTAAAACTAATGTAGAAAATGCATCCAAATTGCAGATTATTATTAAGTGGATTATTGTAATAAACTGTGTTCATTTTTATGCAGATAGCATGTATACTTGTAGAGAAATTAAGGTTTTTATAAAAATGGTCTCAAATTTTGCTTAATAAAAGTGAAAAACGTTTTTTACTTTTAAATTTCAGAATTCTTAATATGAAATAATTTTCTTTTCCGAAAATATGACAAACGACATTGTACACAGTACCCTGTAATCAGAATTAAAAATGGATAAAATTTGTATGAAAAATAAGCAGGTTTATCAAATAGTTTTTCCTTGCGCATGCGTGTTCCCAAAATGAAGCAAAAATGAGTGGTTGTATCCAAATACAGTACGTGCCATATTGTGTAATCTATATTGACAATAATCAATGGATAAATGGATACAGCCTCTCATCTTTTGGTTCCATTTTGAGAATAATGGATTTTGAGCTTATTCTATCGACAATCCCTTTCATAATTTTCAACCTATGTTTTTGAGATTTTTACAAAAGCTGCTCTTTACATTTAGCTAACACAATGAGCAAATGAAATTTTTATATAGTTTATGCATGTGCAAAGAAACATTATTTAGTAAGCCTTCTCATTTTTCATACAAATTTTATTATTTTTTGAATTCTAATTACAGGGTATTATATGCAATGTTGTTTGTCACATTTCATATTCTCTACGAGTATACAAGCTATCCGCATAAAAATGAACACAGTATGTTATAATAAGATACTTAATCATAATGTACAGTTTGACAGCCTTTGTTATGTTATTTTAGACTGGGTTAGCAAAAGATAGTCATTCTTTTTCAATTTGTTGAAGATCCCCTATGAAGTTTCGGGAAAAATCTTCATGGAAATGTATGACCTTACACACATGATTTTTACACACTTAAAGTTTTAGGAAATTTTTCGAATTTTTCTAGATATTTAACAAAATGTTTTAAATCGCAAGAGGTCGATGACCTCTCGCCATATAGTGTATATATATATATATATATATATATATATATATATGTGTGTGTGTATGTAAATTTTCATAAATTTATCATATTAACCAGTTTATTTGGATATCATTTGGATATTGTTAATAATCGGTTACTATTAATAATAACCGATTAATCAGATTGACCGTAACATATATAATACGTATTTATGATAGTCGATACTCGCTTAATAAGATGACCGGACAACACTTTCTCCACTCTAAAGAAGCTTTAAACGTATCAAATAAATTTTACGCCAAAGGTCGTTTAATGGGATGGTTCCTGTTGTAGTAAACAAGCTTAAAATATACATCCAAATAAATGCCTTGAGGACGAGCGTCACATATACGTGACAAATAAGGTGCTCAGAATCCTTCATTATTCCCACTAGTTATTTTTAGTTTTAATTTTAGGCTTTATTAATCAGTACGTTTCCCCGATTCAACTAGACAAAATTTTTCGTTTTGAAAAACCAGTAGTAAAATATTTAAAATTACTTAAATGACTCTCTTCGCGAAGCGGTTAAAAAGCGAATCAATGCAATGAATGTCATTTCTGACTAACACAATTGACTTAAGAATAGTGCCAAGAGAAAGTCATTAACAATAGTCAGACAATAATAAGATTTTGTTTATTGAGATACAAAATCCGTTGGCAGTAGTATCTTAACGATTTCACCTGCTACGTTTTTATCTTTATTATCTATTTATCATTCTATCTGGAAAAACCCCTACATTCAGAGAATCTATTGACTTTTGAAATGGAACTACTGAAGTTTGAAAACATCTCGCAATGTCTTGCCAAATCTGGCTGCCCCCCCCCCTCCCCCATGCGTCGGTTTTTGAATTCGGTGTAATTCCTGTGCATCCTCTAGCTCACGTGATGTCTAATGTCATAGTACAGAGGATTTATCGAATGACTTTGTTTAACGAAAAAAAGTGCGTCACGACCAAAGAAATTAAAAAAAACACCTGTATAAACAGGCAGCAAGAAAATTTCTAAACAAAATTTTATGTACTCTGTGAATTTTTTTTTGTTTATGAAATTTTCATTCAAGAAAATTTAAACAATTTCAGTAGTTTAAATTTGCACGTGTTGAGCTTTTATTTATATCGATAGTTACTTTCAATGAGTTAATTTGAAAGATTCAGTAGTCATAGGAGTCTCAAGACTTCAAAAAATTTCATTTGATATATGTATAGGAATATGAAAAATTTATAGAAAAGCATTTGGGTAAGTGTTATCCCAGATTAGACAGAGAATTTCTTTTAATATTTGTTTCAAAACAACTTATCTTTTAATTAATAAATCCAAATTGTTAATTTATGATTATTAAATTTTTATATTAATGGTAGCATCAATAAATTTAATTTAAATCAATTATAAACGGATGTATATTATTTTAATCAAATGAAAAATATTTAAATCAAATTATTAATTAAATCAAATTAAAAAAAATAGCAGAGGTATAAACAAAATCAAAATTTTTTAAAAGCGATTAAAAATGTTTAAAGTTAAATTTAAAATGCTGAATCATTAATAAATATTTTAAGTTTTTTATATAGAAAGAAAATTGAATTTCAAAAAACATTATGAATGTCCCAGATGAACGAAACCTAATAATATAAACCCTTAAATTGGCCATAAATAAGAAATTTCTTCTTAATAAATTCAAATTAGGATGATAATGTCAAATTCCAGCATCGGGGACCGAACTAAGAACTTCCTGTTTACTAGCGAGATGCTTTACCTGCATGCCATGATATAATACACTCAAAACGTTGAAATTAAGGTTCTCTTTTGAAATATAAATAGCAAAAATGAATGGATGATTTTGATAAAATTGATTTAATTAAAAAAACTAGAATTTTTCAAATTTTATGATTTGTCGAATGACTTGAGGTATTCAACTGTGAGTACCCAAAATTTCTAGTGTCTGACTTATACAGTTTTTGTGTACGGACTCTCTGACGGACGGACCGGCAGAAGACAGAGGCGAAAAGATTTTCGTCAGATGAACAAAACCCTAAAAAACTGAAACTATGGAACTTAACAGAAATCGATTTATAGAAGATTTAAATAAGCGAATTTAAAATTACAACTCATTCCGCCAAATAGTTTTTGAGCTACAAACTGCCAGCATATAATTCTGTTTTGCAACGAATAAAAAGGAATTTAAGATTAGAAGGACATAACATTGAATCTTCATACTTAAATTATTTGAGCGAATCACGTATTGTCTGTTACCCTGAATTAAAATGCACCGAAAACAAGTAGGTAAGTGTGATTGAAGATATCACAGAGGATTTTCTTTAATATTCCTTTCAAAACATTTTACACTTAAATCTACAAATCTAAATTATTAATTTATATTTATTACATCCTTGCATGGATGGTAGTACCATGGTATTTAATTTTTAAACGATTATAAAAGAAGTTATTTTTTGATTAAATAGAAAATATTCAAGTGAAATTATTTAAATAAAATTACAAATTACGATTTTCTTTTGATTCTGAAATTTCAAAAATTTAGCGGAATAAAGCTCCACAAAATTTAAAATAGAATTTAAAATTTTTAAATTCAAAAAAAGTTTTTAATTGAAATTTGAAAGGTTGAAATTTCTTACGTAATTAGAAGATGCTCAAGCAAAATTTAAAATTACGAATTTTCTCAACACAAAACTATTTCTTTAAACGAAATTTAAAATTTCGAAGTTTCAAAAACTTATTGGAAGTTTATATAAAATTTAGATTTTCTCAACTTCTCAAAGGAAAAAAAATTGAATTAAAAGAATAATTAATAAGATATTTTGCAAAAACTTTTGGCTTTAAAATGGGGGAAAAATTCTCTAACAATTAATTTATTAGAAAATGAAATTTATTTTTTGGGGGAAAATTTCCACTTAGATGCCAAGTTTTAAACACAAAACTTTTAGATTAACACGCAAACGTTTTAATGTGGAGTTACCTAGTTCTCACAAAAGCGACTTAAAGTTACGTTTCATTAAAAATATAAATAACACAAATGCTCGGATATCGTTAATTAAAATAATATAAAATATTTTTTTTTCAAATTTTATAATTTGGCTTGTGATAGAAGATATCCCCCTACAAGTATGCAAAATTTTAAGTTTCTAACTTATGCAATTTCTGAAAACTGTCTCTATGAAAGAGAGACAAAGGAATGAGGCGAATATGGTTTCGTCAGATGAACAAAACTCTAAAACACAAATATACTTCCAGAAATGAGTGCTCGTATCTAAAATTCAGTGTTTTGATAATTTAAACATGAAGAAGAATCTCTGAGATTATTTTTTTAACATAAATTTAAAAAAAATCATAATTTTATGTCGAATAGTTATTTCCTTTTTTTTTTCATCATCGATTTTGTGATTAAACTACATGGAGTCCCCTCCCCTCTCTCACCTTTATTTTATTTCCGCTAACTGTAATTTAAAATTAGTTATATATAAAAGGTTTTTGAATAATATTTTGCATAAAACATTCCATTATTTAGATAACATTTTATAACAAATTGTTTAGGTTATATGAGATCTGAATGAAGAGCCTGACTTTGTTTGCTGTTTCAAATACACACACACATACAAAAAATTCTGTTAAAATGTGTCTGGTAGTTCAGGTGATAATCGATCAAATCTGAAAATTCTCTTCATTTTGAGCATGAGGGTACAATTACCGCTTCCGAATTGCTGCTATTCCGAAAAGCGCTTTTCATCTTTAGAAAGCACGAAAACCAATATAGTCTCGAGATTAAATAAAGCATTTATAAAAACAAAGTTCTTTTACTGCCACAGATTTTTGGAAACGTTTCCGAGTAGCTTTTATAGTGTATTAATCATTTTTTTAATATGGAACATTGATTTTTCGAATGCGATAAATTCTTATGAAAGCATTTTCGTGCTGAAGAAACATATTTTATAGACAAATATGATAATCTAACAGTATTAACATTGATATTATTTTGTTATTCTTGCGTATATAAATTCAATTACGTACCTCAAAATGTGTAAGATTTGATAACATAAAAAATCGATATATTAGAAAAACTGATTAATACACTATAAAAATATTCTAAAAATATTTCCGAAAATCAGTGGCAGCAAAATGTACTTTGTTTTTATAAATGCTTTTGTTAATCTCGGATTCTATTAATCTCCATATAGGTTTCTGGGGTTATCGAAGGTAGAGAACACTTTTAAGAATCGTAACTAACTCGAAAGTAGTTATTGTTTGTGTTTCTATCTGTGGCTTCCGGTAATAACCAGGTAAGGCACATTTTTAATATTTTGAGTAATTAACGTTTAAAGTTTTCGAAAAGGTCTTTTAATCATTACTTTTAAAAAAACATATTAGAAAATAATTTTCACTACATTCAATTAGGATATAAGAACCTCTTTTTTTTTTTTTGTCAAAATAGTTATATAAAAATGGTTTTTATTAATTGAAAACCAATTAAAAAATGTAACTTTATCTGGTTGTTACCGTTTTACATTTATTTTTAATAAGTGTAAAGCGGTAATTACCAGATAAAGTTACATTTATTTTTAATAAATGTAAACAAAATTAAATATTTATTTACATTTCAAACAATAATTTCACAACAATTAAATACATTGTCAATTTTTTATTAAATTAAATTAAATTAAATTATTTCATTTTTTATTAAATTAAAAGTAATACATCTGTAGCGTTGTCTTAAAAAAAGATTTTTTTTAATTAATATTTAATTAAAATTTATAATTTCTGTTCTAATTATGATAAAAAAAATTCATTTTTATCAACTTTTATTATTATAGCTGTTTATTTATATTATATTAAAAGAATACATAGCATTAACCAGATCATTTACTTTGTGTGATTATTTTGCAAATTCATCCACTAGCTGGGTGCAGTTTCCCGCCACAGATAGGTAGTTTTTATAGTTTATTGACATTAATTTAATTATTTAGAGATATTTATAAGTTATACAACCATTTTTATGTTATTTTTATAATTATAGACGATTTAAAAAAATAAATAGAAATCTTATCTGGTTATTACCATTACTTTATGCACTTACCCGATTATTACTGTTTTTTTAATTTTTAAATGAAAATTTATAGTCGTCCTATGACGTGAAGTATTCAATTTTCACTTTTCAGTACTATATCAGATGAAAGTACTCTTTTAAAGCTACATTTTTCCAAAATATCTCAATTTTTTCAAAAATGTGCCTTACCTGGTTATTACCGGAAGCCACAAATATTATACTTCCGCAAATTACAAAACATCTGCTTTCTTTACTTTCTTCTATCTTCAATAGAAGAAAGTATTGTAATCGAAATTTTTTTTCGACTTCCGGTTTTCGACGAATTTACACGTTTTAGGGGTCAGAGATTCCAAAAAACATGTTTTTACAAAATGTCTGTCTGTCCGTGTGTGTGTGTGTGTGTGTGTGTCTGTGTGTATGTCGCCATTCTACCATCAAAAAGTGTATGAAGTTATGCATAGAATTGAACCAAATTTTTTGTAAATGTTTTTGGCTGTGGAAAGCAGGTCCTTTTTCAGCTTTGAAATATTCCGCCGGAAGGCGGAGCTGCAATCGCGATTTTTGTGCCATTTTCAATATTTTACCGACCAAAAGTATATGAAGTTATGCAGCGAATTGAATCAAATTTTTTGTATACAGGGTGATTCAGCTCGTCGGTGACAAACTTTAAGGATCGATAGAGCACACCTAGACGAACATTTTTGAATAGGGAATGTAGGGTCCCTGACGCGATGGTAAGGCGCTAGGCGCTTTCGAAAATTTGGGTGCCGAAATTCGAAACGTCATAAAAACTAGGGAAATGGTTAGATTTTCTTGCTTGTTGCGTCGAAATGATTCTGTTTGTTTAGACTTTCTTCAGTACCAATTTGATAAGCGTATCTCTTAAAACATGGATAGGGGGCGCTGCAGACTTTGGAGAGCTAGACAACAACTTTAAGCCCGTTATTTTGATAATTTAACACATGCTCGCCAAAGTTTATACTCTAACTTAAAGTTTGAATCCAAAAGTAGAGCCCTGCAAAAAGCGTAAGAGCCGGAATAAAATGTCAAAGTACAGGGTGGTCGAAACTCGAAGGCTCCTAAGAGATAAACAAACAGATTTCTTGACTTATGGTATGCATTTTCATGATTCTGTTTGCTGGGGCTCTCTGAAACTCAGTTGAACGGTACAAAAAGAAACATCGATAGGGGGCGCTTTGGGCAAAAAACATAATTCGTTGACATTTCGGACGCTAACTGGAAACGGGGCGCTACGATCAGTTAGTAATAATGAAAACATATTTTCTACCTCTGCTCAACACTTCTGAATAAATTTAGACCAAAAACATCAATGATACTGGAAATTTATTTACAAAAAATAACACTACAGAAGATGCTCGAAATTTCGACCTTGGGCCATGATGCAGGCTTCGCACCTCCGTCGCATTGAGGAGTGTGTGTTTCCAACAATGCCAGGAGTATCTCTGATCTGCCCTGCAGCTGCCACAATGCGCGCCACAAGTTCTTCAGCACTGCTGACAGGTGTATGGTATACCTCGGCCTTCAGGTAACCCCAAAGGAAGAAATCCAAGCAGGTGAGGTCTGGTGATCGGGCAGGCCAGTGAACTGGACCCCCACGCCCGATCCACCGCTGGCCATACCTTGCGTTTAGATGGAGACGCACGTCGTTCGTGTAATGGGCCGGAGCTCCATCGTGCTGGAACCACATCTGGCGACGCGAACCTTCGGGTACTTGCGCCTCCTCCAGAAGCTGCGGCAGCACTTGATCCAGGAAAATCAGGTAATTTCCACCTGTCAGCCGTTCAGGTAACAAATAAGGGCCAATGAGGCAATCCCCCAGAATGCCGGCCCACACATTTACTGAGAAACGCTCCTGGGCTGCTCGGCTTCTGGTTTCATGTGGATTTTCATCACACCACACATGACTGTTGTGGGCGTTCCACATTCCCTCCCGGCTGAAGGTGGACTCGTCCGTAAACAAAATGCTGTTTACAAAACGGGGATCCCTGGATCTCATCGCCAAGTACCATCTTGAGAATTCCACTCGAGGGCCAAAATCCTGCTCTCTGAGCAACTGCACCCGCTGGATGTGGTAGGGGTGCAGATTCCGGGAACGTAAGATGCGCCACGCAGTTGCTTGCGAAATGCCAACATGTCTGGCGATATCTCTCGTGCTAAGACCTGGGTTGTCCTCAACCAGGTTAAGCACAGCCTCTTCGTTGTCGGGGGTGCTCACTGATCGCTCCCGTTCAGGCCTGCCTCCGTCGAAAGATCCCGTTGTGGACAACCTCTGGTGTACTCGAGCGAAGAAGGCATGGCAGGGGATTTGCCTGTTGGGGTAACGCTCGGCGTACAACCGCTGAGCGGCTCGTCCATTACAACCAGCAGCGCCATACGCCAAATGCATGTCAGCCAATTCAGAGTTTGTGTACCGTTCCATCCTACTACCGATTTGCAGACAAGTAACCCGAAGCTTAAGTAGGTACCGCACGTTCAAAAGACGTGTCTGCGCATACAACTACGTCATCTCGCGTTGTCGTCTACGCATTACGTATCTTTTGCATATCGATATGGTACGATATCTTTTGCATAAATCAGCAAAAAGCACCTTATGTAAATTTTATTGCGCGCATTGTGCATGATTGAAACCAGCTATGTTTGTTAAAAAAAAAAAAAAAAAAAAAAAAAAAAAACTGCAGTTTTAATAGCTTCTTATGATAAGTAAATTACTCTCTTGTTTTGTTTCTAACTGATCGTAGCGCCCCGTTTCCAGTTAGCGTCCGAAATGTCAACGAATTATGTTTTTTGCCCAAAGCGCCCCCTATCGATGTTTCTTTTTGTACCGTTCAACTGAGTTTCAGAGAGTCCCAGCAAACAGAATCATGAAAATGCATGCCATAAGTCAAGAAATCTGTTTGTTTATCTCTTAGGAGCCTTCGAGTTTCGACCACCCTGTACTTTGACATTTTATTCCGGCTCTTACGCTTTTTGCAGGGCTCTACTTTTGGGTTCAAACTTTAAGTTAGAGTATAAACTTTGGCGAGCATGTGTTAAATTATCAAAATAACGGGCTTAAAGTTGTTGTCTAGCTCTCCAAAGTCTGCAGCGCCCCCTATCCATGTTTTAAGAGATACGCTTATCAAATTGGTACTGAAGAAAGTCTAAACAAACAGAATCATTTCGACGCAACAAGCAAGAAAATCTAACCATTTCCCTTGTTTTTATGACGTTTCGAATTTCGGCACCCAAATTTTCGAAAGCGCCTAGCGCCTTACCATCGCGTCAGGGACCCTACATTCCCTATTCAAAAATGTTCGTCTAGGTGTGCTCTATCGATCCTTAAAGTTTGTCACCGACGAGCTGAATCACCCTGTATGTGTATGACTATGGCTAGTTGGTCCTCCCTGAATTTGAAAAAAATCCGCCAGAAGGGGGCGCTGCAATCGCCATTTTTGTGCCATTTTCAATATTGTACCGACCAAAAGCATATGAATTTATGCATCAAATTGAACCAAATTTTTTGTGTATGTGTATGACTACGGCTAGTTAGTTCTCCCTGAATTTGAAAAAAATCCACCGGAAGGGGGCGCTGCAATCGCGATTTATGTGCCATTTTCAATATTGTACCGACCAAAAGTACATGAAGTTATGCATCGAATTGAACGCAATTTTTTGTATAAGTGTATGGCTATGGCTAGTTGGATCGCCCTGAATCTAAAAAAATCCGCCGGAAGGGGGCGCTGCAATATCGAATTTTATGCCATTTTCAATATTGCACCACATAAAAGTGTATGAAGTTAGTTCTAGAACTGAACTAAACATTTTCTATATGATTATTTTTTGGTAAGGCAAGTAGGTCCTCCCTGAATTTGAAAAAAAAAAATCTGTTTATCATTCTATTGTCCATCGGCTCGTGCAGAGACGGAAATTCGTTTTTACTCCGATTAATTCATTGAAGCAGAAATTTAAGATGAAAATCAAAGTTGGTAAGGTATTGAATTAAAATTATTAAAGCATTAAAATGAGTAACTATTTTTTTAACATTAAAATGTATGTATGAGATAGAGGAAAGTTTTGGGATTTGCACATCCAACTAGTTTTTATAATTATAGACGATTTAAAAAAATAAATAGAAATCTTATCTGATTATTACCATTACTTTATGCACTTACCCGATTATTACTGTTTTTTCAATTTTTAAATGAAAATTTATAGTCGTCCTATGACGTGAAGTATTCAATTTTCACTTTTCAGTACTATATCGGATGAAAGTACTCTTTTAAAGCTACATTTTCCCAAAATATCTCAATTTCTTCAAAAATGTGCCTTACCTGGTTATTACCGAAAGCCACAGATATTATACTTCCTCAAATTAGAAAACATTTCCTTTTTCTACTTTCTTCTATCTTCAATAGAAGAAAATATAGTAATCGAAATTGTTTTCAACTTCCGGTTTTCGACGGATTTACACGTTTTAGGGGTCAGAGATTCCAAAAAACATGTTTTTACAAAATGTCTGTCTGTCCGTGTGTGTCTGTGCGTATGTCACCATTCTACCATCAAAAAGTGTATGAAGTTAAGCATAGAATTGAACCAAATTGTTTTTGAATGTTTTTGGCTGTGGAAAGCAGGTCCTACTTCAGTTTTGAAATATTCCGCAGGAAAGGGGCGCTGCAATCGCGATTTTTGTGCCATTTTCAATATTGTACCGACCAAAAATATTTGAAGTTATGCATCGAATTGAACGAAATTTTTTGTGTAAGTGGATGAGCATGGCTAGTTGGTCCTCCCTGAATTTGAAAAAAATCTACCGGAAGGGGGCGCTGCAATATCGAATTTTATGCCATTTTCAATATTGCACCACCTAAAAGTGTATGAAGTTAGTTCTAGAACTGAACAAAATTTTTTGTATATGATTTTTTTTTTGGTAAGGCTAGTAGGATCTCCCTGAATTTGAAAAAAAATCTGCCTATCATTCTATTATCTATCGGCTCGTGCAGAGACGGAAATTCGTTTTTACTCCTATTAATTGACTGAAGCAGAAATTTAAGATGAAAATCAAAGTTGGTATGATATTGAATTAAAATTATTAAAGCATTAAAATGAGTAACTATTTTTTAAAAATATTAAAATGTACGTATGAGATAGAAGAAAGTTTTGGGATTGGCACATCCAACTAGTTTTTTTTCTTTCAGTGAACAATAACACAATATAATATGAAAATTATGTGTTGAATAAATTAGAATTTATACCATTTTTTTAAACTTTAAAGAAATTATATAGGATTAATTTTTATGAGAATTTGTTAATATAATAAAAAAAAAGAAGAAGAAATGTTCAACTTTAAAAATACACTCATTTATCATTGTATTAAACGTTAAAAATTTTATTGTATTATCAAGTTTTGATAGCAGAAATTGTAAAACCAAATCTTAGTATCTAGACAAGTTCTACACAGCGTACGTATTTGAATTTTTTTTATCATAAAAAAATGAATATTAACCTTTTAATTACTTTCACATGTCTGCTTGTTTGTCACAGATTTCGTTCACAGAAACTAATTAATGAATTTGAAATTTTTACACTTATAGTTCTATACCTTCGATCACACGATAAATCATAAAATTTTGAAAAAGTCTTACATTATTTTAATTAAATGAATTAATTTAATGAGGTTCGAACATGTTTTCGGATTTTACATTTAAAACAGTACATTAATTTCATAAAGTACATAAAATCTCTTTCGCTCGTGGCTCCGTTGTAAAACATTTGCCTACTAAGTTTTCCTGGTTCAAACCCCAGCATCGGAATTTGAATCTTTTCCCACGAAATAGACTTTATTATCTAATAGATAAATTTTACAGAGTTTCTGTAGTGTCCCCCCCCCTTTTTAAGACTTCAGACTTCACCCACCTTGGGGACCCGCTTTTGGCATATGGTCAGGACAAGCCCCGAGCCCAAGGCAGGAGGGGGGTCCACTATTCCAGCGGACCACAGCCATGTTCCCGTTGCCGGGAACATCAGCAAGGAGGAAGATCCCTGTTTTTTTTAGATCACTTGGAGTTTACAATTGCAATCACAATTGGCAACCCTATTCATTCAGGGCGTGCCGGTTTTTACTTGTAGTATTCCTGGTTGGGGATATACATGATATTGTTTGGTATTCACTATTAAATTACAATACATTGAGAAAAATAGTTTTTACAATAATACATAATACTTGATTATAATTACAATGACAAAATGAGAAAAATACAATTATATATACATTAAAACAAATACTGCTTACTGTAGAATACTATGATACTATGAGATATTATATACATTTTATGGTTCTAACATTAAGAACTCACTAGTATTTACATTAAACAAAAATATTACATTTACATTACTCATTACACTAGTATTTACAATAAAATAAACATTACTTTGTATTATATACAGTGAAAAATGAGAAGAGTAGAGTTCGTTTTAGCAGTCTATATGTGCGTAACTGTGTCAATGTTTGGTATGTGACTTTTTAAGATAGTGCATTTTATGCATTATTACTATTTTCATGTTATATTTAGGCACTCATAGGTACATCCATTTTACGTGAGAAATTTGTATTTTATGAAAGAGTATTTTTCATTTAAAATATTATAGTTTTGATAAAGTTGTCTTATTTTTGTTTGATCATTTATTATTGACATTATATCTTCATATACAGTGTCGTGCTTTCTTTTGAATTTGAATTTCATAAATTTACAGTTTCCAAAGATGTAGTGGAGCGGATCTCCCCTGACGCCACACTGACAGAGATTGTTCTCTTTTTTCCCTATGCTGTTTACGAAGGTGGGGAAGCTACCGCGTCCTGACAGAAAGTACATTGAAACTTTGTTTTTGCATGTTAGAGTGGCTTGAACCTTTGGTACAATGGAGTGGGTAAATCTGCCGCTCCCTGAGTTATCCCAGTTGTACTGCCAATCATCCAGCATATTGTGCTTCAGGCATTTATTAAGATATGACCGAGGAAGTTTTATCCCTCGGTCTATTGGGAGATCGCAGTACTGAGCAGCGTCATTGGCCAGTTTGTCCGCCAGCTCATTGCCTTCTATGCTTATGTGTCCCTTTATCCATGTAATGTAAAATATTTTATGTTTATTCTGAGTTAGTGTTTTTTGTATGTTATAGATATCTGGGTTGTTTGGGAATAATTTTGTTAAAGCTTTTACTGTTGACTGGCTGTCTGATAGGATTTGGAATTTAGAGTATTCTGTTGTTAGTGCCCAGTTTATCGATGTAATGACTGCATGTAATTCTGCTTGAAAAATTGTATTATCTTTTTGGATTTTTACAGATTTTTCATAAATTTTATTTCTTGAGTTGAATGCTACTACTGCATATGCTGTGCTTTCCTCCCCCTTCGAACCGTCTGTGTATATTTTTATGATGTTATTTTGAGGTAGAATTTTATCTGTCGCTATTAGGTTATTAATGTGAATTTCTGGATTAATTTGATATTTAAGGATTTTGTCTTCTATGTCAGTATGTGTTATTGTTTTACCTTTGTGTATGAGAACGTTTGTTTTGTTTAATATGTCGTTTTTTAGATTTTTGTAGCTCAGCGTTAGAAGAATTGGGGGGATGCCTAATAGTGTTTGGAGTGTGTGTGTCGATACATTTTTATATGTTTTTGTTATTGATAACAGACAAGTTCTTTGTATGCTGTTGAGTTGCCTCTTGTCCGCGTATCTTAGGTTGTTTGCCCATACTTCCGAGCCATAGGCTATTATTTTTTCAAGTACTGTTATGTACCATGTTCTTAGGTACTCTCGGCTGACTCCCCATGTGGCAGAGAAGACCCTTTTAATTGATGTTGTTAGTTGGAGGATCCTATCTTTGATGTTTTTGATGTGTAAATCCCATGTTAGTGTGCTTTGAAATATTACTCCTAAAACTTTTAAGTGATTAACGTGTTTGATTTTGTAGTCCCCTAGTTTAAAGCTTGGTAAGCGGTTTTCTAGTGTGTTCATACCCATCATCATAAATGTTGTTTTGTCGTGTGATATTGTGAGTTTTAAGTTATGACATATTTCTGCGAAGAGCTCGATCCTTTTATTCACTTCGTTTTCCAATTCCCTTCGGCTGTTAGCCTTCACCACCATGTTGAAATCGTCGCAGAATGCATATAGGTTTATGTAGGACTGATAGAATTTATTAAGTATTAGGTTGGCTACAAGGAGCCACAGAAGCGGGCCGAGGCACGACCCCTGCGGGCAACCTTGGTTGGTAGGGCGTTTGATGTTCGTATCTAGGTAGTCTGTAATTATTTCCCTGTCAGAAAGAAAGCTGAGTAAAATGTTTTTAAGATAGTTGGGAATGGGAAGTTGCTTAATGATATCTGCTAACGTGTTCCAATTGATGTTATCGAAGGCTCCGACTATGTCAAAGGATATTAGTGCACAATATATGTTTTTGTTTAGGTATTTTATGATTGTGTTTTTTAGTTTCTTTAGTAGTTGTATTGTGTTTTTGCCCTCACGAAAGCCGAATTGTGAATCATGAAAGTAGTGTTGTGTTTCTAGGTAATAATTTAGTCTGTGTTTGATTAGTCTTTCCATTATCTTTCCCAGCATTGGAAGGAGACATATGGGACGATAAGATGATGGTTGTTTTGGATTTTTATTTCGTTTAGCGAAAAATACTACGTGAGCTATTTTCCAGGGTATAGGGAAATAATTTAAGGTTAGGCATTTATTGAAAAGGTCCCTGATTAAATGTTTAAAGTTTTTAAAAAAGTTTTTGATTATGAAGGCGTCTATTTTATCATAACCAGGGGCTTTTAAGTTGTTCTGCTCTGTTAGTGCAGTTTTGATTTCCTTAAATGAGAAAAGAGGGGGAGTCGGATATGGGGTGTCCTCTTCCAGTGCTCGGTCCAACAGTGGAGGGTTTGTTATGTCTGAGTTCGGAAAATGGTGGTCAATTAGTTCTTTAAAGGTCTCAGTTTTGGTTGTGTAGGGCGTTGAATTTTCCATTGTAGTGTGTATGAAGTGTTTATTGGTGAGTCTTTTGTTTGTTGCTATTTTGAATGCTTGACCGAATTTATCTTTTGTATGTGTGCAGAATTTTTTCCAGGAGTTTAATTTTTCTGTTTTTATTTGTTTTTTGTAAATGGCTCTTTCTCTCTGGAGAAGGGATCTCCATCTAACGTCACCGGTGTTTTTGTAACGCTTTCTGAGGGCAGAAATTTTGTTTCTCTGGGCTTTTAGGGAGTCGCTCCACCAATCAAATGTCGGATATAATTTTAGTTTTTTAGTTTTAAGTGATTTTTTGCATGTTTCGTTTATTTCTGTATTAAATTCTTGCATCCAGTTATCCAGTTCTATTTTGGTTTTTATATTTGTTAGTGTATTACTTAAGTTTGTTGTTTTGTTTTTAAAGATTTCGTTAAATTTTTTAAATGTGGTGTGTCTTGTTTTGAATCTATTGAGGGTGATGTTTTTTGTTTGTAGTGATAAAGAAAAATGGATATACCTATGGTCCGACATTGATTCTGACTTGGTGTCTACATACCATGAATCCACAAAGTCTGATAGGTCCTGGGAGCACAGAGTCACATCAGGGTTTGTACTGCATGGTCGGTTGGGTTGTCCTATAAATGATGGTGGAGCTTCTGTGTCGTTGATAAGTATGAGGTTTTTCGACAGAAGGAGATGGGTGAGCATTGTACCTCTGGCATCTTCGTTCTGGTATCCCAGTAGGGAGAGGCGTGCGTTGAGATCTGCCCCTAGTATAAGATGCTGGAGGGGGTTGAAGATGTTCAGCCATTCCATATCATGTGCGAAGTCACTTTTTGGAGCTGAATAGGCCGAACCCACTGTAATTTTTCCAGTTGATGTTGTAATATTTACGAATACTGTGTTGTTATCTGTGTAAGTTTGTACTGCTTCAACGTCGGGTCTTGTGATGACTACCGCCGCTGTATTGTTAATTGATGTAAACGTCTGCCAGGTTGATGATGGAATTGCCCATATTTTATTTTTAGGATGATAGAAGTCCTGCATCAGTATTACTTCTATGTTATTCTTGTTTGCATAGCCCATTACATTTTCTGTCGCTGCTTTGCAGTTTTGCAAGTTTATTTGGAGGAAGTTTAGAGAATTTACTCTTATTTTCTGTATATTATTGGTCGAGGGATTTTCTGCTTCTGTGTTTGGGATACCGTTTGAATTTGCTATTGTCTGGGTTGAGATCTCTGGGTTGCTGTTATTATTTAACGTGCTTGGGATGAAGAATTGTTGATTACTATTGCCTTGATGATTTATGATTTGTAGGTGTTGATGATCTTCATTATTTTGAGTTTGTGTACTATTAGCTTTTATATTGAATTTTGACTATTTCTTTTGATGGAGTTGTTTCTATCGTGTAAGTAAAATAGGTATACTGGGCATTTGCTTGAACTCGCAGCGTGTGGGAAGTTTTCTCTGTTTCCCTGGCAGTTGATGCAGATAAGTTTGGACGGCCTGTCTTTGTACTTGCAAGTTTCAGATTTGTGATTGCCCGTGCAATATGCACATGTTGGGTCATACCTGCACCTATCTTTAGTGTGACCGTATGACTGACATTTGCCGCAACGAATTACAGGGCGGTAGTCCTCAATTCTGCAAGTGTTGAAGCCTATAATAATTGAACCTTTTTGCTCTAGTTTACTGGCCATATTGGCTTCTATATTCAGGACAAGTTGATAGTTTCTGGAGCCGCTTCTCTGTATTTTCCTTTGTATAGTGAGGGGGACTTCTATAGTGCACTCTTCTTGTATCTTCGCTGTTATTTCTTCCATTTCTGCTGTTTCTGGGATTCCAAGGACAATAATTTTTTTCATGTTGGTAGATCTGTAGGAGAGCTCCGCTATGTCGTTTAGTGTATGTATATTTTCAAGGAAGTGAAGTACTTTGTCTGTTTCCGCATCTGTGTCTGCTTGTATGATTAAGGTGTTCCTGTCCCTCGACGTGAAGCAGGATATTTTAGGTAGATTGACTGTCTTCTTCGCTTCCCTGTTTAGGAGGTCGCGGATTGTGTTTATTGATGTTCTTGTTGTTATTCTTCTTTTTAGTAGGATCGCTGCTCTTGAGATGGTGGGTTTTGGCGCTGGTTGGTGTTGTTTCTTCAGCGCATCCGCATACTGTTGATGTGTTGGTGTTTCGTGTACATGTTCTTGTTGAGGTTCTGTATCTGTTTGGTGATTTAGTCTTGTATTTATTTCTTCTGTGTACCTTTTGATCTGAGTGACTTTATCATTGATTTCTTGCAAGATGGTGTTGTCTATAGCTGGGTTTTCTCTGCATGGGTCCTTGATTTGTGATGGTTTTAGTTTACTTATCTCATCTTTAAGATTTTTAATTTCTATTTCTTTCTCTTCGATGGATTTTTCTAGATTCAGAAGTTCTCTTTTGGCCTTCTGCTGGCCTCTGCGTAATCCCCCCCGTCACCTCATCTTCTGTTGATTTGTTAGTTGAGTGATTTTTCTCTACTTCCTCTTGTAGTTTCATGTTGTTGGTTTGCATCTGTTTAATTCTATTTATGGCGTATGTCCAATATTTTTCAGAGTTTTCTACATCTACTTTTCTCTTCTTCCTGGAAAGATTTTTGTAGGTGTTCAACAGTTTTATTATATCCATTTTCTGGGCTGTTTGGAGTTGAAATTTTTGAATTTCTGTTGGATTATATCTGTGGTGTTGTTCACCGGAAACTCTGTTATTTTTCACACGTCGAAAACCATTTTTCACATTATGCGTCTCCGATGTATAGCCATATTCTTCTTCTTCTGAGGCCGATAGCAAAATTTGAGATTGTGAGAATTGTGATTTCTCAGATGTGTCGTTATTCGCCACAGTTGAACTGAGTGATATTACTGAATTATTACTTTCTAAATCCTCCATTTTATGCTGTTTGTAAAAATTTTTCTTTAATCAACAATATATAATTTTTCGGTTTTTAATATAATTTTTTTTGATGTACCAGGCATTGCCAGTGCCCTTCACATGTCTCGATGAAGGAAAAGGGATATAGAAAGTCTATAGCTAGAACCAGTGGACTTGTCCACTGTAAATGACTAAAATAAAAAGTTAAATTGTTAATTTTACTTAAAAAAAAAAAATAAAAAAAAAAAAGATACATTAATTTTGAATAGTTTTTGGAATAGAGAGGGGGAAAGTATTAATGAATATGGTCTAAAAGAAGAGATTGATATATAAATGACAGCGTGTTTCTTGTAAAAGTAATGCTGCTGAGATAACGAAAAAACTGTAATTTAGCATTCTGTGCTTATTGTTGTCAATCCCTGCCCATGGCAGGTGAAACTTGATTATAGATACATTTTATATGCAGATATATACACAGATATTTACAATAATAATGTGTTTGAGTTTACTCTTCGCCATTTTAATACACGTTAATATTAGAGTGTTGTGCTGGTGTACCAAAAACAGAATATTAATCAATTGACAATATTGTACATAGCATTGTGTACATTAGTAATGTTTTGACTTTAGGAGAAGATCAACGTTTGGAATTGAATAGGTATTTTCTATGGTCTTACCTGTGTGTGGGGGTGCATGCCGCACTTGGAATGATAAGTCTCCCTTTACCTGCAGTGATTTTGCTCACTGGTGGGGGGGAGGCAGGGAATGAAAGTTATCTGGTAAAGTTGAGCTCTTTAAGACAAAAAGTTTAAGGTGCAACATGCCTATTTTTGGGGATAAATTTGGAAAAGTTCAGATTTTTAGCCCTTTATGGGGCCGGGGCGTGGCCCAGGATGGAGGTAGAAAATAATTGATGATAGAATTGAGATGTAGGGGTCATAAGCTTTCTATAGACATGTTACTTAAAAAAAATGATGATTGCCCCCCCCGCCCCCCCCAAGAGCGGTCCCCTTGTAGTGACCGGAATGAAAGTGTTGCCAGAAAAATGTCTGTGCGGAGCCAGTTCAGCCAAAAAGTTTCTCCTCGCTGTAGCCCCCATAGAACCGGAGTTATAAGCATTTAAAGTTTAAAGTGAAGTGAAGAAATGACCCTTTTTGAGTGAGTGACCAACAGGGGGGGTCCACAGCCCCGGGGGTGCAATTTAAATAGAATTTTTTAAATAAAGGTGATAGTCAAAAGTCCAAGCGAAATTTTAAGGGGTATGTTTGGGGGGTGCAAGCCTCCTCCTCCCCAGGACAGGCTCTCAAAGACAAGGCATTTTTGACTTTAAATAATTATACTCATTTCTTTACTTAACCGAGTTAATCTTATAATAATGAGGGCTGGAAGGCCCCAACAGTCCTATAGGCCCCTACAGAACGTAAAGTACAGCTGAATGAAAGGAAAGATAATAGTAAAATTTAGGTTGATATAAAATAATTAAAGCAAGGAAAAAAGAAATCTATGAATAATACTGGCTGTCATGGCTACCCATTAACATCTTTGAATAAATGTTAAGTGATAAAACTAAATATTTACAGGGATTATTGGGAGGTGGCAACTGGAAGTTACCTCTCTACATAATTTAGATCTATATACATATAAGATATTGTTAGAATTGATCCCTTATTTCAGCAACGGACCATTATTTTTGAGAAGGGGGACAGCTAGCATCTCCTCAACTCATGCTGAGTTTAGGCGGGATGTGCAATTCCTAAGCGTCACCATGTGGTACATATTAAAATAATGATAAACACTTTATAGAAACACTCAATTGATACACTTAATATATACATAATGCAATAAAAAGTATGGCGGAGCAAAGTTCAAACATTTTTGTACACACACATATAAAACATAATAGGTTTTAAGCAGATTTAATATTTTTAATTACTATTTTAAAAAGTGTTGCCCCCATTGGGGACCACTAAAGTAAAATTTGTAGCAAAAGCTCTAAACAGCACATTTAAATAAAATTATTTAATATACTTAAAACTGTCATTTTGCCTCCGGGTTTGCGGCGGAGCAAAGATAAAGGTTTAATTGAGGCATAATGAACACCTTTTAAAAGTTAATAGTTTAATTTATTATATAACAAGCTTAACAAAAAATGTAAACATTGCATATTTTCGATGAGAGTCAGTTTAAGCAAACCCCATTGCGTAAACATGCTATTTTAGAATACAGTTTAAACATATTAATTTAGTAGAAAACTTTAAATAACTCACTCAAAACCATTGTTGAAGCATCCATATTCATGTTATAAACAATTGTTTGGTGTTTAATGTTAGTATAATATATATAATACGCACTTTAAAAATGATAATTTGCAATAAGAAAGCATTGGGAGAGATTGACAACAGTCGATTAATTTACTTATAACTTTGTAAATATTCAGTCCAGGAGTACATAGTATGGCTTAAAATGTTCATTATTTTATAAGGTATCATAATGAAATGTCCTGATACCAATATAATTAAGCAATTATTAAGAATAAGCACAGAAAATTATCGGTGCAGTTGCAATGGCTGGCTACCTGGGGGCGAGATTAACAAAAACTTTAGATAAACATATCTCGGCAACCACTGCACCGATTTCGATCAATCAAGTATCTAAATGGTCAACAGCACTTAAGGAAGAGAATGAGACATGATTTGAGGCTCTGGCTTACCTGGTTCCTAAGCTTTTAGCCTTCCATGAGGAGCTCAGCAATACGCGACCTCTGGTCCATGCTCTCACGAGTCCATTCCCCCCTTTTTAAGACCAGAATTTGTAAAATATTTGATGAATTATTTTTTTTAATGTAAAAATTCTTTCTATTTAAATTTCATTCATATATTTTATGACGGCCGATTATAAACACGTGGGATATATGCTCGAAAGGGGTGGTATGCCCTCCGTGGGGGTTTTTCTAAGGGAATCTAACCCCTATTCACGCAAGAAAATCCAAGGTTCGAAGAAAACCACGAAAAACTCCGAGCGGTTAGGCCGCCAGACGTGATTGGGTTCGAACCCAGCACCTGCCGTCTACCATCAAAAATACTTGGAGGAGAAGTTATAAGAAAAGTCAAACATGAGTGCACTTTGATTATTTTAAATACCCATTTTAAACAGAGTATTAATCAAGTAAAAATTAAAACTTTTTTGGTTAAATATAAACATTCTTAACATATAAAAGAAAAAACTTCTTTGTAGTGAAAATGTTTTATTCGTATAAACTTTTTTCAATAAAATTTATCCGACTGATTCTCATATTTCATTCACGTATTTTTTTTAAACTGAGGCAAAAATACTCGGAGAAGTTATAATAAAATAAGTCAAACATGAGTGAACTTTGACTATTTTAAATACCCATTTTAAACAGATATTAATCAAGTAAAAATTAAAACTTTTTCGGTTAAATACAAACATTCTTAACATGAAAAAGAAAAAACTTCTTTCTAGTGAAAATGTTTTATTCGTACAAACTTTTTTCAATAAAATTTATCCGACTGATTTTCATATTTCAATCATGTATTTTTTTTAAACTGAGGCAAAAATACTTGGAGAAGTTATAATAAAATAAGTCAAACATGAGTGCACTTTGGCTATTTTAAATACCCATTTTAAACAGAGTATTGATAAAGAAAAATTTTAAATTTTTTGGTTAAATATAAACATTCTTAACATGTAAAAGAAAATACTTCTTTGAGGTGAAAATGTTTTATTCGTAGAAACTTTTTTAAATAAAATTTATCCGTCTGATGCTGAGCATATACGACCCTACGGAAAAAGAAGTAATAAAGTTGAATTTGATTTCAACAGACGAAATGCATCTTCGCTTTAAGTCCTATTTTAGCAGTTTCGGATTTCAGATTAGAGTTTCCTTTTTCCTTAGCGTTATTTTTCATTATTTTCTAGTAAATTTTGCTCAGTTTATGTTTTTCAAGGGGGAAAAATATATATTTTTTATTATGTACATATATGCTTTTTTTCCCTAAGTTTTTCCTTTAATTTGATTTTTAAATGGAAAGAACCAAAGTAAAATAAGATTTATTCATTCTATCATTTTTGAAGTCAAATAACAAAATAAATTGAATCGTGGGAAAAACATTAAAATTGTATGACGTACAATTTCAGTACAAATGGATAATTTATAGATAAATTATAGATGCAACCAGGGAAGCATTTTCAGTTGGTAGATCATAAATGCCAGAAAATCTTACCGGGATTAATGATGCCTGATATAGTACTCGGTGTACAGAGTTTGCGCTTTTAATTGGAAATTGTAATAGTTTTTTTACATGTTATCTAATTCTTCAAATTTCTGACTAACTACACCGACTTTTTATATCAACCAAATGTGAACGATTAATAACGAAAGATGCTTCGATGTATAGATTTGATTGTTCCAGTATTTAAGCGCACAGGCCAATTACATATTTTTTGAATTCTTATTTTATTTATTTATTTGTGAAGTTGTAATCTTGTTTAGAAATTCTAAACTTTTTTTAGTTCGTGATAGTTCATGCAAAATAATAATAAAATATAAGGCACATTTTAAAAAGAAAAGTATTTTTCAATAAAATATTCGACTCTCTTATATTTATTAATCAGAATGTTCAAAAGTGATTATTTTTAGTACTATTATTTGCTTAGTTATCTTTGTATTTTTTAATAGCAGAATGCGAACAAATAATGCAAGTCTGGATATATCCCCCTCCCCTATGGATATATTTCCCCCCTCAAAGTTCCCTGTACGCACTTATTTATGTGATTTTCCTCTCAAATTTGTGAGAAAACATAAATGCGTTGTAGTTAAAAACAGAAAATTTCTTGATTCAGATAAAAGATTTGCAAAAATATAATTTACCTCTTCCAAATTTTCCGTAACTCCGAAAAGTGTCCTTTTAGCTTCAGTAACCAATAAATTTCCAAGATTTAAAGGAGAGTTTCTGAAACAATAGCTTTTTTACAATAGTCACAATTTTCAGATATATCTGAAAATTGGCACGGTATACCGTGCAAAGTACTTTTTATTGTGTGTCTCAGTTTTCTTAACTAGGAATCAACATAAGATATATATACGTTTTTTCGGATGCTTCCTTTATTTCTTAACTTTTCAGCCATGTAACATAATTTTTACATGCAAAACTATGTAACAAAACAACGCTTTTTTATGCTGTTAATGTAACATATTTGTCTAGTGAACACGAAAATCTTTTTTGACAATTCATAGCATCCTGAAAACAATACTTCGTGCTGTTCTCTAGCTGAGAAAAGGGATTAATACAATGTAAAACTACTTCATAATGTTAAGACAAACACAATATTTCGCAATATTTAATTAAATCATAAATATACAGTATGAAATTTAAAAAGCTCACCGATTTACTTAAAATGCGTTTAAAATTATAGAAGAGATGTTACAAGTTAAAAATACATTTTATTTAAAATTTTTGTTTTGCACTTGCTTTCACTTCTTTGACGTTGCTTCAAAGCCCGTCATCAGAGAATAATTTAATAACTAAATTGCTGTTTATTTACACAAATACGTCACTTCGTTTTTCTGAAAGGAGAGAGCCAATAGTTATTAGAACTGAAAGTAGAAGTAGCAGTTTTTCGGACTGAATTTAAGTAGAGAATATATATATTTATTGCAGTTTCATTTACTTTATTACATAACTCTGATCTTATATGTTTCTCATTTTTAGTATGTAGCTGGAGAATTGAGTACTAGGAGTGAAAGGGACGTATGAGAATAAAATGAAGTTATAAAATAAATGAATCTGCAATTAATATGTATCAAAATAAGATATGTAATAATATAAATGAAACTACAATTAATATAAAATTTCTTTACTTAAATTCAATCCAAGAAACTGCTACTTCTACTTTCACTTCTAATAATTATTGACTCTCATATTTTAGAGAATGAAGGGTTTTGAAAAGCCTAAAGTGCTAAGAAGTTTTATGTAAAATGTATTTTTAACTTGTAACACCTGTTCTATAATTTTAGTTGCCGTTTAACTCGTTGGGGACTACTGACCTTTATGCATGCCACTTAAGATGTTGAGATTCCTTTGTTAATACCAACAGTTATTGAAAATTATAAAGCTTACCTTATTTAAAGAAAACATTTTCACGATTTAGCTACAGAAAACTGTTTTAAAAAATGATAAAAGATTAAGCAAAGTACTCTCGGTGTGAAAGGGTTAAATTAACCAGTGATCTTTTAAAGTTCTTATTGTTCATATATTTTAAGATTTTATTTCATAACATTTCCAAAAAATTACGGCTAGCAAAAGAGACATTTTTTATTCTGAAATTTTTCTTTTAAACTCATAAATATATTGTTTTCTGATATTTCTGTAGATAAAGAAACGCTTTTATGAACTGTAGGTAACTTAGAAGCGATTATGTTATACTTTCGTAAATATTTATCGACCGAAAAACATTTAATTTTTTCTTACAGTGTACTTCTAAACTCAGAAAATACATAAACATTAGAAACATCTAAAACAGCTCAGGAATAAACTAGAAAATATCATTTTGCTTGCCTGATTAATTTAATGATTGCGAAAGAAAAAAATAATGAGAGAAAAATTATTCCATTATAATTTTAGTTCGAGCAAGATAGTATATATAGAGATTAACCTAAAATGTGTTCATATGTAATTAGGTTGGGCCAGATGGACGACTAAAACCTTGATCCAATGGATTTCGCATCTAGAGCAAAATCACAAAAGAATTGTTAAGTATGTTACTAAATCCAATCGAGCTACAATGTTTGCGTCAATTTCAAAAGAAATTATTCTTGCTAGGAAAATCGTGATTTTATTTTACAATTTTTTATTAGCAGCATTTATAAATAACTATATTATTCAAATGATATTGTATTGATTTATTTTTGTAAGAGGATGTTTTAAAATACTTATTAAAAGTGAATTAAAAAAAAAATGTGCTCGTTTTTGATTACTTACTCAGCATTTTTTGGCGTTACTCAGCTCTGAGTATTTAATTCTGAATTTTGAAAAACTCATATACTCATATTGTTCAGTATTTTTAGTGCTTTTCAAATCATATTTAAATACCTTATTTAAGTGAGCTATAGTAATAAAAAATATGTGAAAGCTGCATGGATAAAAATGGATATTTAACAATATAAAATTTTTTAAACATATTCTAAACAGCAGTGTTGAAGTGTAGTTATTGTTTATTATTTTTTTACTTACAATAAGTTTATAAATCTTAATTAAAAAAAAAATTATACGGTCACATTTTGTGATGTACCAAAAAAAAGGGGACATGATATGATAAATTTATGGACTTTACCAATTGATTAAGGAAGTGGTGATCATCGTTTTTCATTCGATGGCTATATACACCGTGATTTCTGTTTCATAGATGCCAAGCTTATAGTTTTATAAAAGTCAAATAATCATAATTACAGTCGGCACCATGATCAGTAAACATGTCCTACGTGTGATTTTATATTGAATGTTTCCTCCATAAGACACAATTAATTAAATTACTCGTCCAAAACATTTTCAAATCGTGCATGTATGCACATTTATTAAATATTTCATTTGAAATCTATAGTATTTTATATAAAGTAAAAATTGGAACACAAATGGCAAATTGTAATTGCAAAATTATTTTTACATGCTTACAATTTGTCACAAAATGCGCAACGTATCTCAAATAATAGAGTCTGAGATTTTCTATTCAAAATAAGATATTTATTTCATTAGATGCCATTCCTTATTACTTTATGAATATGCTATACAAATATTAATAAATTAACAGACTATTGCTTTTTTATTTCTTTTAGAACAGATAAATTTATATCACAAATGCAGCTAAGCATTTTCAAAATCAATGAAAATATGAGTTTTTAAAAAGGCTAAATATAACATTTTATGCATCATTTGGAAAACATACTGTCATTTTTATAATTGTTTCTACAATTTTCGGAAGTTGCGCCTTAAAAAAATACACGAATTATGGATCCACGAGAAATTTTATTGTAACAAATCTAGCACTCTGTGCTTGGGAAAGCATTTTAGTTCATCAAAACTGACCGCAGCAAAACTATATTTTTTGTGCTAAGTGATCCGTATCCCCGAGATAAAGTATTTCACTACAGAAAAGCGGGTGATGAGATCGACCCCCACTGAAGCAATACAGATGCTTTTATAAAGGCCGGGCATACTGCCAGTGAAATCACTAATTGCGTTGAAGTTCTGACGATCTCCGTATTTTTTGCTTTCGTCATCATGCATTTCGAATTTATTCCCAAATTTAATTCATTCGTGAGTTGAATGCACAGCGTACATAAAATAAACATTCGAAAGATTTCCCTCTCTATTTACATGTTTTCAATGAAAGAAAAATATATACTTGTTAAGTATCTGAGCTTTACTATTATTGACAATCAAGGTAAGATGTTTAAGAATTATATTACTATTACTTAATTATCATTATACATACCACCTATAACCGCTGGTTAAATGTGGTATGCCTTGTGAATGTTATTTTCTATCTTGATAAATATTTTCTATCTTTCTTTTTTCTGTTTTGGGACAACTCGACAATGGTTTGATAACAATGAGGATAGTTTTACTAATTGGATTACATTTTTAAATTCCATAGAAAACATGTTCTGCCAAAAAGACGGCGTAAAAAGACAAGCTGAGAGACTGTTGATTACACGAGTGCAGAAAACTGGTGAAATGGTCGAATCTTACATCCAAGACTTTCTTGCCATGTGTAGTAAAGTCAACTCTGCTATGCCAAAAGGAGAGAAAGTGTCTCATCTCATGAAGGAGATTGCAGAATTTGTATCAGGTCATCTTGGTTCAGAATTATCAGACTGTCGATGGCTTTATAAAACGCTGCCCGCAAATGGAAAATCTTATATGTAAACGTGTCACCTAGCCAAGATTCTTGAGGCTTCTTAATGTCACTACAAAGTCGACCTAAGCAGATATAGGTGACATAAGATCATTGATACGTATAATTGTGCAGGAAAAGCTTGAAAAATTCTTGCCGGAAGCGAGTTGCTGCATAAAAGATGAATGCGAATCTCCAACAGACGTGGCTTTGTATAAGAGAAGAAATTATGGAGACTTTAACACTACTTACGGATCCAAAAAGACACACATTTACTTTCCAACTGTTCCGGTCAGGTCACAACCAAGGCATAAATCCAGAAGCAGCACTGTTCCAAAACAAAAGGCAGACGTATGGAGAACTATAAATAATGTACCCCTTTATTACCATTGTGGGTGTCCAGAACACGTGCTAAGGTACAGTAGAGAAAGACGCAGGATATTCGCAGATGCAAGCACCTCCAGGAAATACAATCCTGCATGCGATATAGACATTGACATCCTACGCAACTCTAGTGAGAATTATCTGCAGCCCTTTTCTTCTGGCTTTAGAAATAGTTCGCCTTATCTCCGCCACTCTTCAAGCCGCAAACATCCGTACTCACCTATACGTAGCTCTAGCGATCTTCGAGAGGAAAACTAGCTTTAAGCGACCTATGCCGGAGGTGAGGCCACAATAAAAGAAAATCTACCGACGTACATTACAGCCAAGTTAAAGAAGAATACAGCCTATGTTACTGTAAATGAACAATGTGTAAAAGCCCTCATCGTCTCTGGTGCCGATTATTCAGCTATATCTGAAACATTTTGGGGGCAATCAAATGTTTTTATGTTTAGTGAAAATGGACCTATATTGAAGACTGCATCTGGTTTCTGAAGCAGTCTCAGGACATTGTGTATTGTGTCAACTTGAATGGAATTATGAAAACATTTGACTTTCTTGCGCTTCCACGATGTGTCCATCAAATGATACTTGGATGGGACATTTTCCGTGCCACTGATGGTGTTACAAATTGTGGTAATTTTTAAATTTTATGTTTTGCTGGAGGGTTGAGGGCTCATAAAGAATTTTCTACCTTGTGCTGCCATTTCTGCCTTACATACATATTTGAGTGAAAGATGGTATGCTGGGTATTGTTCTCGTAGCTCAAATGGTAGAACACAGGAGCGTTATTTTAAGGAATCGGGTTGGCTTCTCGGCTTTTATAGTTTTCACTCTGTTTTACGTATTTTTAGTAATGTTGATAATTCACATATTTTAATATTTAACGCGTTACATTGGTAAAAGATTGTAGTTTTTGTTAAAAGATTCAAAACATTATATTTCAAGAACAAAGCAAGGTAAAAAATTTCCAATTTTTTTTAAAAAAGTTCATTATGTTTTCTTTATATAGTGTTTAGAGAAATCATTTATTTTTAATATTTTATCACAAGGAGCACTAAAAAGTAACCTCCTTTATGGTGCATGCAAGGACATCTAAGAGAGGAAAATGTTTAGACATAGTATATTTGGTGGAAAGTTGTCCTTTTATGCTTCTACCATCCATTAAAAGCAAAAATGAACTAACTGAAATATTTCCCGAGTTTTAGATTTAACCTATTTCTATAATTAAACGTGAACAATGACAAAAATCAAGTATTGTTGTTCGGGAGAGCATATGTCTGATAATGTTAATGATACTGCTAAAGCTGTGAAAGAATGTCTTCCACACAATACTCAGAAATATTTCAAAAATACTCTCCAAATTATTAAAAATTTATCTAAATGCGCAATTGTAGGTCTATTTGTATCGACAAATTTAGAAAAATCTTCAATTGTAAAAGAACCCTTAACGGATCTCTATTAGAAAACTAAAAGAAAATACCATCTTATGATGCTAAAAATTTAGTGAAATGAATGAATAACTGAAAAAAGCAATGATAATGTATAGTGGTTGCTGTAGAAAGTAATACATTATTAAACACATTTTAATTTTGGAAAAATAAATCTGTATAAAATATATATATTTTTTCAATTTTCTGCATTTGTAACATTCAACATTCAACTTTTCTCTGTTTTTATTTTCTTATTTGTCTGCATACTTTTTTGTGATATGATATTCAGATTACTTTTAAGTTTTCTCGTCTATCATTTCTATTTTAGTGATATATTTTTGTATTTAAATAAAATTCATTATTTGAAATGGATTGTTATTTTGAATGAAATAAATTCGTAGGTCCCTTTTTCCTTGAAGAAATATCATCACAAATATTCTGCATTTTCATTCTTGTGACTAAGTTTATGATTAAAAGTATGTTAGAATCTCTGGTACTCATTTATGACGAATTTGTACTTGAATGAAAACTAGTAGATTCAGCATAATTTTCCAAAGATTAATGTCAAATTTTTTTCTTAATACATGCAACATATTCATTTCTAAGAAAATGTCGTTCTAACTAAAACGTTACAAAGGTGATATATTGACTATTTTTTTCTTCGTTTGATTTCCAACATCAGCATCTTTTTAGTTAATACATTTTCTATCGAAGACTCAGCTTCATACGATATTACCTTTGCTATCATAATTCTTACATTTTAAAACTTTTTTCTTTTATAATTAATGTTAATACAATAACATTATTATACCAATTACATATTTTATCAGTTAAGTTTGGTAAACTGGTTAAATATTTTCTTTAACCCTTTCGTGGTTATAAGCGCGTATACGCGCCCAGAATACCATTTAATTTGAATTGCGAAATGCCATAGTGACACCGGAATTTTTAAATAAAAATTTAATTTAAGAAAGAACGTAAAATTATGTATTATGAAATAAATTTGTTTTTAAATTCCGGTGTCATTCAATCATTTTAGTATTTTATGAATAGAAGTGCTTTAACCGTCAAAGGGTTAAATTTATGATTTATTCTTATCAAAATTAATTTAATTGATACTAGCATATTAAAAACTTCACATTTTAAGTTTTTCTTCTGTTTAATTACCATTATATAAGTTTTTGCTATATTTGACAAATTCCTAAAAATTTGGATTTAATAAGTTCAATATTTTTGCGTTGGTTATACATTAGTTAATATTAGCTTGTTAGCATATCCCAACATTGGTGATAAGGATTGCGTTTTGCATAAATGGCACCAATAATAATTAAAAATTCTATGACATTTCACTTCCAGCATTTATATAACACGCAAGTCGAAAATTTCTGAAAAATATATTTTTCTGCAAAAATTTCTAATGTAGAACATTTTTCTAAGAAGGGTATTTTATTGTAAGCATTTTAAAAGTATACACAATATTTATGTACTATTTGTATTTCAATGATAATAATATACTATGATAGAAATTTTGGAATTATATTAGATCAAATTTTCAACAATTTAACCAATAACCGTGCGCCACAAGGGTGAATATAAAAAAATGCGAAAATTGCCTTCCGCACAGTAAAATTCCTATTAAATGATATACAATGCGATTTCTTTAGATTAATTCAAATAAAATATACTCTTAGAAGTATTTTCAAGAGACATTAGATTTCTAAGAACATAAATAAAGCAATTAAAAGACTTAAAATTTCAGTTTGTCATTTTCCTGGGATGTCACACTGAGATATGGGTAAAATGGGCCTTTAACTATGCTGTATAAATATCTTTTACTAGCTTTTTTAATTTCTAATTCATATTCATACCTTTTAAAACAAATAAATGAGGAAAGTAACAAATTCTGTATTTTACAAATAACCTATTAAAATTTAATTGTCGCTGAAAACAAATGTCATTTTCCTGGCCTGATTTTAGTTCTTTATCAGGTATAAATATGGCGTTGGAGAGTATTTCTTCTTATTTTTGCCATTGTTAAGTCAGAAGTAGTAAAATCATAGCTACCAGTAAGATATTCGAGATATTTCATTGTAAATAATGTGATTAAAGTCTTTGTAAAAATTAAGTACATATTTATTATGTCATTTTCCTGGCTTCCATAAATTAAGAAATAAAACTGAACATTACTTGTAATTTGAGCTACAACATCGAAAAGATGTTCTTTTAAACAAAAATAAAATATTAGGCTTAAAAAAAACAAGAATGTAAAAAATATTTTAGAATGAAATTGTCATTATCCAGAAATGCATATCTGAAGAAATCACATATAGTAATTACATAAATATTAACTTATTATGTAAGTTCTACAAAATTTAACAATTTTGCATGGAAAATCCTTTATTATCTATTAAAAAATAAATTTACCTCTTGAAAAATTTAATTGTTTTGAATGGATACTTTCAATATCGCATATGATCAAAATCTGACATTTTGTAATATTCACACATAGTCTTTTTTGAGCATTGTCTACTTTGCATATAATTAAAAATTATTGCATAAAAGAGCTGCTTTAGTGATTAATATGCAGTAAAAATATTTAGTAGATCAAATTTTAATGAGCAATAGTTAATATTTAAATTATTGCTGCCATAATTTTAAACAATCTTTTACGTTATTATTTAAAATACAATCACACATACATGCAGTTACACGTTTAAAAGCCAGTCAGTCTCTATTGCATTTCAGTCACAGTTACCTTGTTTTTGATCTGTCGCCAAAATGAATATACGATGATCGATATTCAATAATATTAATACTAAGCAACAATGACTGGAGTTTTTATTACTCAATAATAAGGAGACGTGTACCTTTAAAACATCGAAAGTTAATGAAAATTGTAAAGATTTTCATCTTGAAATTTATTCAACCCACTTTCACAAGTCTTAAAAGAACACAGAAAAAATAATTTAGAATTTTTTTCACAAATTAAATACATTTAATTAATAACGATAAAATCGTAAGCAGACGTATATACTTCAAAAGTGTTGGGTATCAACATTACTTGTGTGTAAAGCCGTTTTAATGAGTCATGGCAATTAAAACTCTGTATGCTGATCTCGGCCTCAAACAAAAATGGCTCCCGTCTTGCACTAATGCATTTGAAAAAAATGAAATTTTTTAAACAGGCAGAAGAAAATAGCATACAAAAATGCTGGTACTTAAATAATCTTAATTATGAAACTAATTTTAATAATTATGTTAAAATCAAACACGTGCACACATAAATTGCACGTGTTGTCATGGCTTGACTTTTGCATTTTGCTAAGCTTTTGCGTGTAAGATTTTAGGTAGATTTCGTATGAAATACTACCTATTGCAATCGCACCAGTTTATCTATCTATCTATCTATCTATCTATATATCTCACTTTTTTATGGACACGATAACTTCTATAATTCTTCACCAATCTCCACCAAACTGGTACATAAAATCAAAGGGGATAAAATCTCGGCTAAGTTCGTTAATGGGCAAAATCGGACCAAGGGGGTCGGAATAGGGGGCATTTTTGTGAAAACCGAAAAAACGCCATAACTTCTTAATTAAAATAGATATCGAATCGGTTTAAAGTTTATATTACTTCTTAAAAATGGGACAAAAGTTTATGCATGACAGATTTTTGATAAATTTAGAAGTGGGCTCAAGGGGCGAAAAAAACAGGGGTTTTGAGAGAAAAAAATTCATAACTTTGTCAATTTTCAAGATATCAAGTCCAACTAAATTTTTTGTAAATGTTCTTAAAATTATCTAAAACTTTTGTATTTACAAGTTTTTGATAGGACCAACGTTTACCGATGAAAAAAATTAAAAACGAAAAAAAAAGGGCGGTTAAAAAAGAGAAAAATCCATAACTCCGTCAATTTTTAAGCTATCAAATCTGATTAAATTTATTTTACATCTTCTCAAAAATATCTACAACTTTTATATTGACAAGGTTTTCGTAGGACCAATTCGTATAGCAAAAAGAAATTAAACAAAAATAGGAGTTCTAGAAAAAACCTCAAATGCAAACTGCTTATATTCTGACTCATTTTTAAATTCATTTTTGATTTTAAACGCATCCAAATTGTAGATCCTCTTATTTAGAAACTGTATAGAGTGACGCATTGGTCAATTTTCTGATAAAGACAGAATATATTTCAAAAAAGGCTACCAAAAAGGGTATTTTGAACAGAATTTCCGAAAGTCATCGGGACTGAAAATTTAAGGAAGTATTCAAATAAGAAATTGCGTTTTTTTCTGACTCGTTTTTAAATCCATTTTTGTTCTCAAACGCATCCAATTTACAGATCCTCTTATTTAGGAACTATATAATGTGATGCATTGATCAGGTTTTTGATAAAGACAGAATATATTTCGAAAAAGGCTACCAAAAAGGGTATTTTGAACAGAATTTCCGAAAGTCATCGGGACTGAAAATTTAAGGAAGTATTCAAATAAGAAATTGCGTTTTTTTATGACTCGTTTTAAAATCCATTTTCGCTCTCAAACGCATCCAATTTACAGATCCTCTTATTTAGGAACTATATACTGTGATGCATTGCTCAGTTTTTTGATAAAGATAGAATATATTTTAAAAAATGCTGTCAAAGTGAGCATTTCGCACAAAATTTTCCGAAGCAATCACGATTAAAGAATTAAGGATGTATTCAAACAACAAATCGGTTATTTTACGACTCATTTTTAAATTCAATTTTTTTCTCAAATGCATTCAACTGACAGTTTTTTGTTATTTAGGACCTATATAATGTACTGTTTTGGTCGATTTTTTAATAAATTCAGAATTTATTTCAAACTATGTTGTCAAAATGGGCATTTGAGCTGAATTTTTCTTAAGATGATTCTGATAAAACCAGTTTTTGGAGAAAAATGAAATTAAAAATTTTTCATAAACGGCCAAATGAAGTTATTAAACTGGGTTTATCTCTAATCATATATATATACACTGCTAAAAACAATTAAAGGATATTGCAGTTTTAGGTGGATTTTGTATCTGGGAAACTTTTTAGCTGATTGATACATGGTCGACAGACATAGTAGGTTATATGAGAATAAATTACAGATGTTTGGCAGAAAAAAATGCATTTTATTGCGCATTTGTGTACAAAAGGAAAAAAAACACAATTTGTGCATATGAGAAAAAAAGAATAAGAAAAGGTGTTTTCTTCAAAGAAAATCATTTTCAGTAGGGGGTATGGTTTCCACGGGCGGCCAGCAACGTTGAACACCTTTGAGGCATGGACTCAATGAGGCTATTAATGACGAGTTGGGGTATTCTGCCCCACTCTTCCAGAAGAGCTCTTTCCAGTTCTTGGAGAGTTTGTGGGGGTTGTTGGCGGCCAGAAACTCGTCTTCCTAGAGCGTCCCAAACGTGCTCGATTGGATTCATGTCTGGAGAACACGCTGGCCATTCCATTCGAACGATTCCTTCCTCGAAAAGGAAATCCTCCACCAGGTTTGCACGATGTGGCCTGCAGTTATCGTCCATTAAAATGAAGTTATCTCCGATTGTTGCAGCGTAAGGGACTACAATAGGTCTGAGGATCTCATCCCTATATCGGCGACCAGTCAGAGCTCCATCTCGAATGATGTAGAGGTCAGTGCGCTCGTCAATGGAGATGCCACCATACACCAACACTCCTCCCCCGCCAAATCTGACACTTTCGTGCACGAACGCAGGATTATTCCTACTGCCACGGTCCCTCCAGATGAAAATACGCCTATTATCCGGATGCACAGAAAAACGGGACTCGTCAGAATACAGAATATTGCTCCATTCATTTCTCCTCCAGTTGACATGCTCGGTTGCCCACTCCCTGCGGTCGCGACGATGCCTTGATGTTAATCTAACACATACCATCGGTCGGCGAGCATACAGACCTACAGCATGGAGCCGGTTTCGGACAGTCTGAGTTGAAATCGTGGTGCCTGTAGCCGAGAGAAGTTGTTGTTGGAGAAGAGTAGCGTTCATGTTTCGGTGTCTCCGAGCTGTTAACGCTAAATACCGATCTTCATTGGGCGTTGTTGCCCGTCTACGACCTTGCCCTGGTCTTCGGCCTGCACATCCACTCTCCAAAAAACGGTTCCAGATCCTGGAAATGACACTTTGTGACACTCCAATGGCTTGCGCTACTTCGGCTTGAGTTTGGCCCCCTTCTAACCTACCAACAACTCTCCAAGCTTCTGAATCTGTCAAATGACTTCGCTGAGACATCGTACTCATCGATACAAAGCAATCGCTGAATGCCGATCATCCTTGTCTTCATTCTCTTTTATCCAGTTGAAAGTCAAATTTCATTCGCTGCCGCTGAAGCGACGCTTTTGACGTCGAACTCAAAATTTGCATACTCCACAGTTTGAAAACCAGAAAAATTTGCATTTGTGATTCTTTTCTTCTATTTTCGGCAAAAAAATTTCGTTTATATCTTTATTTTATATAAAACTTCAAATATCCTTTAATTGTTTTGAGCAGTGTATATATATATATATATATTGTTGTTGAAATGAGCACTTTTCGAAATCTACCTCCGCCTACAGGCCCAGCCGACAGGGATTTTTTTTATATGTGCAACATATCTACCTAAATCATAAAAGGTCAAATGTATCCGTGCGTCATTTTCTGAATCCACTGACGCCATCTTGTGAATGGCAACGATTCACGATGGAATTTCTATTTGCAAGTTACGTTATTGAAATTTTTTAATCTTCTAAACGTCATACATTTTAAATTTTTATACTGTTGTAGAAAAAGAAATCCATTTTCAAATGCAATTTGATTGAAAACTGTATCTCATTAAAACGCATCAAAATTATAAAACTGTAATGGCTTCATAAATTTTAAGCTTTTTTTAAAAATCTCTGTCGCATATTTAATTAAGAGAATATATCCGTTAAGAAATAACAATCAATTTGCACATAAATCTATAAGTATTGTTACGGATAATTTTTCACAATAATATTTAAAAGAATAATAATATTTAAAAGAACCAAATCCAACATGTAATCAAACAATTTAAATTTTTACTCTGTCAAACAGGGAAAAAAACGTACTTTAAAATATACTTTATTTGAAAATTATAGGTCAGCATACTGATTGGCTGTGGTTTAAATTTTTTTCAAGTACGAATTATTTTTTAATTTATGTCTATAGCGTGAACTTGATTACGGAAAATTAATCCATTTGCCTTTGAGACAATGTAAAAAGTTCAGAATTTGTTTTCGGCTAATGTACCATAACAAAATTAAAACTTCCTCTATAAATAAGTAAATAAAATAACATAAATAAATTGCAAATTTAACAGACATGTAACTGAACTGCGCGCTCAATGCACTGAAATGTTCAGAAACATAAATGCTGCAGTAAGATGCAAAATTCTCGGATAATATTTCTAAGCTTGCGTCTAATCCGAAAATATCGCATTTGATAAATTTCAAAGCTTTATGTGTTTGCATTATAATATTTTTCATATAAAATTGCATTTTGGAATTAATTGGCAGTCTCAAAAGCATATTACATATTTAAAAAAAATACAGTTTCCAATTTTAAATAATAAAATAGTTTTCACCTTTACTCTGTGACCCGGGAAGCCCGGGTTCGAGGTACTGTACTCAATAATATTAATTACCTCTATGAATTATAGTTTGCAGATCATTTTAATATAAATTTGATTTTCAAACAATTGATATAAGTTGATTTATCGTTCAGATTGTGGCATGCTATGTGTAAAAAATTTGCAATTATTGAATTGTATTGTTTTCTATTATTATACTTTAAGCCTTAAATAAACCTTAAATATATTACAGAGAAAGATTTCAGTGTAGTGGAAAGATTTCAAAATGTATGAGACACCTTAAAATATATGAAATTTATAAAGTATTACAAAAATGATTATTTATTGAAAGAGCAGTCATACGTTCTTGCGATTGCACTTTGTTTCGAAAGGGTTGAAGCCTTCCAATTGTTATAGTTTCTTTTTTCTTACATGTTTCTTACTGATGAAACAGAGTACTCTTTTCTTATAAAAATGTGAAATTTATGTATCATTTGCAAAATTATTATTTCTTTAAGGTGCAGTGACACTTTTTTGTAATTGTTCGTTGATTTCAAAAGATTGAAAACGTCCAATTGTTACAGTTTTTACTTAACATTCGATAAAAAAGAGAAAAAACTTTTCCTTTCTACAACACCTTTAGTAAAAAAACGGAAGTTTATACTTGACATGTTTATGCCTATTTCACGTTCACCCCCGACAACAAATTATTTTATAGATGAAACCGTGAATTGTAATTTCAATGCTAATGTATTTCGTCGTGATAAGCAAAACATAAAGCAAATTTTCATTCAGAGTTGCAACGAATGTGCAACTGAAACGGAGATTGCATTCTTTGTTTCAGTTTCATATTTTGAGGAATATTAAAAGATTTCGAAATACAGATATATTTTTTTTTTTACTGAGAAAGAATTGTGTTAAACACAGAAGGGAAAATGCTTGTCCTGGTATAAACACGGAAATTGAAAAAGTAAAAGAAAAATGATTTCTTTTAACATAGTAGTACATAGTGAAAATATGTATTTGAAAATAAGCAAAATTTATATAAATTTGAACATTTCCTTAGATTTAAAGGCTCCTGTTGTCTAAATGTAAGTATTAAAAAATGAAGGTTTTTATATTTAGAGCGCATAATTCGTCTGTACCTAGTTTGTTTTTTGAATGCACTCATTAAAAATCATTGCGGAATAAAAAATACAAATTAGACACATATAGTTACACACGGATACAATACATGCGCCATAGGATATATCTAAACTACTAAGAGTGAAATGCCTATGTGTGTATGCCATGTGTCTGCATGGCTAGAGAAATATACGGAACGTAGAGATCTGAAAGTTTGAATAAGAGTAGTCAAATGTAAGTGCGAATAAACTCTGGATCAGATTTTCCCTTTTTGATCATTCGCAATATGTTATCTAGAAATTACATAGGGTACTCCAGAAAAAACACTGTTTTCTTCAAAATTGCGAGCCGTGGTCTTTCTTGAAATATCAAAGCAGGGAAGACATGATTGGAGAAAGAAAACTACTCATTTTTCCGGATTTTTCGAATCCTGTGTTACTTAATAACTTTTTTTAATCTCTGTAAGGGTGCAATCCGTTTTAAAAAGTACTATATTATTCTTTTCATTAAAAAAAAATCAAGACTTTTTTCATGTTTTTTCCGAGTTTTTTGAATCGCGCATTATCTTAACTATTTGAAACACGGAAAAACTAAAAAATGCTTATTTAACTAGTTCAGCATTTCCTTTGATGTCGAAAACGATGTCTTTGAATACACTGTTAAAAATCTTATCTTATTTTGAACCAAATTAAGGTGCTCAATAGCTGCCAATGTAAGATGGTGAAACCTTGAACCAATATTTGGAGCTTTTCTTGAAGCATAGATCCAATAGTTGGAACGAGTTAAAATAGGAAGCTCCAAATGATGGTTCGAGATTTCTCCATCTTATGGTGGCAACTACCGAGCACCAAAATTTGGTTCAAGCTAGAGCAAAATTTTTAACAGTGTGAAACAAATTTTAATATTATCCGTTTCAAAAAATATTTAGTTTTTGAACGCTATTTTTAATTTTTGGCTGTTTTTTCATTTTTTAAAACAATTGCATACATTTCGGAAATCAAAATACCAATAAATAAAATAATACCGAACCATATCAACGTATCTTATTCTTTAAAACAACATCCTCGGTTTAAAAAACATTAATATTAAAAAAAATTCGTTTCCAAAATTCACTTTTGCTTCTTTCGTTTTTTCTGTACACTTTAAAATTTTGCGTCGTTTTGGAAACCAAAATCTGAAAAAAAAAAAAAAAAAAAAAAAATACCCTTTCATTCAAATACATTTTCCTTTCTAATGACGTCTTCGGTTTAAAAAAAATTATATTTTCTATTAAAAAAATCTATTTCCTTTCATGGCAATAACATAAGGTTGACAAGGTTTAACAAACAGATGGTGAAATTTTCGTTTAAAAATCCAAAATATTTAAAATTGATTTTAGGTATATTTAAGGTTATTATCACTTCCTCAGGAAATGCCAACTTTTATTCTTTAAACAATTAAGACCAAATGTTTTAGCTTGTATGCAGGATTATTTATTAGACGATTTCTTTTGAAGTTCATAATACGTAAATGAATCAATTAAAGTTTATATTTATTTGAGAGTCAATTTTAACTACGTATATTTGCCAAAATATTTCATTCGTTTGATTTAATTACGCTTAATAAAACGAGTAGGTTCGAATTTTTGTTTTTTGAATACATTTATAAAGACTGCGTTGTTTTACATAATTAATATCGTCAAGAAATATACAGTAATGTACTGTGTGCTTTTCGTTTAAATTACGCATAAACTATCAGTGGCATAAATAATGATAAATCATTTTGTAACTAGATTTTTTTAGGGTAGCCTGGGGTAATTTTCTGACAGAGGAATGCGGGGTAATTAAAAGACAGCTGTAATACTCGCACATTAATCAGAATCTGGCCAAAACACTTTTCATTTCATTTTTCATTTCATTTCAACTATTTTTCTATTTCAGCTAGTATTTCTTAGTAATTAACAGCTTACTTAATCTTGTAAAATATTGGTTTCACAAATGTCATAAAAAATACTGTTTAGTATTATCTCTCACGCACGAAGCATTCATCTCTGAACTTTTAGTTATTTCACCATCATATTTTCCTGAAGACGGCTCAAAACGTTAATTCTATATTTTATTTTGTTTTTAATTGAGCAAGTTCTTATTAAAGCTGTTGTTTTTATGCACCAATGAGCAAGGCTATGAATTTTTAACAATTACATTCTTAGTAGCTACTATTTAACTTTTTGCTTCACCGATATCCAATTTCAATTTCTGAGATGCAGCAACTTTAACGCAAATGTCACTACGGTTTTCGATACTATGGCATGTTATCTTTTTGAAAACAATGCAGTCACATTATTTGGATGTACATCCTGTAAAAATTGAATTAACCCATTAATGCCTGAATTATTTTCTTCGTTAAAATTCAAATTTTGCATTTTCCCACCACTTTTAGTAAGAATAACGCTCAGCTTAATTTATCGAGGACTTTGTCTCGAGAAAGAAAGTATTTATTTGTCCTCCTTTTTTACTGGTGTGAAATGGGCTTACTTGAATATTTTAAAACTGTCCCAAAAATGGGACGCAAGGCACTAATGGGTTAAAAAAGAAGTGTGTCTTTTAAGAAACACCGGGATAATTATCAGACAGGCTTTGGGGTAATTTCCATACACTAATATGTGTTAAAAATTTGTTTTGTGTGATCTTACACTGTGAACTAATTGTTTGCGCGTGACTTAAAAAAGAATTATACATTAAAATATAACTTCAAAAGGCCATAAGTAAGTTAAAACGAAATTACTGGGTGAAATTTAGACTAAAATGGAAGATTTTTGATGAACGATAGATATTTATCAAGAAAGTAAGAAATGCTAATTTTGAGAATCCAATATATATGCTGTATATTATGGCCAAACATTCTATCTGAGACAGGTGCAAAAGTTCTTTCACAAACATGACTATATATGAAAAATCTGTTGGAGATTGAAATTAAATTTTTAAACTGTATTGGTGATAATTAATATTGGTGGCCAAAAAATGATCAAGTTGAAATTGCTGCCAAGTCCTTTTTATTTTTCTAGACCTATTAAAACAAAATCTGTTGATCCTTTCCACATTAAAACTATTGAAGACATGAAATAATTGTAAAATAATTTTTAAAAAAGCACAGTGATATTTTTACTGACGAAGAAAACTAAAATGATTAGTCTTGTCAAATTTAGTGCTGTTTAAAATTTTATTGTAGAGCATAAAATCAGGTTAGCCTACTAAAATATTTATTTATTTTTTATTTTTGAAACAAAATTGGTGTCGATTTTACGTTCTTATTTAATGTTGACTTTTTTAATCAACCATCACAAAAAATCTGGAATTGTTTTACTGATTTTAAGTTTATATTAAACAGATATAGCTAGAGTAGCTATGTTTGAAAACGTACAATGCAAGTTACTTTAATAAGTGGAAATATAAACGGATTTACTGTTCAGTTACTATTACGTTTTCATGTCTTTTTTCTGTATTCAGAATACTGTACAATCAACCAGGGTAACTTTGCGCCAAATCAGGTTAACTTTGCCCCATCTTTACGAAACCATGGGGAAATATTGACGAATTATTTCCAATGAATTGCCAAACTCACACAAGTGCTGCTGTCTATATTTTGAGACGAAAATTTTGCCGTTAACTCGTATAATGTAGCAGATTTAATCTTTTTTCTCTCTTGGCCCAAAGTTACCCTGATTAAGTGTAATAAATTTCCTATTTTGTGTCATAACCTTTTACAGTGGTGTTTCTTAATTGCTGTAGTTGGTGTTGAAATCTGACCCTTTGAAATTTACCCTTAGATGTTTGGAAACTACCCCAAAGCACGGGTAATTTAGAGACAGGATTTTATAATTTTTTTTTTTTATCAATTCTAATTATTTGAAAATGCTTGAAAATAATCACCAGGCATATGATGATTTTACCAAGAAAAAGTTAAAAGAAATAGTTATTAATCTTTGAGTTATTGCAAATGTTTTGTTTTGTATGAAAATTACTCCACACCTCCTATATAATTATAAAAATAATCAGATGTTTGGTTCATTTATATTTAGATTTTTATACAGTACCCATTTATAAAAGTTTTTTCTAATCCAGTGAAGTTAGTTTGAAATGCATTAATAAAATGTTTCTATTACAGTACACAGCCTTTTTATGAAGTAGTATCAGTTAAATATATAATCATCTAATTAACTGGATTTTCTTAACTAGCTAATCCGTTTTTTCAAAAATCTAAGTTTATAAACGATAAAACGACAACTTTCTTTTCACTAATTGAATTTCCTTAAACTTCAGTAATCACGATGATTTTTATTTTTTTATCATTATACTTATCTCAAACTGAAAGTTAAAATCATAAAACCTTATAATTATGATAGTTGTAAGTGAATTTGAAGTAAATTTTTACTTTTCTAATGTATGTGATTTATAATAAACTTTTTTCCTTAGGATATAGGATGTAATTTAGCTGATATATTTGATAAATTATTAACACGGTCTACAATCGGCCGATAATTTTTTAATGTAATACAAAATTAATTAATATATAGTTAAATTCTGATTTAAAAAAATGGATTAAATTTTATTCTGTTTTCCAAAACTTTTCAAAATTTCAATTTTCATTAGAAGTTAACTATATACGTTTACGCCAGAAATCGCGCACTCAATTCTATTTAATCTATTTATTTTTACAAAAACGATTTTTAAACACATACTTTTGAAAAATTTCATATTTTAATATATTGCATTTTCATTCATTAATAAAAACACTCAATGATGATGCACATTTTAGCAAAACTTTGTCCTGTATCTAAACATAACTAAAATTAACAAACTAAAAAATATGCAATAATTGCATTACAATGGTGTCTGTTTAATTATGACTTTCAGTTATCAAAATTATTTTTTTATTCGCTAAATTAACTGTAATAATCTAGTAAATAAGAAAGTAAATTTATATTTTGATATTACAAGTCATAGCTGGATGAAATGAACAAATGAAGAAAATTAAAATATTTACGCAAAAATATTATTTTAAAATTTAGTATTCTACGCGTCATAACAACACCGAATTGTAAAATTGTAACACAACGCATTTTTATACTTTATTAAAAAGAACCTAAGCGTTTTCTGACAAAGAAACATAAAATCCTAGTCTCATTAGTAACCTATCTTCAACCTACATATAATACGTCTAGCGCATCTGGCTTTGCTTAAAGCCATTTTAGGGGCAAATCTGGAAGAAAATGGGTATGAGAAACGCAGAAAAAGAACTCTTTTTATCCCAAGAAATAGAAATAACCTTCCGGTATGTGTTGTAAGATTGTGTGATACAGTACGAATGTTGTAACACTTATTCTATCCACCTAGACTGAAAATGACATAAGAAGGGTTTAGTTGTGGAGTAAGAAAATGAAAAGAAAGGATATTATTTTACCAGAATTTAGCAATGTGCATGGCCTTTGGGAGTTAAACGGCACAATATAGGAGTTTGTTTGTATTAAATTTTATATATATTTTTTTATAATTCTTAGTATTCTAAAACTCATAATAACAGACAGAAATACGATTAAAATTATTCTTAACATAATTGAATATTAAGTTGAAAATTACATTGAAAGAAAAATCGTCCGTTTGTAGGCCATGTTAATAATTTATCAAATAAACCAGGTAAATTACATCCTATACCCTATAAATAAAAGTTTATTATAAATTACATACATTAGAAAAATAAAAATTTATTTCAAATTCACTCACAGCTATCATAATTATAAGGTTTTCTCATTTTAACATTGACCTTAAGATAAGTATTAGAGATGAGACGGGCTCAGCTCGAGCCCGGACAAGACACGGGCTTGGGCTCTATTTTTATTATAGACTTCGGGCTCGGGAAAGCCCGGGCTCATTTTTTCTAAAGCCGGAAAATTTTATTTATTCATTTGTAGAAAAGATTAAAAGAACTTTTCCACTTAAAGTTGCGTACTTATTCCTTTTCAAGTCATTTTAATTCTTTTTTATCAAAATGACGGGGGAACTGAATGCTTTTTTATTTATTTTAGTATTTCATTGCTGTTTTAAATGAAAATTTGTGATAATTACAGATTTATGTCTACGGAATTTCCGACAATAATCTGTTTATATGGCACCAATAAAATTAAACACAACAATGAATTTGCTTTTAGTTGGCTTTCCGTTAGCAGAAGATATTTTTTAATGGGATCGTTTATTTATTTATTATTTAGATATGTAACGCGAAAATAATATTTTCTTCTGTTTTTGGTAGACGAAAATTAGCTGGAGGTTAGCAAATTATTTAGTATTCGATTGTGCACGAATCGTAATCGTTTTTCTTATGAAAATAACTTTAGTTATTATTATATGTATTGATGAATGTATACCTTATATGATAAATGTATTCCTTGCACCTATATCTCTCATGTTTCAACTAGTCATATTTCAACTTGAAACTATTTTTTTTAATAAAGAAGAATTATTCTCTTGCGTACGCTAGAGATGAGTTCTGAATCTGTTTTCGGAACTGGAATCCGGCGATTTGAAATCCGAGTCAACAAGAGCCCATTACCAAAAGTATGCGGTATAACACTGTTAAAATTTTTTAACTTTTGCTGCATAGTCAGTCCAACGCTTTTATAGAAAATGATTACTTGACGATATTATAGAGCGTTCTCATTGGTCAAAAAAATTTCTATAAGAGCAGTGCAGAGAATAAGTAACAAAAGCTGCAGATTTTTAACTGTGAAAATTGTTATTAACTCATTTAAATTGTTGCATGATTACTTTCCCACCTTAAAACCACTTTTTATATAGAAATAGGCATTGATTCTAAATAATTTCTCATGCCAGCATTTTGTGATTGTGATATCCTTTGAAATATGTTTAAAAAACCTATGTCATTCGTAATAGACCGGGAGGCGGCAGCACAGGCAATCACCTCATCAAATTGAAGGATAAAAACCTTGGATTAGTTAAAGTTGGATTAGCGTGTTAAAACGCAATCAATCTGACAAGTCATATCTTTGTGGAAATCACCTAAAATTCCAATTTTAATAGTTGACTCAATGGTTTATCATTATGTTTTCCTGCTCCCAGTCCTCCATGTTTTCTTACGTTTGGGTGCAGGAAAGCGCAGTGATAAACCTACAAGTCAATCGCTGAAATAGAGTCTTTAGGTGTTTTCCACCAAGATATGACTTGGCATACCGATTGCGTTTTCCTATTCGAATGGAGATTTAACTAATTTGAGATTTACATCCGTGAACTGGATGAAGTGTATATTTGTGTTACCGTCTTCCGGTCTATTATTTTACCGCTATTTGTGAGTTTACCAGCCATTTCCAGAAATCTGCCAAATGTCATAACTATTGTTCTTTAAAAATTTCGTTGTAATAATATAATTTCTATGAGTAACTGAGCAGAAAAATGGAAGAAGAATTGCCAAATCTTCAGCTTTTTGCTTACCACAGCTATTTCTAAGAACATGTTGTTCTATTAAATCACCTATATAATTAAGTAAGAGAACATTTTATGTATTAAACATATTTCTATCCAAAAAGCTGGAGACTTGGCAACTCTGCATGAGTTATATTTTCTAGAAATTCTATAATGGGACTTGAAACTAAGAGCGTGATCCAGAAAATTTCTAAAAACTTTCTCCAAAATTGCTACACCGAATACAAAAAATAGCGAATGATATAAGTTTATCCCAGTATTAGTGTTTTACTCTATTATTGGCTTTTAGTTTAAATAAACGCCAACATTGGAGAAACACGGATGACCTACAACTTGTACAACATAGTAAATGGATAATCTCTAATACTTAAAATGTATATCAACCTTTGCTATGTTTACTTCAGTTCGGCTTTAATTACTAAATAAAAATTTATGGTTTAAAATAGACCATTTGATCTTCTGATTTTATTAAATTCTCACCAATAACATTGGGATTATACCGCGAGTTTCGGGTGGGGTATTTTAGGCTTAAGCCTTATGGTCGAACTGTCGAATTGATTGCACCTATACCATGTGCTTAATTCAATTTGACTTGCGTACATATTGCTCTTGAAACTAGTCATAAATGTTTGAAAAGTCAGATACAATTTCTGAATTGCATAAACGCGTTATTAAATAATTTTCTTAAAATATATACTATGAAAAATCGAGTCAAATGGGCATTCATACTTATATTTATCATTAAAGATTTATTTTAAGTAATAGGATTACTTGCATTTAATTTGATTACTTATACGCGTATCACTTATGCTATGTACTCGTTCATGATACAGTTGGGCATAACAGGCAGCATACCCCTAGGATTTAACATATCCACAGTACATAAGGTTTTTCATATCTACCTTCAATTTGAAAAGCAATCGTCGCATTTTTAATAGCAAATAAATGATAAAAATTCTCTATAAAATATCTCAGAGAATTCTTTTTTTAAAACGGTTGTGATAAATGAATAAACCGTGAGCGATGTCATACCTTATGTGTGTCTTGTTAATCAAAAGGAAATGAACAACTTCATTTTCAAATTTTTTGCGATATTTATTTAAGAGTATTCAAACCTACAGTAAAGTTGGTAGGGTTCATTTCGCTGTCATTTGCTATCCATGTATCAATTATAGCAAAATATAACATCAATACGATATTTAATTTTTAAAATGACATTTTAAAGTAATATATTGCTATCTATTGTAAAAAAAGTGACAAAATCTTAAGATGTATACGATGGTGTGTTTTTCTGCCGTTTTATCACTCGGCATTAGAATATAAAAACAATAGCTTCAAAATACATAACTTTTTCCACCAAGGACATGATTTTCATATTTTCTTTACTTTGTTCAGCTTTCTCTTTTGAAAGATTACTTAACTTGAAAGCCTCCGGCATATTTACACATAAATTATTAGACTGAGGGTTTGGGCCATTCCCCTTGCATGTTTACGAATGTTGTTACGGAATGGTTTATTTATTTTCTTTGTTGTATTCCCTATCTGAATACATATCTATACCTTTTGCTTCATCAAGTTGGAAAATTACATATTGAAAAGAATAAAAATATATGAAAATATTTTCGTCAAACACATTGCTGAAAACATTCGCTAAAATAAGAACCCGAAGCTATACTTAAAAAAACGTATAGTATTCTAACTTAAAAGAGAGCGTGCATGATATGCGACACATATTGTGCATAAAATGCATTAAAATGTACTAAATAATTATATAAAATCGCTCAAATAAAAATACTAGTTGCTAGTAATTATTATTACCCTAATTAGCAAATAAATCTATCTAAATTTGCACTGATAATTGATAGAGTTATCATGGCAGGCCTATAACCTCATGCACTTAAAAATAATATTGTCGATAATTACATTATCATATTGCACCCTTTTACACATTATCAATTTTAAGTGGAATCTTTTAAAAAATGCGTAAATGTTTGAAAAATTCAATAAATAAATAAAATAAAATAAAATAAAATAAAACAAATGGCTAATTTGTTTAAAAAATTCAAATTTTTATCAATCTTCAAACAGTTTATTTCATGCATTATATACACATTTCCTTATTAACGCAGTCATTATTTGATAATAGACTAATATTCGTGTTATCTATGATTTGTGACAGAAATAGATTGGAAATTTCCCATTCTTAGGATTGTACTGTACAGAAAATTGCTTAATTTCTTATTAGTTTATAAATGAGAAAAAACAAATAAACAAATGGTATACTTACCTCTTCATTTTGGCACATTTTATTCATTTTTCTATTCATAATTTTCTGATATTATAGCTAGATATTCTAAAAATTATGGCTATTATTAAAAAAAAATTGTAGACCTAATAGATTTCATAACAAAAATTTTCAATTTTGAGTCATTAGATCAATGGTTAATGGTTTAAGAAAAGTAATATTTTTTAAAATTTAAATCTTAATTATAATAAATATTTTTGATCAGTGGATGAATGATAAAAAAATGAAACATTAAATAGTTTATTACAATAAATAGATATTACATTAAAATGTATTTTTATAATTCAATAAAAAGATTTTAAATTTTGAATATGCACGAAATATGTACAAATATGAGGAATTTAAAAGTTTTTAATATAATTCGTTTATAACGCTGGTTTTGTAGCTTATATTGTGCACAGTGCCAGCAAGAAAATCTTGACACTAATTGAAAAATGTGATGTTTGTGATAGAAGGTCCGTACAGATACATTCATTAGTAATGTTTCTTTTTTTATTTTTGAAGTTGTCATTGTTGGTATTAACAGTACGTCACGTTTTAAAAAATATATCAGACCTGACTGAAGTTTTTCTCTGTCTTTTTGAACAAATTTTTCCTTTTGATGTACTGTCATGGGGTAAATCGACCTTGCCTTTTAGGTAGCTTTCATTACAAATAGTCCTTCCGGCAGTGCCGGGGGGAAGAGGTAGCTTTCATATACTTATATATTTATTTATTTATTTTAAATTAAGTATATTATTCAAAAATACTAAGCTCAAATTAGTGGAACCTAATTATGAGCTTGGTCGAAATCTTAATTCATGTGCACATGCACACTCATATCTAAATCGATTAATATATATGAGTGCTGTCGCGGGCAAATTGATTTTTTTAAAAATGTCACCCACGTTAGAAATTCAAACTGCTCAGGCGTTTTTTAAGTTAAAGACAAAGCAAAAAATAATCCGGAATTCATTATTCAAATAAATACTTTAAAAAGAACCTTTTTTCAATTTCGAATTTTTTGTTTGTACATCATTATACATTTAAAAGATTTTTGACAAACTTAAATGGCTGCCATTTTGAAACAAGAGGACGGATGAAGTTGGGCAGTGAACATGATTAAGGCATTGCTATGTACTATGTGCACACGGAGTAAAACCCAAATCAGTTTACAAATATACGCATAATCGCGTGACAAATTTCAGTCCGTTTCAAAATATGAACCACACTGGAAATTGAAAGTGCTATAACCCAGCCATTTGTCAAGATATAAATGAAACAAAAAATGCTCTGGAATCTTTGTATCAAGGTCAAATTCACAAAAGAAAAATCTTTTTCAATTTCTTACTTTTTGCACCTAATTTTAAAATTTAAATTAAAAAAAATAATATTCCGCCATTTTGAGACAAGATGGCGGATGGATCTGGCCAACGAACTCCGTCCAAACATTGGTATGTACTATGTAAGCACCAAGTTTCATCCAAATTGGTTTATAAATACACGTGTTGTCACGTGACGAAAATCAGATCATTTCAAGATGTGAGCAGCACTAGAAATTAAAAGTGCGATAACTCAGCCATTTTTTAAGATACAGACAAAACAAAAAATGCTCTGGAATCTTTGTATCGAGGTAAAATGCATAAAATAAAAATCTTTTTCAATTTCTCACTTTCTTGTACCTAATTTTAAATTTTAAAATTTATTAAAAATTTAAAATGGCCGCTATTTTGAAAGAATATGGCAGATGTAACTGGGTATCGAACTCGATTCAGGCCTCAGTATATACTATATACACACCAAGTTACATCCAAATCGATTCATAAATACGCGTGTTATCACGTGACAAAAATCAGATCGTTTCAAAATGTCAACCATAGGAAAAATTCAAAGTGCTATAACTCAATCATTTTTTAAGATATAGACAAAATAAAAAGTGTTCTGGAATCGTTGTTTTAAGTTCTAACACGTAAAAGAAAAATATTTTTCAACTTTTGATTTTTTCGCATTTAATTTTAAATTAAAATTTTTTTTTTAATTTAAAATGGCCACCATTTTGAAACAAAATGGCAGATTATGCTGGCCAATGAACTCGGTCGAGACATTTGTATGTACTATGTACATACCAAGTTTCATTCAAATCGGTTCATAAATAGGTTAGTTATCGCATGACAAAAATCAGATATATATATATATATATATATATGGGCTGTTTAATAGCCTCTGCTTATCAACCAGGAGAAGACCCTTTAATTGCCTTCTAGGAGGACTTAAAGGAATCGACTGGGAGCAGAGACTTAATGTCCAATCCGCACCTTCCATCGGTACAGCCTGTTAGTACTCTTGTCTAATGCAAGGCGAACGAACGCGGATGGGCTTCCTCCAACCCGCTTGGCCAGCGTGGAGAAGATTTGGCCACAACCCCCTTTATTTTACCATGGATTCACAAGACAGAAAACATTGAAAAAATCTGGGGGAGACCTACATCCAGCAGTGGATCGAAAACGGTTGTTGTTGATGATGATGATGATATGTATATATATATATATATATACATATATATATATATATATATATATATATACATATATATATATATATATATATATATATATGTCAACATGTGAACGGAGGGTGGTTTTAGGGTCTGGGGGTCATGATCGGTGAAAATATACCAAAATTTTCTGGAAGTGCTTTCCTCCGGACGGCTGCAATAGGTAGCTTTTAGGTAGCTTTCATTACAAAAAGTAAAAAGCTACCTATTGCCGCCGTCCGGCGGAAAGAACTTCCAGAAAATTTTGGAATATTTTCACCCCTAGACTCCAAAACCACCCTCCGTTCAAATGTTGACATATATATATATATATATATATATATATATATATATATATATATATATATATATATATATATATATATATAACCATATATACAGGGTGTTTCAGCGAAGTGCGGACAAATTGTAAAGGGTGATAGAAGGCATGATGACAAACATTAGGACATAGGAAACCATGGGGCGCAAACGTCTTCTGTAGGAGCCAGGGGGCTTCAAATTTTAGCGTCCAAAAGATCAAGCGATGATAAAACACGGAAAAAAGGTCGATTCATTTCCAGTTTTCGCTGTAAACTTTGTTTATATCGAAAGTTTGTCCAAAATTTTTTTTAAAGGGAACTGTCAAAAAATGACGGTAGAGGGCGCTGTAGACTTTGGAGTACGAACAACTACGTTTTACTGATTTCTTTTTTATTCTGTTAACAGTTTCCTAAAGATTGGACCTTAACTTAAATTTTGAGTACAAAATTGGAATAATCCCAAACGTTTAAGATGTGCAAATTGAGCTGTGAACAAGGGGGCGGGGTTAAAACGCTCATAATCAATGAGCAAAGTAATCGATTTTGTTGCGGTTTGAGTGCAGATCATTCCCTTATTAATTGATTTATTCAAAATGACGTACAGTTTTGGTGCCCTCATTTTTAGACACAGGGCGCCGCCGATATTTTTTCGACATTTCATCGACATTATCCCTGGGTGTTTTACTAACAGACCAGCATACTTGCAGGAAGTGTTAGGGATGTAAAAACTACTTGTAATCGCATGGGAATGCAATGTTGGAATTGCTTTGCGAGTTGTGGTTAAAAGAAACGGAAAAAATAGCAACAGAAAGAAGCAGAAAATCAGCAAAAGGTGAATGTGATACAAAACATTTTATTGTAAGGTTTTACTGCAAAAGGCGATTGCAAAACGTTCTTCAAACTTTGGAGTAATGAACAACCAGTATTTTTTGACCGGATATTTGTAGTTATGTTGAATGTTTAGCAAAGTTTGAACATTTACTTAAATGTTTATCTCAAAATCGGAATCGTCCAGAATGAATAAGTAGCGAAATTTCACGAAATTTAAGTAAAACCTTACAATAAAATGTTTTGTATCACATTTACCTTTTGCTGATTTTTTGCTTCTTTCTGTTGCTATTTTTTCCGTTTCTTTTAACCCTAACTCGCAAACAAAGCATTTCCAACATTACTTTCCCATGCGATTACAAGTAGTTTTTACATCCCTAACACTTCCTGCAAGTATGCTGGTCTGTTAGTAACACATCCAGGGATAATGTCGATGAAATGTTGGAAAAGTATCGGCGGCGCCCTGTATCTAAAAATGAGGGCACCAAACCTGTACGTCATTTTGAATTAATCAATTACTAAAGGAATGACCTGCACTCAAACCGCAACAAAATCGATTACTTTGCTCATTGATTATGAGCGTTTTAACCCCCCCCCTTGTTCACAGCTCAATTTGCACATCTTAACCGTTTGGGATGATTCCAATTTTGTACTCAAAATTTAAGTTAAGGTCCAATCTTTAAAAAACTGTTAACAGAATAAAAAAGAAATCCGTAAAACGTAGTTGTTCGTACTCCAAAGTCTACAGCGCCCTCTACTGTCATTTTTTGACAGTTCCCTTTTTTTGGACAAACTTTCGATATAAACAAAGTTTACAGCGAAAACTGGAAATGAATCGACCTTTTTTCCGTGTTTTATCATCGCTTGATTTTTTGGACGCTAAACTTTGATGCCCCCTGGCTCCTACAGAAGACGTTTGCGCCCCATGGTTTCCTATGTCCTAATGTTTGTCATCATGCCTTCTGTCACCCCTTTCAATTTGTCCGCACTTCGCTGAAACACCCTGTATATATATATATATACATACATATATATATATATATATATATATATATATATATATATATATATATATATATATATATCTGATTTTTGTCATGCGATAACTATCGTATTTATGAACCGATTTGAATGCAACTTGGTATGTACATAGTACATACAAATATCTCGACCGAGTTCGTTGGCCTGCATCATCCGTCATCTTGTTTCAAAATGGTGGCCATTTAAAAAAAATTAAAAAATTTAAAACTAAATGCGAAAAAATTAAAAGTTAAAAATTATTTTTATTTTATGTGTTAGATCTTAAAACACCAATTCCAGAACACTTTTTATTTTGTCTATATCTTAAAAAATAATTGAGTTATAGCACTTTGAATTTTTCTTATGGCTGACATTTTGAAACGATTTGATTTTTGTCATGCTATAACTAACGAATTTATGAACCGATTTGAATGAAACTTGGTATGTACATAATATATACAAATATCTAGACCGAGTTCGTTGGTCAGCATCATCCGCCATCTTGTTTCAAAATGGCAGCCATTTATAATTTTTTTAAAAATTTAAAAATTAAAAATTAATGCGAAAAAATTAAAAGTTGAAAAATATTTTTATTTTATGTGTTATATCCTAAAACACCGATTCTAGAACACTTTTTACTTTGTCTATATCTTAAAAAATGGATTGAGTTATAGCACTTTGAATTTTTCTTATGGCTGACATTTTGAAACGATCTGATTTCTGTCACATGATAACACTCGTATTTATAAATCGATTTGGATGTAATTTGGTGTGTACATAGTACTTAATATAAAGCCTGGACCGAGTTCGTTAATCAGTTCCATCCGCCATTTTGTTTAAAAATGGCGGAGTAAGTTATAAATTATTTTTAACTTGCTGCCATTTTTAAACAAAATGGCGGCCATTTAAATTTTTAAAAAATTTAATTTGAAAGTAGGTACAAAATAGTGAGAAATTGAAAAAGATTTTTCTTTTATGCATTTGACCTTGATACAAAGATTCCAAAGCACTTTTTGTTTCGTCTATATCTTAAAAAATGTCTGAGTTTTAGTACTTTTATTTTCTAGTGTTGCTCACATTTTGAAATGATCTGGTTTTCGTCACGTGATAACACGCGTATTTATACACCGATTTGGATGAAACTTGGTGCGTAGATAGGACATACTGATGCCTGGACCGAGTTCGTTGGCCAGTTCCAACCGCTGTCTTGTGTCAAAATGGCGGAGATTATTTTTTTAAATTTAAATTTTAAAATTAGGTGCAAAAAAGTAAGAAATTGAAAAAGATTTTCCTTTTGTGTTTTGACCTTGATACAAAGATTCCAAGGCATTTTTTGTTTCATCTATATCTTGAAAAATGACTGAGTTTTAGCACTTTCAATTTCCAGTGAGATTGACATTTTGAAACGGTCTGAAATTTGTCACGCGTTAATACGCATATTTATAAACTGATTTCGATATAACTCCGTGTGTTCATGGTACATACCAATGTCTTGACCGTGTTCATGGGCCAACTTTATCCGCCATCTTGTTTAAAAATGGCGGCCATTTAAATTTGTCAAAAATCTTTTAAATGGATAATGATGTATAAACAAAAAATTAGAAATTGAAAAAAGGTTCTTTCTAAACTATTTATCATAATGATGAATTCCGGATTATTTTTTGCTTTGTCTTTACCTTGAAAATCGCCTGGGATATAGCAGTTTGAATATCTAATGTTTGTGACATTTTTTTAAAAGTAAATTTGCCCGCGACAGCACTCGTATATATTAATCGATTTCGATGTGAGTGTGCATGTTCACATCAATTAAAATTTCGATCAAGCTCATTGGGCTTTTTTTATCCATCATGCTGCTTTAAAATGGATATCGTGGAATTTGGCAACCCTATAAATCGCTTAAAATAAAACCAGGTTGAATATAAGATGACTAATTTCTAAAAATTCCTATTAATATTCAATATTGACAAAAACTAGTATTCAATCTTACATAATCGTGTTCCACTATTTTGAGCTTCATATATTTGATTTATATAACTGAATTTAAAATAAATAAATAAGTATATGAAAGCTACCTCTTCCTCCCGGCATTGCCGGAAGGACTTTTTACTTTTTGTAATGAAAGCTACCTAAAATTCAAAGAGCTATAACTCAATCATTTTTTAAGATAAAGACAAAATAAAAAGTGTTCTGGAATCGTTGTTTTTAGTTCTAACACATAAATGAAAAATATTTTCAACTTTTAATTTCTTTGCATTTAATTTTAAATTTTAAATTTTTTAAAATTTTTTAAATGGCCGCCATTTTGAAACAAGATGACGAATGATGCTGTATAACGAACTCGGTCGAGACATTTGTATGTACTATGTACATACCAAGTTTCATTCATATCGGTTCATAAATAGGTTAGTTACAGCATGACAAAAATCAGATTGTTTCAAAATGTCACCCATAAGAAAAATTTAAAGTGCTATAACTCAATCATTTCTTAAGATATAAACAAAATAAAAAGTGGTCTGGAATTGTTGTTTTAAGTTCTAACACATAAAAGAAAAGTATTTTTCAACTTTTAATTTCTTCACATTTAATTTTAAATTTTAAATTTTTAAATTTTTTTTAAATGGCCGCCATTTTGAAACTTTATGGCGGATGATGCTGTCTAACGAATCCTGTCGAGACATTTGTATGTACTATGTACATACTAAGTTTCATTCAAATCGGTTCATAAATACGATAGTTATCGCATGACAAAAATCAGATATATATATATATATATATATATATACATATATATAAATATATATATATATATATATATATATGTCAAAATTTGAACGGAGGGTGGTCTTGGTGTCTGGGGGTCATGATCGGTGAAAATATACCAAAATTTTCTGGAAGTGCTTTCCTCCGGACGGCTGCAATAGGTAGCTTTTTACTTTTTGTAATGAAAGCTACCTAAAAGTAAACAGCTACCTATTGCAGCCGTCCGGAGGAACGCATTTCCGGAAAATTTTGGTAAATTTTCTCCGATCATGACCCCCAGACTCCAAAACCACACTCCGTTCAAATGTTGACATATATATCTATATATATATATATATATATATATATATATATATATATATGTATGTATGTACCGGGTGATCCAGAAGTTCCGGGAGTTTTCAAATGCTAATAATTAACAAACTATAAACAATAGAAGTATGCGGTTTTCACAGAAATGCTTAGAAACTTATGGGATTTGTATTTTTGATGAAACAAACAAATTATGTTAGTTACACTTTTTGCCAACAGGTGGCGCTAAAATTGACAGCATTATTTTTATGGTATGATATAGCTCGCTAAAAAGAAAGAATTAGTGTCCAAGAGTTTCAAATTTTCATTATGACGCCCATAGCTTATAAGTACCGCTGTGAGCCGACGCAAAACAACGTGCACAGTATCTTCAAAGGAGAAAGAAATTCCAGATGAAATTTCAAATTTATCGTGATATTACAAGTGTACTGATTCATTATGAGCTGGTGATTTCCACCGAGTATTGGCATCGAATTCTACCTCATTTACGATTGCAACAGACATTTGGGATTTCCTGCTTCTATTACGATCTTTCAATTAGACTTTTTCCTCAAACCTTTCTTACCATGGCATTTCACATTTCTAATGGCCATCGAATCTTTTTCTATTTTTACTTCCGTATTGTACGGTAAGAACACATCTCGACATGCAAAGAAAGCATGTCTAAACATGGCAGTTATTCATCAAATTTTGTATCAAAATTCCCTTTCAATGCAATTTCATATTTCAACCACTTTAAAAAAAGTGATTGAACATAAACCACCCTTAAAACGAAATCTCATTAATAGCCTACAAAAGATGTTTCGCAATGAACTCATACTCATGTGTCTATAAAGCATATTTTATAGTTACATCCAGTGTTGTACAGCAGCGCCACCTGTTGCTAAAAATTGTAACTATATACATGTAAAAAAAAATCATGCTAAACAAAATCCCACGTGTTTCTGAGCATATATCTGAAAACCGAACCTTTGTATTGTACATAGTTTCCAAATTATTAACATTTCAAAACTCCCGAAACTTTTGGATCACCCGGTATATCTGATATTTTTCATGCTGTAACTATCGTATTTATGATCGGATTTGAATGAGACTTGGTATGTACATCTCGACCGATTTCGTTGGCCAGCATCATCCGCCATCTTGTTTCAAAATGGCGGCCATTTAATTTTTTTTAAATATTTAAAATTTAAAATTAAATGCGAAAAAATTAAAAGTTGAAAAATATTTTTCTATTATGTGTTAGAACTTAAAACAACGATTCCAGAACACTTTTTATTTTGTCTATAACTTAAAAAATGACTGAACTATAGCACTTTGAATTTTTAGTATGACTGACATTTTGAAACGATCTGATTTTTGTCATGTGATAACACGCGTATTTTAGAATAGATTTGGATGTAACTTGGTGTGTACATAGTGCATACAGATGCCTGGACCAAGTTCGTTAGCCAGTCCCATCTGTCATCTTGTTTCAAAATGGCGGCCATTTAAATTTAAAAAAATTAAATTTAAAATTAGGTACAAAAAAGTGAGAAATTGAAAAAGATTTTTCTTTTGTGTGTTTGTCCTTGATACAAAGATTCCAGAGCATTTTTGTTTCATCTATATCTTGAAAAATGGCTGAGTTATAGCACTTTCAATTTCCAGTATGGGTGACATTTTGAAACGGTCTTAAATTTGTCACGCGATAATACACATATTTATAAACTGATTTGGATAGAACTCCGTGTGTACATATTACGTACCAATGTTTTTGGCCGAGTTCACTGCCCAACTTCATTCGCCATTTTGTTTCAAAATGGAGGCTATTTAAGCTTGTCAAAAATCTTTTAAATGTATAATGATGTACAAAAACAAAAAAAACAAAAAAAAAAAAAATTAAGAAATCGAATTTTTTCTAAAGTGTTCGATCTTAATAATGAATTTTGGGGTATTTTTTGCTTTGACTTTACCTTAAAAAACGCCGGAGATATAGCAGTTTGAATTTCTAATGTGGGTGACATTTTTCTAAAAATCAATTTGCCCGCCCAACAGCAGTCGTATATTTTAATCAATTTCGATGTGAGTGTGCATGTGCGCATGAATTAAGATTTCGACCAAGCTCATTGGTTTGTTTTATCCATCTTGCTGTTTTAAAATGGCATACACTTCATAATATCATGGAATTTTGCGACCATATAAATCACATAAAACAAAACCAGCTTGAATAAAAGATGACTAATTTCTTGAAAATTCAATTAATAATCAGTATTGACAAAAACTTAGTATTCAATCTTATATAATCTGGCTCCACTAATTTTAGCTTCGTATGTTTGAATAATATAACTTAATTTAAAATAAATAAATAAATAAATATGGTATATGGAAGATACCTCTTCCTCCCGGTACTGCCGGAAGGACTCTTTTATAACATAGTTAGTTTGCCCTGATGCTTGTAAATCTATTACGACTTACCACAACATTTTGTTCCAATAAAGCCAATAAAGCCAAAGCTGGAGCCAATGGCCCAATAAAACCAAAGCACGAGGTTGTTCAATAATTGTAAGCATTTTATGTCGATTATTTGCAATAGAAAATATTTTGTAGAGAAAAATATTTTATAAACCCCTCTTTTCAAGACACTACCCGAACTAAAATAAATAAAGGGAGAACTCTAAGTCATTTTAGGCTGCAAAGGCCAAACTCTACGTAACGAACGCGAGATAGAAACTCTCACCTGCCTCTTCCATTTAAAACAGAAGAAAATAAAATAAAACATTCTATCATTGAGATTGTGGCTTAAGTGTCAAGATTTTTTTTGCTGGCACTGTTTTTTAAAAGAAAAAAAATCACCAACTTTGAAACTTTATCTTGTTTAATAAGATATTAAAGTACCCTACGACTTTAATTCCTTCGTGACAAGAGCCATTTGCTGAATTTTTAATCCTTTACAACTGTTTTTTTTTCAAATTAGGTAATTTTCTGTTATTGAATTGCGAAAACGCTCTGACGAAATAACCTAAACTATACATTAAAAAATAACTGGTGGGAATAATAAAGGATTCATAACAACTTTAGTGGCACGTATATTAGTCGGTCATCCCCAAGGTATTAAAGGGCTAAATTTCAGCAAGTAGCCCAATCTTCTTTTATTGTTTTATTTGGGACACTTTAAAATTAGCTGCACAGAACATTTTTTTAATTTTTTTCGTATGGTCATTAGAAGGGCAGATTTGCTTTTTTTCTCAATCTGAAGTGATTATAAACGTATAATTAAGTTATCTGAAGGCGGAAAAAAAATATAAAATTGCGATTAAAACAAGAACTTAAATTTGGAAAAAATTCCCAATGTTAGGGGAATATTTTTCATTACTATTTATAAATAAAACACTTTAAATTGTGTATTATGATAAATGGGGTTTTCGTGAACAACCGAATACAAATAAAGTTTTATCTCCGAAAATGCATGGTTATATTTGATTAACCCCGTGATCGCTTACTATTTAAGTGTCGTGAGTATAATGAACTGTCGGTATAAATATCTTAAATTTAATGAAAATTTTCAGTTATTTTTTATGACATAAAGTATAGAAAGTATATGAAAAATTACCATGACTTATATGCCGTAATTTATTGCATTCTCAGTAAACCAAATAGTGTATATATTGGGAAAAAAGAGAAAAACTATCAATATATTTTTTCGCGAAGACATTTCTATTTCTATCAAATGTTTGATTATTGATTTTTTTTAATTAAGCGGAAAAAGAGAGAGAAATTGCGTAATATTGTTATTTAATAGAAGAAACAGTCTTCGAAATTAATGTATTAATTAATAATTTGCATTTATATATTAATCTAATTGAAATCAGTACTCCTTTTATGTACTCATTTTTCGATTTATTTAAAAAAATGCACCTCAGAGTATTAGAATATCTTAATTACTGAAAAGTTTTAAGAGCTTAGGTTCGAAAAACAATTAAATAATTCCTGGATATTTTTCATGTTAGGAAAAGTGCTTAATGTTTGTTTTAGCTGCTGTCAAACAGAAAAAAAGTTTTTGCTAATTTTCCTATAGTGTAAAATACTTTTTAAAAAATTAAGAAAAGTTTAGGAATACTATTTTAATGTAAAAAAGAATGGAAATAAAAATAGCCGAAGCTTAAATATTGAAACCGCATAAATCTAGCTGATGATAAGATGAAGTATTGAAGAAGTATACCACAGTAGTTAAAACACTGACTTTTTTTACTATCTATCTGCAATTAAATGAAAATGCTATAGATAATTCAGTAATTGTTGTTAATTACGCATATTGCGTGAAAAGACACAAGCTTGAATAAATAAGTCCTAAATATAGAATGACGTTATTGAATGTGCCAATCAGTTAAAAAATAAACCCGAAATTATAATTAAATTCCATTTTTAATAATGTACTATGAAATTGATAAGCATGGTAATAGCGTTTAGAATGTAATCCAAACATGATTTTTTGAAATTCGAATTGTATTACAAAAGTTACATAAAACGCCAAACATGCATTTCTAAAAAATTGCCGAGATACCAAACTTTAAAATTTAAAAGCATTTTTCCGAAACGATTACTTACATGGCTGCTTATGTTATTCGAGAACTGCTCAAATAATTTCTTTTTAATTTGAATACCGACATTCTAAATATAATTTTTCATAGAGAGTTTTTTTTTTTTCGCGAGCTTTTTAATGGGGTCAAAATATTTTTTTAATGCCGATATTTTCTCAAATAGTTAAATTTTAGAAAAATCTTACGATACGCCATATCCAATAAGCTAAACTGTAATAATTTTTTTATGGCTCCAAAAGGCTTAGTGCAAGAACAGTGCCAGCAAAAATATTTAGACACTTAAGGTACAATCTTAATGTTCTAATGTTTTATTTTATTTTTTCCATCTTTAAATAGAATGAATCTATCTATGCAGATGAATGTATCTATCACGCTCTGGCTACGAGGAATGGTAGCTCTTACATCATAACACGATTTAGAGTTCTCCCATTATTTTTTTAAGTTCTGGTAGTGGTTTGAAAAGAGGGGTTATTTAAATTAATTTATCTACAAAAAATAAAATAAAACATCTTCTAGCGCACATAACTGACATAAAAGGCTTACAATTATTGAACAACCTCGCACTTTATTAGAGCAAGATGCTTCTGTAAATCTTAGATTTACAAGCATCGGGGCAAACTATGTCCTAAAACTGGCAAAGCCGATTTACTACACCAAAACGAAAAATCGGTTCAAAAAGACCGAGAAAGACTTAAGCCAGGCCTGGGAATTTTTTTAAAACGTGACGTACTGTTAATAACTATAATAACTTGCAGTTGTTAACAACTGTAACAACTGCAGAAGTAAATAAAAAGGAAAAAACTCATGCATCAAGCATAGATTACGAAACATTTTCCAACACATTTAGAAAAATGTAACAAAATTGCACCGTTTAATAATTTAAAATGTTATATCTATTTCAAAAATATGGAAATGCATTTTATATTACACAAGAAGTAGTTTGTAGTCAATCTAAGCAACGTATATCAATTTTATTATATGTGAAATAGTTAAACATAATTAAAATATGCCTCAAATAATGTCCCCCCCCCCAATACACTATTTAACGGGATATTTTGTGGTGCCCTATAAATGAATAATAAATGTTCTTTGTGCGGCATATTCTACAAAATGTAAATTTTAATGCCCAGTATAAATGCATACCAATTTCATTATATTTCGAAAGGTGTAACGCTATAAAAAAGCACTTGAAACTATTTTATCTCATCGACCGTAATGTGAAAAAATACGCTTGACTTTCCAGATATTTGAACTATGTATCCGATTTTACTAAAATTTGAAATGACTCAACAAAATTGTGCAAGCAATATACATTTAAAAATTTAAAAGATTTGGTTTTGTAGTTGTTTTGCTGTTATATTCGGACAGACAGACAGAAAAACAGACAGACGCATGAGATGACAACTATAGGTGCTATGTATTTGTATAATTACAAACGCACATAAAAAACAGTTACATTTAAATGTGCATGCCAAAAATGTAAACGCATTTCCAGCAATTGTTACTCAAAGAGAGAATTGTAACAGATTTCTTCTGTGTTTCCCTGTGGCTGGATTAAAAGTGCTATAATTGTCTTGTTCTAACGTAATCGTCGTGAAATTTTGTGATTTATATCAGTTTCAATGCATTTACAATAGCGTAATGTCATTAAACTACTCTGCAAACGATTTTTTCTCATAGAACATAATGTAATGGAATTATTTTGGATGCCCCTGTAAATGAACTATTAAGCCACATGCTTCATATACAGTACCAAACATGCCTAGGGGACATTAAATGGGGTTTACCAATTTCATGAAAATCTGGATATATATACGAGAGTTAGAGCGTAGACAGACGGACGGAAAAACCGAATATGTAAATGCTTTTCAACTTTGTTGGAAAATGTAAAAAAGAAACATTACTTATGAATGTGTCCGTAAGGTCTATCAGTCACAAAATTCACATTTTTAAAAGAGTGTCAATATTTTTTTTTTGCTGGTATTTTATGAAATATCTCTGGCTGTGTGAAATAATTTTCATCTGCGCATGCGCGAACGATAACAACATTTTTTTACATAATTTAATAGTCAGCTTTATGGAGCAACTCATAAACAAACTCCAGTCAAATATCGTGAAAATACAGAAAGATGGACTGAGCTGATTTTCAGTTGTTCTCTAAAAGCAGCTGAATGATAAAGATTTTCTACAAGTTATCATTTTTTTATTAACTGACTTTTAGGGAAAAGTATTCAATGAATATCTATGAGTAGATTTAGAACAAATACTTCGATTATGATGCTTCATTTTATCATGGAATAAGTTCGTTCTGGTAGTTATCGGAAAACTAAAACATCAAAAAAAAAAAAAAAAAAAAAAAAAAAAAAAATTAAAATTGACAATTCATAGGAAATCTCTTATCATTCTGATGCTTTTAGAGAGAAGATATAAAACAGCTCACACCTATCGCCAATATCTTTCTGAATTTTCACGATATTTAAGTGGATATTTTTAGGAGTTGCTTGATACAGCTGACTATTAAATCATATAAAAGAAACCTTTGTTATTTTTCGTGCATGCGAAAAAATAGTTATTTCGTACAACTGCCATTATTTCATAAAATATTTAATACATTTGTAGTCTAAATGCAGTATTTTCTTTACACCACTTTTCTAATTAAGTCTAGCGTTAAATTTGGTTGTAAACCCTGCATGACATAAGCTAAAAAAGAAGCAAGAATTTTTGGAACTTAAAAAAATTGCTATATTTCCATTTTTTATAAGTGCTATTCTTACACAAATTAGCAAATAAGTTGTACAGTATTTACAAATTTGTATTCTGCCACAATATACCATTTTGTGCTTTTTAACTTATAGGATATCCCAAATATTATCATTATTCTTCAATTTTTTATTGGGCCCCCATTTGTGCTCCTTATTATGAATCTTTATGAATCGACCTTGATAAATATAAGATCAAACATATTCTTTAAAATCTTTTAGTTCCAAAAGAATACGATAAGAATTGTTTTTAGCATTCGACAAAATGTTTAAAATCTAAAGTGTCTGATCATATATGGCCATATATGACGTGACAGTGTAACCCTTTGAGCTCTGGTGGGTAAATTTCTTCAAAATTCCAAACGTCACATTCGCACCAGTATTTTGCAAAGATAAGAAACCTGTATACCTTTCACACGAAAAAAAATAATTAAATTTTTTAAAAATAAATTTGATCGAATATTCCGGTTCCATTGTGACATTTTGTTATTAAAATCAAGTGGTAGAAAATTCTACCATCAGAGCTCAAAGGGTTAAAACTATTAACAATGAGCTTTGATAATTTAATTAATAAAAGCTAAGAAATTAGAAGTACAATTTTTTTTTTAATTTGTCGGATGTACCCTCATCTCTTATATGTACAATTGAATAATGGTGAACATTTATCTAAAATTGATAGTTTCATTTTTATAAATGTATTTTTGTAATATATATATGATGCCTACTAAAGTCATTCACATCCTCGATAGTTAAATTGAAATATGGAATCTGGGTATAGTAAAGTAGCTATGACTTACGCAATGAGGCCATTTACAGCGCTACCTAGTGGCTATACTGCGGAGTTAACGTTCCTATATAGGAAACTTTAGACGATTTGAGTAATAATGCTTATATTATAAGACAGCATTATAACGCAGAATTATAAAGCGTGTGTACATTTATCAATAAAAGTTACATAACATATGTAAACGAGGTACAGTTTACTTTAGTAAGAAAATTAAATTAAATATGTTCGAAATGTTTACATTTGGAACCCATGTAGAATACAAGATGCATTGCTGGTAAAGAAGGTTTTACGAAAGTTCTTAATATTTATTTAAGCATTTTATTTTGAATTTATAAAGTGATTCCTGTATTATTACAGATATTTACTTCATAAAGTCAAAAAGTTCCATGTTTTCGTAAGTAAGATAAAAAGTCATATCTATATTTCCTCCTACAAACACATTAAAAATTTATTCAGAATTCTGAGTTTGCTTAAAAATTCCAAATAAGTATTTCGTGTATGCATTAGGTATATGTGAGCTCAGTTATGCAATGTTTACATAGAAAAAATGGAGACTGAGTAATTTTCTGAAAGAACATTTTAATAAAATTGTAAAGATTTATTTTACATTTATCAAGCGATTTGTGCAGTATTACAAAGATTTTTCCCAGGAAGCAGAAAGCTCTATCTTCGATGAAAATGTAAGTATATTGCGAAAGTGGTCTTGAAATATTAATCAATTCAAGTTTAAATTCACTAATAACACTTTAAAGAAATTCGTCTAAAAATTGAGTGGGTGAGTAGAAAAAGGATAACTATTTTAAACTATTAGGAATGAACTTTAATAATTTAATTAATAAAGAAAGTTAAGAAATTGGCTGTACATTTCTTTCAAATTGGTCAGATGAACCATCGTATATAACGTCTACAATCGAACAATGGTGAACATTTCGCTAAAATTGATAATTTCTTTTACATAAACATATTTTTGTAGTTCTTGAATAGGTAAATCGGCTAAAATGTTATTTCTTTTTCACTACCCATTGAATTATCTTTCAAGCTTATTTTATGACCTTCATTTAATTTATTTATGTATATATTTTAAACTGTGAAGTAACCTTAAACTTACTTTTGCTTTTTTTACGTTTAATTGCCCCACCAGTGGCCGAGAGGTACGGACCTCTCAACTGGTAGACGGCAGAAGCTGGGTTCGAACCCAATCACGGCTGTCGGCCTAACCGTTCGGAGTTTTCGTGGTTTTCTTCGAACCTTGCGTAAATACGGGTTAGGTCCCCTTAGAAAGACCCCCGCGAAGGGCACTCCCCCTTAGTCCTATATCCCTAGCGTAGATAATCGGACGGCAAAAATAATCCAATTCAATCCTTTACTTTTAATTCGCAAAAATTACAGTTTTCAAATGTTTTTAACCTTGCAACAGCAAAGTTATCAACGTACAGAGATAAGTAAAAGCTGGTGTAATAATGGTCATTTATATGCGCAAATTAAACGATATTTCATTTTTAGACGAAAAGTGATGGTCAAAAAAATGGGGAAATTGCTGAATTAATCGCATCGCTCCACATATTTTTATGGTAACATGTTCGGTAACATTATATTCTTTCATTATAGGCAAAAAAAAAAAAAAAAAAAAATGTTTTTTGACTTTCTAAAAAGTTTTAAGGTAATCTCCCCCTTTAACCCTTTCCGGCGCACTACTCTTTAAAGTTGGAATTTATAAAAAAAAATAGGCAATCTATTTAGGCCTAGAGGAGTACACAGGTATTGTTTTGTAAAGATTGCACTAACCATTTTAATTATACAGCTGTTGCTGAAGTGGTAACCTCCCATAAGTAAAGCATTTATAAGCGCAGTGAGAAGAGCATTGCTGTGAAGCGCGTATTACAGTAAAACATTTTACCTTTTTTTTAAAAACAGTAAAGTTTGATCTCTGTGGTGCTGCCATCTAGAACTCATAAGAAAGGTTTAAAGTAGCCATTAGAGTAGTTTTTGAAATATTCACAAAGTTTTTGTGTCTCTAAACAGGAGGAACTTTAGGTGTTGCTGACCCGGCAACACTGCGCGTTAAGGGGTTAACCCTATCGGGTCCGAATTTTTTTCTATTTCGAGAACAAAATTATTTTTACTTTAAAAATGTTAATTGTAGTACAAATACACTTAACGATGCTTAAATATTATCTCATTGTCTGAAATGCAACGAATGTACTTATTTTGTGTACTATTTAATTCATATTTATATGATAATAGGCTAAGGAAGGGTTTTTGGAGATATTTGGAAAATATCCAACTGCAACTTGGTTTAACAGATATTATTACTTTTTAATGGTTTTTGCGTTTTATCACACATGATTCGTTCAAAAAATTTACATATATTTTTAATTTAAAGAGTGAAATATGTGTATAAAACAAAGGAATCACCAAGTGAATTGAGTAAACTTTAATTATTATTAATACTACTCAATGTGAAAAGATAAATGGAGTCATAATATTAAAGGAATAGACATATAGTTTCATTTTTATATGTAGAAAGTAATAAAATAATTGTTAAGACAAAATAACATTCACAGTATATTATTAATTATAATTATTCATTCACAGTAGAGAAATGTTATTAATATTTTAGAGCCAATTACATTATTAAGCATACATTTTTTTCAACCACCTACACCAGTAAAAAGACTTCTTCTAATGCTATTATCAGTACGAAAATAGAAAGAAAAATAGCACTAAAATAGATAAATCTATTAATATTTATTTCTAATATTGCCAAATACTGCGTATTTTAAAGTACCTACTACCCACAGATATTTCTGGGAAATCCATTAAGATTATCTCTTTATAACTTCTTACAAAGAAGATAATAAAAAATTCATTAAAGTGCAATTCTCTCACCTACGCGCATAGAAAATAAATAAATGAGTAAATAAATATAAAAAAGTGTATAAATATAAATTATGCCCTTTAATTTTCGACAATATCGTTGTGTTTGTCGTGATTTCGTGAAATTCTATTATAGAATAGGAACGAAACTGAAAATAAACAACAGAGTTTAAATAAATTAGAAAATTGCCTTACAAGAAGATTTTATTTATCGCCCTAGTGATTAAGCTTACTAAATATAATGTATATAAATTTTTTGTACTTTAATTTTTATGTATTTCCCTCCCCTCAAATTTTTTTACATCGATAAAATTTGCAGATGAGGCAGAATTTGAAAATTTTAATTGAGAATCTTTTGGCATTTTTAATTCAATCTTTTGTATAATTGGAGCACTGTTTGATAAGTAGAAAATATTAGAAGACTAACATATTTCTTCACATTTTCAATTTATTGCTCATAAATTAGTTTCGTACATATATATAAAAAAATTCCTTATAAGTCCCCAAGCAAAAGAAAGCATATATTTTACTTATGTACCATCTAACCAATTTTTCTGAAATAAATGTATTGGGAAGTAGAAAAAATAGGGGCAAACAATAACTGAGTAACTGAGAAAGAAGCAAAAACTTTTTATGCAGTACAGTTTTTTATATTGTTGAAAAACATTTGTTTCGTCTTCTAAGCAATCTTCTGGGCATAAACATTTCTTCTAAATTAATTGTGTTTTGATAAACGTGTATGATTTTTGAAACATTTATAGCTTTCAATTTTTTTACCTCGCAAAGTCAAGCTCTTCCTATTTACTGAAAAGTCGTTGGTACAGTCAGGAAAAATAAGTATTTACCCCCTATTAACTCCGCAACTAATTGTAATAGAAGAAAGTTATCATTACCAAACGATTGGAAATAATAGTTACTTTTAAATGATGTGCATAAAATTTGCTTAAGAGGGCATCTAGATATGAAAACCAGACAAAACTTTATTTTAAAAATGACAGACACAAATTTGGACAATATATTGTAAAACTTCAGTTCAAACTAAGTCTAAAAATTAAATTTCAAGTCTTTTGAGTGGTACGTTTTGAATCATAAATATTTAAAAATAACAGCTTCTAATGTTAAATTACGTTTTCATATTTTTATTAATATCATCTGAAATTATAATCCTAATGCGATAATTTTTTGCTTGATTATAATACTTAAAAACCCAAACATAAATACATTGAATTTATAATTAATATAAATTTTGTAACATGAATTTTGAAATTAACATTCGGAAAAAATATGAATTGCAACATAATTTTTTTTCATAGATATATGATTATTATGATCTGCTTTATGTGATTTCCCAATTTCAAAATTTTGAAATTGTATTAAATATACTGAACCTTTAAATATGACTCCCGTGTCTTTAAAAGTTAATTAAATCCTATTTGGAGAAACTCGGCACGGGCCAAAGTGACGTTCAAACTTTTACGACCTCCTTTCGAAGCGCGCTTAGCACAATGCCAAGCTCAATCTTTGATCAAGGATTTTATTTTATCTACACTGTAAAAAGAAAATCTTATTACTGCCCTGAATTTGGGTTTAACAAATTTCAAATAAAGTTTAAATATGCGCTATTTTTATTGTTAACACCGAATTAAGTTCATTAAAAAACAGTTTTGGATAAGAGTTATTCGGAGCAACGGTATAATACATTGGTTATGCTTCATATTTCTGAATTATTTTAATATACCGAATCATACTTTTCTATACAGCTATGCTAACTCTACGTTGTGCAGTCTTTTACAAATGCTTATTTTTCTTTTAAAAATATTTTTTTCATAATGAAGTTAATAATTCATTTTTATATTTTACGAAACCCTCTAAGAACGAGTAATACTTACACTTGGCTACTTATTTTTCCATGACTGTACATTCTTCTACTGTATGCACTTAAGAGACTGCTTCATTGACCTGAAAAAGCCCCTTCACTAATGCTAATCCTATGGATGAAAGTTTTAAATACACCTCGTTTGCATTTCAATTTTTTAAACATTTTTTTGCTAGTATTTTTAGACAATCTTGTTCATCATGATATGACACATCAGCATGTTAAGTTTGTAAACAACCAACTGAGACATTTTGTATATACAATTTGAACAGGGTCATGATGCAGATGAACACAAAAAATGCATTGGCGTTTGATAATCTGGCAAAATCGCTAATTCAGCACATCTGTGGTCCCGAAAATGCCGGATTAAACAGCTTCTAGTGTAATATTTATTACAAGGTTCTTTCAAAAAATTGCATCCAAAATGGTAGTAAACGTACGGTTCTAAATATTTCATCACTGTCCCTAAAAAAATGTATTGCCCTATCTTTCCATATTTTGATGCCCTACTCTTTAAAATTTTTATTATGGGTTATAAACTATCTTAAAATTCCACATTAGTCGATTCCTTAGTTTTTTTTTTTAATTTTGAAACATTCACGTCCTAGCATTTGTTATGCTTTTTAAAAATCTATTTTTTTATAAAACAAAAAATGCGGATAGATTTTAATAAAATGTATATATTATTAAACAGCGCTTAAAAATAGGGATGGATGCATAAAATTCTTAAAATCTCTATATGGTGTATTTTGAAAAAAAAAATGACGGTATTCCAAATAAACCAAGTATAAAAATTATTTGTGGTTTGGGAAACAGACTTTTAAAATGAATGTTTGAAAGGAATAATCTTATTAATGAAATAATATTTAATATCTAATGTTGTAATTGAGCTACAATGAAATAAAAAATTACATACTTGAAGTAGATGTAGAAACTAAAAATTCTACATCTGGATGCATAAAAGTTAAAAATAGAAATTAAATATTTTAAAATTTTTATATTAGTTCGAAAATGTCTACTAACGACTGGCGTCGATTGTCTGCAATGGGCAGCTTGCGTCCATGTTAGAGATTTTGAACTTTTCTTTTAAAAGAAATGAAAAGATTTTTTTTTAACAATCGAATTTTCGTAATTTTTTTGACATAAAACCGCAGTGACATATATGTATTTTTTAATTATTGAAAAGTGGATTTGATTATTGAAATTATTGAAAAGTTATTTTGCATGAGGCTGTACAATTTTCGAGTTTTTAGGACCAATAGAATTTAAGATACAATGCTTTCTTTTTAAAAAAAAAGTCCAATACGTTTATCACCCTGGCAGTGCTGTAATTGTATTAACCTCTCGCCCCCCTCTTCCAATTTTCGAAGAACTAGTCTGTGGTGTGATAAAAATTTAATGATTTTGTTGAATTATGAATGCTTTTCCATTCTTTTAATGTGAGATTTTTAATGAATTCTGAAACTTACGTGCACTAGGAGAGGCCTTCGACTATCTTTAGAAAAAACTGTCAGCTTCGTAAGTGCCGTAGATTTCGCTAGCTATCGCACACAGACAGACATACATACACAAACATGCAGAGAGAAACCTTGTTTTATTAGTGTATATTATATATGTTATTTTTTAGATTTCTTTTTTTCTTAGTTTTTATATGAGTTCGCTACTCCTAGAACTTTTTCGTGTATGATATTAATTTTACTTGTATAAATTTGTGAATACATTTCTAACGCTTTTTTCCATAACGCTACGAAGATAAAAAAAATAATAATAAATTATGTATTTTACCGAACTGAGGATACGAAATTTATACGAAAATTGGTGTTACCAGTTGGAAAACGAAAGTTCGAGTAATTTTTAATTTATAGATAGGAATATGATGTTGTGTATATAGGAATATGATGATGGTTTTTTAGTCTCTCTAAAAAACAAATCAACTCAAACTGCAGCTTTTTTTTTCTTTTGTTATTCAGTTTAAAGAGAAATTAAACCAATTATAAGCAATTTTAAATATTTAGAGTGAATTAATATTGTTATTTTTGTACTATATCAGGTTACCTAATTTAAAGATTCCCAATATACTCTCTGTTTTTCATAGTAGATGAAAACAGTTTTTAATTAAAAATCTTGTAGATATTTTACATTTAATACGTAAGTACTCTCCCGGATAGTTCGGGTTTTCTGGAACCCGAGATGAGAATTTTGTAAAGGCACAAGGCCTGGAAAATAAAAGTAGTCTTTCAAACGAGCTGGTTCGTTAATGGGCCAAACCGTACTGATAATAATAAAACAAAATTACGCAGGCTGTTGGACCCAATATAACAAATTTAAAAGAATGAAATTACCCTGATAAAATAGAAAAATTTGCAGTAGACATGACATATAAGAATTTAATCATTTTTTAGATCATTTTATACACTAGAAGTTTTTGGTAAACAGACTGCATTTATTTTTTTAATTTGACTCGTTTTTTGAGGATTTATTTCCATTTTAAATTCAAATTTTCAACATTTCGAGGCAGGCATTTTTTACATATTTTAGAAAATAAAATTATTTTAAAATGTTGACAACTATTAAAGCAGCACAAAGAATAAATGTTCCTTCAAACTAAAATTTTTTTTGACTCCTGACGATTATAAATAGAAAAAACTTTCAAATTAAATTTAAATGAATTTTGCATTGTAAAAGCAAGAAAATATTGAAAATTACAAAATGAAAACTAGAGCATACACAAGAATTTTAAAAGAGAAGGAAAATTGTAAAATATTAAATTCAGCAATATATGTTAAAAGTCATAAATAGAGAAAATTACGTCAGATTTAAAAAACGAAATAAAATAGTGCAAATAATGTGCTCTTATGACAAAATTTATTACAAAAAAGTATAAAGAACTTATATATTTTATGTAATATATTAAAATCCTGGTTATTAAAATAAATATCACAGATATAATTCGCCGATTTAAAAATTCTTTACATAATTAAAATAATTATGTACACTTAACCTATACTTATTCATGTTTTTAATCGGATAAAGTTAAGTGCATTGATTCCACCCATTTTCTCAGTAACGAAAGTAATGGAAAGTAAGTGGAATTATAACATAAACGGTTCTAAAATTTTAAAAGCATTTTGACAATCCATGTTATTAATCGCCGCAATCTTACGACACACTTGTACGCACTCTTCTCTATTATTTCCGTTGACATATATTTTAACCATTTAGAATCGTTTTAGCTCATTGAGTTAATATTAAAGAGTGAAATTATGTGGTACTTATCAGTATTTTTGGAAATTTTCGAAATATTTCGCCACATTACATTCGGAATAGGAATCTTCTCTGCAATATTTTCATTAATGCAAAATTATGTAATTGTTTATTAAAGAAAAAAATGACAGTGTTAGTATTTTTCGAATTCGTATCTGAGAGTACTCACATTGAGAATAAGTGCATCATTTTATGTATTCAAAATGAAGGGGACAATTTGTCTTCGGACCGATATGTCCTATTTCTATTATATCATGTCAAGAGGCATTTCACCTTAAATTACATTTAAGGAAAAAAGGAGAAGTCGGAAATTATGTGTCACACGTTGCAAATGAGGTGCGTTTGTACTATAATTAGTTTTATAAATATTCAGATGTTGTTGCAATATTTGTAGCACTCTTATGAAAAAATGCATGAATACAAAATTTATTATCATCAAACATATTAAATTTAGTAATAAGGAAACGATATGATGCCATAATAAATAGGACATAATCACCATGATAATCTAGAATCATTACCTATCATGGGATATCAATGAATTAATTACGTACAATAGGATTTAATAGAACGAAGAAAACTTATGTTGCATTTTTTTAAGTTTTGATTCAAATTTCATAAAATTTGAAATGACAAAATTATGCAACGATTATATATATTAAATGTTACGCAATGTGGTTAATTAGTTTTTTGCGCTAATATATGCGGACAAACAGACGGATCAGACGATGACCATGGATACTACAAATTTATATAATTGCGAATGCACTGAACAATGATAGCCATAGGAGTGTACCTAAAACATTTTCTTTAGCTATTCTTAATGATGATGTAAATTGTGAAAAAGACTTTAGAGCTATGGGGAAAAGTAAGAAGTTATAGGGAAAAATAATAACATGTGCAATGGTTAATACCTTGTGGGCAAAGTTTTTCTCTGTATAAACTTATTTGACATTTCACAAGTTGTTTTTTATTTCAAATCTCCTTCCTCCTATATTTATTATTTTACGTATTTAATTAGTATTGGAATGCATGCAGAAAAGAGAGTAACACTTTTGAGTTGCGCTGCGTACTATATTTTATTCCCATATAAATAGTAACGGGTAATTGAATTTAAATAAATGTGGTGCCAAAATAAGTTTATTTGTTCTTGGAGTTTTAAGATTTACATTTGTATAATTGCTATTGCCTGCAATAGCTGATATCGCAAAAATATCTATAAATTGTTTTTATATTAGAAAATCTTGATATAAATTGTGAATACTTAACAGTTATTGAAACAGAATCATAACAATGTTGACAAATAAATAAGAAACAAATAAAGAAAGGAAATTCACTCTACATGAAATCGTGAAATAAGTTGACTACATCATAAAAAAGAAATTTTTTCTTTTCTTTCAAGTTGATTTAATTAACATAATGTTATGTAACATTTTTGAAGTTATTAAAAGCATGAATAATTTTATTATACCATATGAAATGCATATTACTTTAGATAAATTAAAGTTTATCTCAGTATCTGTTTCATAATAAAACAAGTCTTTCAAAATAATGTTTTTGAAACGTTAGTTTCAGTGTCTTTCCAGTAAGAATTTAGCAGTGATTTTTCTTTTATTTTAAGAAATAATCATGTTTGTTTGTTCAAAATTTTCTCAAAGTAAAATAAAACATAATTAATGTACGCTCCATAATTTCTCTTCACTTTGCGTTATCTGTTGAATAAGAGAGTAGCGCATTAAAGTAATTTAAACGAAAGAAATACTCAGCGGTAAATTTAAGCGGTATTAAATCATTCAAAATTATTTTTCCAAAATTTAAGCTTTAATTTTTATTTTATGAATACTTTTGGAAGTCAATCATTTCTATTTATTGAAAAAAATGTTTATTTAGATTGCTCTCAAAGTAAAATGCACAATGATTATTGTACACTGTGCTTTTTATTTCTCACTTTTCTGATAAATAACTGGGCTTTAACCCCTTAAAGGGCGGTGGTATCAGTGGTACACCCAGGATTAAGCTTTGGAGGAGGCTAGAAAATTTTAGAGGTCTATATTTTCCTGATCTAGCCCAGAATGTCAGACGAGCTCGGTCAGATTGTTTTTACATTTTATTAACCCCTTAACTGATTCTCCCGTACGTCGTTCGGGCAAGACGAATTTGCTTAATTAATCATTTAAAGCTTTTTGACACCACAATTTTTTAAAAAATAATTTCAGACTATTTAAAGTCGGAAATGTTAAGACTAAATGTTACGAATATTTTATTTAAAAATTGTGGTGAGAATCCCTTATTTTCAGTTTATTGAACGGTAAAAAAGAGCCAGTTAAAGGGTTAAAAATGGAAGAGATGTGTCGTTCTCGAACATGTATTTTTTCTATTGATTTGATACAGAAGGAAGACAGGGTGGTGGAAGGGGGGGAGAGCAATCAGCGAAACTTGGGTGGGGAAAGGTCTCTGAAAATTTTTGATGGGGCTAATTCTGAAGGCTCAACACTAGAACTGCGGAGACGGGTCATTTTGACCCATACTTAGTGAAAAAATGTCGATCCGAACCAGATAAGTCTTCTTAAAATAATTTACATATAAGTTGCACAAAAATTATTTAAAATGAATAAGTTTAATAGACTTAGATAAAAATTCTGATGTCAATTACTTTTATAAAACTTGGGTAAAATTTCCCGCGGTTCTAGTGTGAAACTTCTTTGGTAAATAAAAAGAAAATATTGTTTTGAGTGATGAATATTAAAAATGCTGATCTTTCAAATTTCATGAGAAAATTAAAAAATTAGAAAAAAAATGTGAAAAGGTTTTTTCGAAATTTCTATTTTGCAGAACCTATTAAAAATAATAAATGTAAACTTTCTTAATTTTCTGAAACTTTAGTTAGTTTAATCTTGCAGTCTGGAAGGGACTTCAGCATCCTTAGCTTTTCCCGTGGGTGCGCCAATGGGTGGTATGTGAATAAAATCACTTAATTTTAATTCTCAAAGGCCATACTGGCATCAAAATTTTTGATTAAAAATGGTTTATCAGATTAGAAAATATAGCTTTTTATTATTTACAAATAAAGTTGTTTTCAAATTCTGGTGCTATTCATTAATTTTAACTTGAGCAATGAAAGTGATTTGCATCGTAAAAATTTAAATAACACTCTAAAGAAAACAAGTAAAATATGCATAAAAAATATTAAATTAGCGAATTAAAATTATTTCATCTGGGAACTTCCTTTTAACATTTCTATCAGTTTTTAAAGAATAATAACGCAACATGAAACAATTGATAGTTTAATTATATTTTTCTGTTATTCTCCAAGATTTAGTGAGTAAACTCCTATTTAAAGCCAAATTCGAAAGAAACCCTCTGAAATTTTTAATTTTTTCTTCTTCTTATTATTATTTTCTTCTTATTATCTGAAATTATTAATTATTGAAGCAACGGTTCGCTGATTTTATTCTAATATATATGTTAAATAATTCAAAATTGTTTTAGAGAAATTTCAGCTGTAATTTCGAATACGTAAATAGATTTACCAATCCCGTATTTGCTTTTTTTGAAAAGAAAATGTTTATTCAGATTGTTCTTAAGATAAAATGGACCATAATAAATGTACACTGCATAGTTTCTATCCTTAGTTTTTGTTTATCTGTTGAATAATAATAAAAAAATGAAAATGTTTGAAAATGAATAAAAGAAGTAACAGAAAATTAGTCAATTAAAAAAAGAAAAGTGATTCCTCAGACAATTTTCACTTTAAAATTTCTATCGATATTCTAACACGAAAAAACGGATATTTTAATTAAATTTATCCGCTATTCTTCAGAATTTGTTGCGAAAACTTCGCCTTAACTCCAAATATGAAGAAATAACTCTATGCTTTTCATCTCTTCAGAATTAAATTTTTATAAAATTGATGCTACATATTTTGTTTGTTTGAAATTCATTGTAGTTATGTTTACTTTCAAGGTAAGTATCTTGCTTCATCTTGGAGTTTTACTTTTCTACGAAAAATCAATATTCTATCTAAAATCTTCATTTGATGAAAGACTTTTGGTCGACTGCATCTCGCAGTAACAAAAAATAAATCTTTTCCCTAGGTTTTCATACATAAATATCTCTACCAATATCTGAGAATCTTAATGCACACGTACGTTCACGATCCACACACTCGCAGATACGTGTGGGTGGGTAATACGGCTCTCTCTATCTCTCTTTCAACTTTCTGCTCTCTTGGCGAGCGGTAGAGATCCACGCGGCGTTAAAACAGTGACAAGGGGAGCGAATTTGGCTGACTTTCCTAGAGTTAGGATGCCCTGGCAACCCTGAGCTACACAGAGCATATCTGTGAGAGCGTCCGAGCTCATAGTCATTGGATTGCCTGCTCTCGTAGATTCTTAGAGCGCTTCATTCCTACTCCTCTCTCCCACTCTGATTTTCTCCTCTCTCTTTCTTACCTTTCGTGAAGGATTTTCTACCTAAGTGTACACCTTTGATTTCTTTGTGGGTGCAATCATTACGGATAAAATTTATCGTGCTCTATGCATTGCTTTACTATCGTAAAGGCAGGGTAAATTGACAAGGGTATTTCAAGAACTGCCCTGTGTTTATTAACGGAACTCCTGCAACTTTTTATTAGAGAGTATTGGGTGCAATCGCCTAGAGATTTGAGATTTAATCAAGATAGACTGTGATACAGTTAAAAAAAAAGACAGACACTATTTTTCAGCAGATAGTAATTATTTGGCTAAAGTTGTAAAAAGTTAAAAGTTTAATTAAAGTTATTTGCCATTCTAGAGTTTTGAAATTATGAAATGTTTCAAGATGCTCGGATGAGTGGTTAGTTTTTAAATACAATGGTGTTAGATATGTTAGCAAATAGAAAAAAAAATCATGTGAATTTACATTAATTTGTGAAAGGATTTCAAAATCTGAACTAAAAGAAAAAAAAGACAGATATAAGAGTTTTTCAATAACGTGTTTTTAATAACTTTAAATGCTTTTTCCAAGTATTTTTTATGCTGAAGATATTAAAACACGCATTTGTATACCAAAGTGGTACCGAAATGGGAAAAATAAAAAATTGTTCCTGTATTTTAAGTTTTCATCAAGTAATTTTTTCTGAATTGATAACTAGTCTTCCACAGGAACTGTCGTCTAAAAAATGTTTAAAAGAGATCTAAGATATTTTTACAAATATTTATTACTTTGCTGTCCCTAATTTGCAGCCAGCAAAGTGACTAATTTCAATGAATCTCGTTCATTCTGTCGGGCTTTTTTGATGCAGGAAGATAACTGAAATCCCTCTATTTTGCCTTCAAGATGACAGACTCGCCATCTGATGCGACCGTTGGTGTGGATTACGCGACGGTATTGCTGAACGATTCGTTTCAGGCAACGCTGACATTGGTCAGCAATTCATCTAATGATTCACTTATCTCGGACTTCAGAAACACTACAGAACCACAAGTGACTTGGGAATCACAGGTCAAACTAGCATTTAAAGCTTTGGCTGTGAGTTGCATTATTGTATGTGCATTTTTTGGTAATATACTCGTGATTTCTAGTGTCTTCCGGTATCACAAACTTCGCATAACGACCAATTATTTCATTGTATCGCTCGCTTTTGCTGACACTTTAGTCGCTCTACTGGCTATGACATTTAACGCCAGCCACATGATTGCAGGCAAATGGCTTTTCAATCAAACAGTATGTGACTTTTGGAACTCTTGCGACGTACTTTTTTCAACAGCTTCGATCATGCATTTATGCTGCATTAGTGTTGACAGATATTATGCCATCATCAAGCCTCTTGAATATCCTACTAAGATCACTGGCAAGCTGGTGGCAATCATGATTGCTTGCGTCTGGTTCAGCTCCGGTCTTATTAGCTTCATACCAATATTTTTAGGCTGGTATACCACAGATGAACATTTAATGTCTCGTCAGAAGAATCCCGATGTTTGTGAATTTGTGGTGAACAAACCATACGCTATTATTTCCTCTAGCGTGTCTTTCTGGATACCATGCTTTATCATGCTTTTTACTTACTACAAGATTTACGTTGAGGCTGTTCGCCAGGAAAAATTCATGTGCAAATCACAAATGGGACCGGCCATGATGCACAACAGTGCTCGAAATAGCACAGATCATTCGATTGCTCCGAATATCCATGCACCCCCGCACCGAAATTCTCACGGAGATGATCCTGAAAGTGGTCAATCAACCCCTACTAAAAGAAGCATCAACAAGATGAAACGGGAGCACAAAGCGGCGAAGACACTTGGTATTATTATGGGAGCATTCATTTTATGCTGGTTGCCTTTTTTCCTCTGGTATGTCTCGATTAGCATGTGTGGAGATGCCTGCTACTGTCCGGATATCGTTGTCGAAGTCCTGTTTTGGATTGGTTACTTCAACTCGTCACTAAATCCCATCATTTATGCTTATTTCAACCGCGACTTCCGTGAGGCTTTTAAAGAGACAATCCAAACATTCATTTGCTGTTGTTGCCGTGTTCCATGTTTGCAGAATGAAAGAGCAAAAGCCATGCACTTTAACTGTGCTTACAGATCTGCTCAAGACATTGGTCTAGTTGAGAACAAGTACGTCAGGGACTAAAAACGTCTCATTGTGTGGATGAAAACATAATGAAGACAATGGCAGGATTTTCATAAGGCAGGGTAAGTAGCATAAGCTTCATTTTCAGTTTTTCCATTACACTGTTTCATTGAAATTTTGTGAACTGTGGCCTTATGAATCTAAAGTCTATTAGCATATTTTTAGAATCGATTTCCGTTCTAGATGCCAGAGTTTTTTAAGATCTTCTTTAAACTTATTGGGTAATTTTTCCTTGCATAAAGATGCCATTTCCTTTGAAGATGAAGCGATAGACTTACTTACAAATCGGTTTTGCGTATTATTCCAGACATTAAAAGGAAAAAAAAATATATATATCGTTTTAGATGAAAACTGTTCATATGTTCTGTAAATGTATATTTGAAAAATAAATGTAAATTGTGCTTTATTTCTCAGCTTCGTGATCTAAACATATCTTTTATCACCCACAGTAAATAAAGAATTCTAAGACTGAAGTTGATAATTATGTACTAGACAAATTTTTAAAGTGTATTTTTAAGAATGTGAAATAACTATTCTCCAGGAGTATAGGTTATGAATGAAAAATATATATATTTATGTGTCTTGTATAAAGCAGTTGAAAACAAATATTTTCGTTAAAAGTTTTAACAGGGCTTTTCTTTATAAAAGTGGAAATAATTTTAAGAAATTTAATCTTTAGAAATTTGGGTTATAAATGAAATAAAATATTTTTTATCTGTAAAAAGTAACTGAAATAAAAGTAACCACATTCTAACTTTTTGATGTAAAAGACATTTGGCTGATTTTACATTTTACTGATAACATATTTATTCGATCTCGAAACATGATTAAACATGGGGTAAAAAAGGACTAATGATTTATAATGCAATAACAGAAGTTCAGAGGATTAATATTTAATCAAGGCATTGTATTGTATGAAATACCGTAATTTCGGGTGTATAAGCCGCGGATCAAACAATTCTTTTTGGACCCAGAAATTTTATTTAGTGATTGAAGACAAATATTTACGGCGATCTAACTAGTTATATTTGTTTCTTAAAAAATTTATTAATTAACGGATTTTCTGACTTTTAGTTTAAAGCCGTGAGTTTTATGGCAATTTATTAATATCAAAAGAAATTTGATGTTTATCTATGTAAATAATTTTCTTAGGTGTTATTTATATTGTTTAATTTCTGTGTATATGCTACTATATGTAAAGTATGAGCATAACTTTTCGCAAGATTTTTCGAAAAAAAAAAAAATATGTGTATCAATTGTGTTTCTCAAAAATAAAAGTTAGTGGTAAAATTTCCCCAACATATGTAATAAAAGGCAGTGATTATAAGCAGTAACACATGTAAGTTACACAAATCGAAATATTACAGATTATTATTTATTATTTTTAATTTATCTGTTAAACGAGTTTTAATTTAATGGTAAACAAGTTTTAATTTTTCTGTTAGCTTTTATAGCTAAGCTTCTGCATTTTCCCACATTATTAAAATACATACATATTTTTATTTAAGAAACTTAAGTACGTTTTAAGTTATAATATCGCCATAACTAGTTATTAGTCACAGTGACGAACATAATTCTTTCAGATCGTATAATATACACGAAGTATGTTTGCTGTTCTATATATTTCTATATACCAAACTCGGAAAGTTTCCTGTATAATAAACTTCACCTAAGAGTAAAGAACTTCATTCTATGCAATTTTAAGGAAAAGCCGCATAAAAAAGTCATGAACGTGGAAGCTTGTTTCAAACCCTGATTTCATCTTTAAAATTATATGTATAATTAGATAAATTGATTAATATGATGGAGGAAATATTTTAAATGTGCAAAGTTTTGAGGAGAGTGTTCGTGTAACTTTTTTTTCCCGTGATGAAAAGTTTAAAAACGTTTTAAAGTTCTAGTGTTGATTCAATTAAGCTTCCTTAATTTATTATAGTATTTACTCTCGTGTTTATCTTAGTTTCTGTTTCAAATTGTTTTTACGTGTGTGATATTTATTTTTAAAATGTTTTTAAATATTTTAAACTTGGATATTTTGCGTTATTAATGTATGTTGACGACAGTTATATTTTCCAATTTTTCTTTAAGATAAATGCTCCGAGTTCTTATGTTTAAAAAATATCTTATTAAATATCATTTAAAAATTAAAATATAAAAAATGCTTCAGCGAATTTTAAAGAATGGTATATATTTTTTTTTAAGATGAAAATTATTTAAAAGTATTGACTTGATTTTTGCACTCTTTAAAATAAAACCGGGTTTATATGTGATTTCACTCTACCTGAACCTTTTTTATTGGGCTTTTACCCACATTTTTTATATTATTAAATATTTTATTATTTTTTACCGTAGTGTAATAATTGAAAATATTTAACTAAATATTATTTTTCAAATGTTATTTTAAAAATTGCTTTGATGATTTCTACTAGAAATCTTTTAAAAGAAAAAAATGACGATCTTCATTTGATATTACTTATCTATTCTTCTAAGTAAAACAGAGATTTTTATTGAATTTACTTCATCTCAATCATTTCGTCTTTCGCTCTTTAATCATATTTATTGTAATTTTGAATGATTAGGTTATTTTGTATGTAGTTGAAGCGCTTAAAAATATCCTACTTATATTATCTTCAAATTACATCTAAATTGTTTCAATCAATTTGAAATCCTTTAAAAATATCAAAAGAAGAAATTAACCATATTTAGTAATTAATGGAAATTTATAAGTGATGATTTTCACATGAGTTTAGATCTTTTCTCTTTTAGATGGGAATTTTAAAAGAATTTTTTCCATCTAAATATTTCTTCTTTTTGATTTTTAATTTATTGTTCTATTATGTATTTTTTTAACAAATAATCTTTTTTATGAGCCATTATAAAAATAAATACTTGTTTAACATTTGGTTCTGTAGCTAAATTTTTTATTCAACTAATATCACAATAAATCAGAATTTTAACCCTTCAAAAAATTTTGTCACGTATTACAGTACTTAACGCAAAATTTTCTATAATTTCATAATCAGAACTGCAATAAATTATGAATAGCACTAAAAAGCTAAATTTCTTTTTGATCTTTATCAGATTTATCATATTTTTTAAAGCATGTACTGACTTGATTTAGCAATTTATGTTTCATTACGAAAACATAAATGCCAACTACATACGCAACTTTGATTTTACCACTAAAAATAATTGATTATTTTTGTTTTAATTAATCGCCATAATCTCGCGAAAAATAATACAAAAATTTCTATAAAATTTTAATGGTAACCAAAAGCGTAAAACTTGGCAGCTGTGCAAACAGGCTATAAAAATATGCATTTGTTTATCACATGATGATTATTATTTTTAAATAATTGAATATCCCAAAATTTCAAACATTTTAATGTTTAAAAATAAAGCATGCATTGCAATATTTCCCATTTAATTATCAAATACTTTTATGAATAGGTTAAGTAAAATACTAGTAAAATTCAATAAAGAAAGTTTGAGATATTTTGAAAGAAAATAATATTTGGTGGGAATTTTTCTTTTGTATTTTGTGAGCTGGCAATATTTATATAATTTATTTTTAGGTTTTTTTTTCATGATCTTTCCGAGATATTACATGGGCACTTTATGTCCTATGTTTGAATAGTTGATTTTTTACTACCTGAGTAAATTTATCTTATGAAAAAATATTATTACTGAAAGTTTTTAAATCTTATGGGTGAATATAAAAAATTACGGAAATTGTAGTCGGCACAATAAAATTCCTATAAAATGTTATATAATGCAATTTCTTTTTATACATTCGAATAAAAATATATTTAGAGGTATTTTCAAGAGATATTATAACATAAATAAAGCAATTAAAAGACCTAGAATTAGAATTTCAAACTGTCATTTTCCTGGCATATCACAGTGTGATGAGTGCAAAGTAAAGGGAATTCTGTTAAACTGTATGGATATCTTTTTCTAGTTTTTTTTTCCTTGTTCAATATTTGTACCTTATAAAACAAATATTTCTGTAAGGTAAAAAAAATTCAGCATTTTACAAATAATTTTTCGCAATTAAACTATGGTTGTCACTTAAAATGAAAGTCATTTTCCTGGCCTGCATTTTCGTTATTTATCAGGTATAAATATCGCGCTGCAGAGAAATTCTTCTTAGTTTTGGCATTGTTCACGCCAGTAGTACTAAAATTATAACTACAAGCAAGATCTTTTAAATATTTCTTTGAAAATAATGTGATTAAAGTCTTTGTAAAAATTGAGTTATATTTCATTCTCCCTGCTTCCATAAATTAACAAATAAAACTGAGCATTACATGGAATTTATGGAATTTGTACTACTATATTGAAAACATGTTCCTTTAAACTAAATTAAAATGTTAGGAGACACACACTCAAAAAAAGGGAATTTAAAAGTATGTTTTAGAATGAACTTGTCATTTTCCTAGCATAAATGTGCCAAGAAACAGGAGCTCCAAATATTGGTTCAAGATTTCGCTATCTTACAGTGGCAGCTATTGAGCCCCAAAATTTGGTTCAAAATAGAACAAGATTTTTAACAGTGTACTGCGCAGTAAAACCAAAACCAATTACACTATTAATGTTTCGCACGGTCTGCGATGCCGTAATTCCTCGTAAGAACACATATTTCGCGATAGTGCGAATTTCCATCAACTCCATTTTCAACAAAATTGACTAAAAAAGAGTTTTAAGCATTTTTAAAGTCCTTACAATGATTTCTTTATAAAGGTAAAAAATGCGACTTTCGGAAAAAAAAGAAAGATAGAGCGACAAAATATTAGGCCAATGCCAAATAATAAGTTTTTAAATTTGGCAATATTATTAACTACAAATGTTATCCTCGAGGAATTAATATAATATATTTTATATATACATGTATAATGTGTTCTTTGTTTTCATTTATTATATTTTTTTACTTTAAATGTTTTGTGATTTAGGGAAAAGGTAATAAAATTCAAATTGCTGATTTTTTTTTACATATTATTGTGAATGAAATGAAATAGAAAATTTTAGGTAGATATTAGCGTAATCACCCAGCGTTGCATGGGTAGCGTGTTCTAACCTAAAATATATCTGAAATACCTTTACTGTTTCTCGGAATTCCTTTAAGTAAGTGTTTCTCACCTATTATACTCCAAGGAAAACATAGACTCATTGTTAAATTTCGACGGGTCGCTAAAATTATGGTGATAAAAGAACATGCGAGATTAATGCATTTCATTTTTTATTTATTTATTAAAACACATCATCAGGTTCTACATTAGTAGAAAAAAGAAAAATAATTTATTACAAATTGTGATGTAAATAATAATAAAACTCTTATTAACATTTTTTCTCTCTTATTCAATACAAAATAACATTTAAAGAAATATCTAAGCATTAAGATAATTAGAATATTCTTCTTTGCAAATAAATAAATTTCCAGAAAATTTTTTATTGAATTTTATATTGCAAACATTTCCTTTTAGAAGGTATAAGTTGTCTCTGAATTAAGTTTTTTGCGAGATGTGAGAACATTTTCTTAATTTTAATATTCATCCAAAATTGTTGCACATGCAAAATAAATAAATAAACAAATAAATTCCCAAATAATGCAGATTTATGACACTAATACTCATTTCAATTTAAATCATATTGAAACAAATCTTGTATGCCAGTACTTCTGTTAAATTCTAAGATCTTGATACAAATTTTAAACATGTCGCGGCACATCAGAATTTCTTTTGTGTCATACCACCATGTCTTTTCATTTACACATGAATTATGAACCTCTACTTTCACTATATCTCCCAAACATTGAATAAAAATAAAAGTTCTGAAACACAAGATCACGCTCTTCGACATGCTAACAGTTTTTGGTGATAAAGGGGTTATTTAGGAAACCAACGCTTGAATTTGCCCCCTGTGCTTATTTTAAAATTTAAAAATGGATACTTTTACCAATTTTTAGCACTAGAAGCGACAAGAGCAATAAATTTGACTGCTATTAAATATGTATCTTTCGGCTTAAACCAGAAATTTCTTTCAATAAAGAGTTAAATATATATATCACATAAAAATAAGTTAAATGGATAAGTTCAAAAGCTTTAAATAAATATTCTGGTGCAAAATTTTTTTATATAAAACTTGAGTTAATTTTCCGTTGTTACTAGCGTTAATAAAAAATCTTTGCTTATATTTATCGAAAATTTTTTTCAGGGTTAATGAAAATCTCCTGTAAAAAAGGATATTAAGTATAAGGTTGGATGAAAAAAATGTCAAACAGAAATTGCTTGATTTCTATTTGATTGTCCATTTAAAAAATCTAATAAAAAAATTCCAAAATTGACAGTTTAAATACATTTGAACAAGTTTTTGTCTGTTCGTATCTAAAAGTGCAGACATCTCCCAACGATTTAGTTCTCTAGCTATGAGTAATAAACACCCAACTGAAAACATACAGATAGACGTTCACTTATACACATGGACAAAAACTTTCTTTTGTTAATACAGATAATGTCTTACTTTTAAAGAATGATTTTTGTTAAAGGAATGATCGAATATTTTGAAAAATGTCTTTTGAAATATCTTTTCATTTTAAAATATGCGCCAGAGTTCAGTATATTTTGCAGACTATTATTATATGTTCCCTATGTATAAAGGGAATTGAGATTGTTGCATTTCAATCTATTAGAGGATGTTATAACATATCTTTACTCGATATTAATTCAATTTTTAAGAAAAAATAATATTAATAATTAATCTTTTGTACAATTTTGGTGATTTTCTTTTAGTATGTAATCTAAAATCCTCCTCCCCTCAAAAAAAAAAAAAAAAAAAAAAAAAAAAAAAAAAAAAAAAAAAAAAAAAAGGTTCTGAGCGAGGCCAGCTTAAAAGTTGTTGTATTTAGCGCGTAGCATTTAAAAATAAAATAATTGGAATAATGCATATATTTTAAATTCTCATATTAACAAATTTTGTCGTTTATCGAGCTGTTTTTGAGAATATTTTCGATAGTATTTTGAGTCTTTATTTATCAAAAACAATGGAAATATTTGGGCAGTATTTGTTGACCACTGCCCATTTAAAAAACAAGACTGCTTCCACTATAAGATAAGGCCAGATGACAACACTAGAATAAAGAAAAAGTTGTTTTGCTGTAAAACAGATCTGATTCGTGTACAAAGAGTAAATAGTTTGTATGTTTGAAAAAAGTTGTAAAAAATGCTAGAAATGGGGATATTCATTTGTAAACCTTTCTTTTCCTTAAAGAAAACAATTGAAAAATCATTTAAAAATCCTTTTATTGTAATATGTAGCTGTTTATTATTGCAAACTTGACAGACTTATGCCATAAGTAATAAGAAAGGAACTAACTATAAGACATTAGAAAAATGTTATGAACTAATCATGATATTTCGTCAAGTCACATTAAATAATTACTTTTCTTTTTTATTTTTTTTGTTCATTTAAGATTGAATTGAAGTATATAAAAAAAATCAATTTGATAAACAAAATTCTTAATGAATATCATACTTAAATCCACATGAAACTGAACACAATTCTTAAACTAAATAGTTTTTTATATTATTATATTTCTTAATAGTAATTTTGTTATCTATAAAAGTATTAAAAATATCTATTATAAATAAATAAATATATGATATAAACGAAAGATTAAAGTAATCGAGATTTATATGCAAACAGTGAAGGTCTCTTTAGTTACATTTGCGTAGAAATAGAATATTTTCTGTGCAGAAAAAAACATCTTAGCAAAAGTTTATTTCTGCTGATAAAATGTACTGATCAAGTTAACGTATTTCGGAAATCCTTAATTGTATTTAAGAGTAATCACTAGATTTATTTAAAGAACTTTTAATGCTTTTTATCAGGAAACTGACAAATTGGGGAGATAATATTTTTACCGTAGTTTTGGAAGTATTTTGGTATTTCAAAAGAATCATAATTAATTTTTCCCATTCTGAAATGAGAAATTTTAACTGTCCATACATTTTATATATAGTTTTTAAAGGGAAATGGAGTGGTACAAATCATAATTGCTTGATATAATGAAATATGTGTTAACCGCTTACGTTCGGCTCGATTTTTAAGCTTTCTGGTCCTTAAATAATAGATGATTTTCATTTAAATATTCTCAATCGATATAGATTATTATTAATATCTTTAGCAACAATTTTAATATAGTTTTAACAGCTTTTTGTTTTCTAATACATAGAATATGGCTCTAACGATTTTAAGAAGTATGGTTAACAATGTGTAATTATCTATCAATTTGTCTTCCTCTATTTCCAAAGAAAAATATTTGTTTTAAGTTTCTAGTAAAAATGGATATTTTTCTAATAAAAATCTACGCGGATGCTAATATCCATTCACTCAAAGATACAGCGCTTGGCGAAAGTCAAAGCGTGCCAAATGGTTTGGAGGAAAAAGAGCTATTCCACCCATCATTCACTCCTCTTCCAAGATTCCTTGATAACATCGTATAGTGTCGCCATCTACTGAAAAAATGTATTATACAAATAATTTATTTGAAAAAATAATAATAAATTTAATGGAATTTTATTTTTATATACCACCAAATATTAATTAAATATATACTAGTAACTTGTTGTGTTAACTTAATTTGTAAATTTAAATTAATATTTCTTTACATTTCTTATAGTATTTCAGTTTATAATGAATAATATAATAATGACAAAATAAAAAAAGAAGAACAAAAGAGAGCTGTTATTTTATTCGGATAAATTACATGATAATAGCTAAAAATAAATTTTATTTTGTTTAATTTATTTTCTTGGTAAGTATCAATTCAAGAACTTTATAAGAAAATACTGAGATCTGCTATATCAAATTTTTATTTATTTATTTATTTTACTAATGTGATATAAATCACAAAGTATAGCAATGCACTAAGATTGATAAATTAAAACTTTTTAAGGTTGGAAATATATATGAATATATTCATAAATATCAGCATATGTACATAGTATGTATGAACTTATACATTACTAACTGCTTAAATATTATGTATGTGTATATTATATAGTTGTTATATAGCTAGGTCATTTAATTATATAGTTAGAAAATGTACATAATTTCGATATCATCTGTTCCGATCTATTCAGATTTTAATGTCTTACAAATAAATCACTAATGTTGATAACATATTTAAAAAAAAAGTATGGTTTTCAAATTCTAAGAATCATCAAAAAAGTATATGTTTCAGTTAATAATAAATTGTGTTAAATTAAAATATTTTTTTTATACTTGGAAATTTTTGATTTGAAATAAAATATGTTTGGGAATTTACATTAACATTTGTGACACTGTGATTTAATGCACCCTTCCTATTCATAAATTGATAAGTCTAAACTAAACATACATGCATATACTGATTGAATTTGCACAAAGTACAAATACAAAACAAAGATCATGTTTTATCTAAAAAACTACCTTCAAAGTTTTTATCTAATATAGATTTTTTTTCCATATTTAATATCTCACTAGACACTGAAAATTGAAGAGAATTAATAACAAATCCCTAAACGAAAACATTAAAAACATTAATTATCTGTTTAAATGATAATACTTATTAATATTAGTTATATGTGTAATAATTAATAATGTTAATTAATATAATTTTATAATTATATATATATTAATACTAATTAATAAATATTATTAGTTAGGGGGAACTGGGGTACATTGATACATGGGGCACATTGATACACCCCCTCTACCGCTCACAGGGTCATTATAGGAAGTTTCACAACAGCTCCAAAAGTTGATGCTAGTGTATTCAACTACATACAGAAAATCTTGGAATGATTCAGCAGTTTGATGAAATGGGACGGGTGATTTATTGTTTTTGTTGTTCAAAAGTAAATTTGAGTTGTACAATTGAAATGCTATTATACAACTGTTCCAGTATTTTCAACCAAAATGAATACTCTCCCTGGTAAGTACAGCTACTCTTTATCAGTTCCTCATTATTTATTGTTAGATATATTGTGAAGTGTTGGATTTGAGACTCATTTTATTCAAAATCGCTGTATGGGGCACATTGATACAGTTTATGACGGGGCACATTGATACAGCCTAAATCCTTTAATAGTTCATATTTTCATTATCTTTTATTATTTTTTTTACCATACACTCCTTAATCCAACCTTTTTTTCACGAAAAATTTCTAATATTAGTTTTTATTGAAGAGAAATAGCTCTAATTTCTTTATATTAGAACATTTTATAGTATTTCTGAAAACAGAAGACGTAGGAACTTACCCAGCATCTAGTGCTAGTAGAACTAATAAAAGAAAAGGACGGCATTCTGGCAAATCTCGAATTTATATCGATTCTCCAGAGAAAAAAGTATTTTCGACATGAGAAATGTTAAGTAAGAGAAACAAACTGCACAACAGAAAATGATACTTATATTATAAACAGAATTTTTAATATAATTATCCTTTTTTTCTGTTTATGAACCTATTTATAAACAGAAAAACTGGTAATTTTTTCATCTTTCATAAGAAAGAAGATAATGCTGGGGTTGAAGTGCTAGATATGACAAAGTTACCACAGCCAACAATCAGACAAGAAACAGCCAGAACATCAGGTCATAATATATTTAATTTTGATTGCTTTAATATTGCTTAAAAATAAATTGTGGGTGATTTGAATTTTTATAAATAAATATAAAATGGTTTTCTAACTCATTTTTTATGAAAAATATGCATTGGTATTATTTTGTCGTCATTTTTCTTAAACGTATCAATCTGCCCCGGGGATGGGGCACATTGATACAAATGACTTTTTTTGATTTTTTTAAAATTACATGCAAAAATACTATATAAAACAATGATTGTACATTTTTATAACATACTACACAAGTTTTGCTGTCACCTCATGGAAAAAAAACTTGAATTTTCTCCTTTCTTGACACCAAAAAAAATCTTAGAAAAAAACTGTATCAATGTACCCCAGTTCCCCCTATATATATTTAAATATTAATAATTTTTTTAAAGAAAATCTTAAATTATGTTAGTGGAAGATTAAAGGAAAATTAAAGAAGATTAAAGATTTTCCTTTTTTTTAAAATTATTATCATTAATTAAATACATAGAAATATTAAAATTTGAATATTTATAATTAATACTTTTATGTTTCACTACTTTATAATTATAAATGAAACAGTAATTATTAAAATGAATACTAATAAATAATATAGTTTTTTTTGTGTATGAATGATGCCTCATTTTAAAACATAAGTACTTTAATAAATTGGTTTTACTAATTTGATATTCATCTCTTACAACACGGCGGTAGCATAACTAAAATACAAATATATTTTTTAATAATTATGGTATTTTAAATTATATTTATTTAATTATTAAAAAGCAGAATTTAAAAACTTATATTAATTATTTACATTTATTTCAAATTAAACTTTATGTAATATAATTTTATATTAAATTTTGTAACTTAATTGTAATTAAAATTTAGTTGTCTAATTGATAATAAAACTAATACAAAGTAACTGATTTTTATAACATTCTTTATTGATGACTTAAATAAAAAACAAAACAAAATTCTACAAGAGCAAGGATACAACTCACAATCTTATAATTACAAGCTTTTTGCCTTAACCACCTCGCTATGCCTCTGATACTTTACAAATGCTTCCAGGTGCCTCATATACGACAAAAATTGTAAGTAAAATGTCTGAAACAGCCATGATGCGCGAGAAAATGCGTAGATGCTAGTCAAAACATTTGGCACACCTTGACTTTCGCCAAGCGTTGTATCCTTGAGTGAATGGAAATTAGCTACCCGGATATTACTATTTTGAATTAGTACTTAGATAAATAATAATAATAATAATAAATTGTCAACTCTGAAAAACTAGCTCCGTGATTTTTAAGGAACCTGTAGTAGTTGAGGAACGATGTCCTGCGGAAATCGCGGGAGCCATACTCGGAGAGTTGAGATGCCTAATTTATATTATGTGAGAATATGTGCATATATTTAACCGTTTTTCTACTTATCTTTCAAAACAAAAATCTTTGTTTTCAGTTTCTAGTAATAAGGCGAATTTTTATTTAGTAGAAATCAATCCGGGGATTATCTTTTACTAGGGATAATAATGATACTACTACTACTACTAATAATAATAATAGTCAACTATGAAAACACCAGCTCCGTGATTTTCACATGACCTGTATCAGCGTAGGAACGATTTCTTGCGGAGACCGTAGGAGTAATACTTGGACGACTAAGATGCCAGTTTTATAGTATGTAAGAATATAAAGCATATGCACACGTAATTGTTATTTTAAATGTTTATGTCTCGTATTTTTCCCTTTTGTGAAAAAAAAAAAATAAATATATATATATATATATTAATTAGTGGTTATATATTAATGGTTATAATAATAACTATTTAGGATAATACTAGTTATTATTAACTATATAATAATAATAACTATTTAGGATAGACGTTGAAGGAGTTTTAGAAACTTAGCTCAAAAAATATCAAGTTACCCTATTTTATGAGTGTTTTTATGGAAATCCTCAAAGGGAAGCCCCGTTAAATTAAAATCGATCGTAAGCATTTAAAGTATTAAAATTCTTACTGATAAATTCAAAATAGAATATATTTCTTATTATATTTATTGTGAAATTTAGATTGTTTCACATAATTAAAAAAATTAAACAATATTAAACAATAAAATTGCAAATAATGCAGTTACTTTGAAGATAAAGCTAAATCTGCGAAATTTCTTCAGACTTCTGTAGAATTTCTGAAGAAAGTTGAGGTTTCTTCAGATAATCTTAAGATTATTTTTGGTGGGAATAAGCGGCCGGAACGAAATTTCCGTTTACATTTTATAGATTATGTATAAGATAGTAATAAATAAATATTGCAAGTTTCAAAGTTGTCTAAAATAAAGTAAAAAATCAGAATATACAGAGAAATATGTTGATATTTTCTTAATATTGACTGTTTTGATTTCTTACGATCTCATTAGAAGAAAATGGTACTTGGATAAACGTCTTCATCTGTGATAAAATATTCGATTCCTGTGTCGTAAAAAAGAGAAAGGAAACGGTGGATTATAGACAAAGATAAAATGTGATTTATACCATTGATTGCAATTAACTGATTAGAAAATTCGAAAAGGGTATTGTCCACAAAATGCTCATGAGAATCTTTATCTGTAAATAAATAAATAAATAAATAAATAAATAACAGATATAAAACTCAGATGCTGCCAAGTAAAGCACCAAACCAGCGTTAAAAGTAAAAAGTAATCACAAAGTTTTTTCTTCTTTACCACTTAACACAATTTGAATATTTGTAGACGAATACACACTATTGCAAAAGAGAGAGAACAGTCTTTTATAACTAGAATGATTAGAGATAAACAGCGTAGAATTGAAAAGTGCTTAAACCTTTCGGGTCTGGTGTACTATTATTAGTACATATCTTTTAATGGAGTATTATTTTGTTTTAGGGAACAATTTTACTATGATTTATATGTAACAATGTTAGTATGTGTCTATTCATTCATTACATTACTTCATTTAAGTTTAGGCATTTAGTAATAATAATAATTATTATTATTAGCCTAATTCTCTTTGCTCCGTTTGTGATACTTTTATTTTAAACATACATTTAACTGGTGAAATTTAAAATAAAGATCTCGTATAGAGATCGTGTATAATAAAGCGCAAAAAGTATTAGAAAGTTGTAATAAGAATTAAATCTTTTTGTAATATAATATTTTCGAAACATCTCCAAACATTCTTCTTAAGGCTATTATCATATGAATATTACTTGAATAGTACGCAAAACAACAACATTTGTTATTTTTCAGACAATAAAATATTCGTTAAATACTAATTTATCTATTTGGATACCTAGCGTTAATGTTACTAACGTAAAAGTATTTTTTTCTAAAAATGGGGAAAAGTATATGTATATAACCGAAAGGGTTAAAATAAAATGAAAAATTCTAGTTCGAAAAGAGATGTGCTTTAATTTTTAATATAGACTTTGAAACCTCAAAATCTATATTAAAATCTATACTACCTACGATCTCACCAGCTGAGTATGATTGGTTATATAAAATCTAGTCAACTCTGATAAACCTTAATATTCATGTATCGTAAAAAGAGAAGTGACATGATTGATTATAGGGAAAAATTAAAGTAATTTATATCACTTATTGCAATTACCTGATTAGGAAAAATAGAAAAGGCGTTACCTACATTTTGCCCATGACTGTGTTATGGTATACAAAAATTTAATGTTCTTCATAATTAATAATTCATATGCTGCTGAATAAAGCATCGAATCTGGTGGAGTAATTAAAAGTTAGAGTTTTGCGTCTGTGTAGCAATTGAAAAGTATTCAAAAGATTTAATACATAATTTTTACATCGTTGTATCACATTTTGAATCGTGTTTCAACAAATACGTAGTAGAAATTATGCATAAATGTAGATGAAAATTTTATAAGAAAATATGCAATTTTAATTTTCAAAATAATTGATTGTTTGAGGACACAGTCAAGATTTAGTTTTATAATTTGACTATAAAGAAAAAGATTTAGTCATGTTCTGGTTACTCCATTTAATAATATTTTCTCATACAATAATAAATTTACAGTTGTGTTTCATGAAATTTTTAACAGATATCCTGCTTGAGTTTAATCGTAAAATTTATAAGAAAATATGCCGCATATATGTATTGTTTTAATACACAGTTAAGATTTGTTATTAAAGAAGATATTATAATGAATTTTTTTTTACGCTTTGTTGCCTTATTTAATAATTTTTGGTATTACGTATATTAAGATTTTTTCGTAAGTTTCATTCAAAATTTAGTGATAACCAATTTTAGTAAACGATTATTAAGGTACAAAGTAATTCCGATTCATACATTTTATGTATAAATATTATTGATTCTCGTATTGATACAGCAATGAAACGAATATGAAACGAATCTCTTTATACTATATTGTTATTTAATATGTGGACATTAACCTGAGTCATGTATTTTTCATACAATTCTTACAAAAGATGGAAAAGAATGAGAATTATATTTTATGTCCCATATTACAAAATTCCTATCATTTAAACTTTAGTTCTCGTTTTCTAGTTAGATAAATGTAGACACACGTATTCAGATATGATAGATACGCAGATAAATATAGATTGACAGATACATAGATAGATTGATTGACAAACAGATAAATATAAGTAGAGACAGATAAACGAGAATGTATTCGACTAATGTTTAGTTAAGTGGGAAGTGCAAACGGGATTTTTAACGCTAACATTTATGCCGTTTCATATCATTTCGTGACATGCTGATATCGAAAATAAAAATATTTTTCCTAAATGGAACAACTGAATTATAAATGACGGCTTAGGCTTTAATTGTTTTCTGTTTTGAATATTAAATAGATTAAAATGCGGCATTCATAAATTTATTTTCTGTGCTGTTACAGGATTACAGTTCAGAAGAGAATATTAATATTGAAAGGATTTAAAATACAATTATTGTTATCTGAACTCCCATCATTCAGATCGATATCAAGAAATAAATAATTATATTTTCATAATCAAGAAACTAAAATGTTTTATTGACATGATAATTGGATACCTTTTTGCGTAAGGATTTACTTTCATTCCCATTTAAACCAACATTAAAATTTATGTTTTATTTTTTATATTTATACTTAGATTATTCTAAGTTGGTATTTCACTCATTTTTTAAAATACTGTCTTTTTCTAATCTCATATTCTAAGAAACTTAGAAAGATTCACTTATATTTTACAAATTATTCTTTGAAGTAAAAAAGCAGCATGTATTGTGTCTAAATTTTTGCTAAACCAAAGCGATTTTTAAGAAATGTTTATTAGTAAGCTTATTAATTTTAATTGCTTTAATGATCTGGACAATATCCAGGACACATTACTCCAGATAATTTTAGTTTCACTGTAATTCCTTAAGCCTTTAATAAGCCAATGTTACAAGTTGTTACTGCCGATTAAATTTTATTGATATTGACTTGAAAATTTCAGCTGTTATAACAGAAAAGTGGCTTAATATTTTTAGATAGGATTTTTTTTTTTTTAAGGAAAAAAATACAAATACATTTTTTACTTTTTTTTACTCAGAACAAATAAAAAATATAAGAGAAATTGAAAAGCTATCCTATATTTATATAAATCAATGAACGCACTTTAAAAAAATCAAATCGTTTAAATATACACACACAGAAGATATAGTAACATTGAGTGTTTCTAGTGAAATTGTTTTTGAGAGAAGAGTGTGGGAGGGGGGTGGGAGTTCCTTGTTTTAAATATTAGGTATGATTGTCCAAATTGCAAAATATCAAATTTAATGGAATCTCTTGGACGGTTTAATTGTTACAAAATGCATTAATTAGATTTTAAACAAAACATACGCCAGCTTTAATATATTTTTCATTATCTTGATTTTTAAACATCGTCAAATTATCCTAAAGGGGTTAATAAGAAATTCATTTTCTGTCTGATTAAAATTTTATGTTACCAGTTAAAAAAAAAGACATAATAAAATTCATCATAAAAACCATGCATAAATTTTCTCTTCAAAACAATGAGAGATATCTTTAAACTAAAGCACTAGATACAAAATATAGAAAATAAGAACTTTAAATAAAGTTGAATCAGAAATCGGTCAGTTAGTGATATTTAGAATCAGAGTAAATTATTGAAAATTACGTGATTAATTAAATTATATAAGCTAAAATAAGAATACGTCACGTAAAGTATTTTAAAAGTGTATTTAAAATGCTATTTTTTATTTTTATTTTAATGCGAGTTTACTTTAAGTCTATTCGCATTTCGAAAATTAACAAAAGATAATAAATTATCATATAGGAGTGTGTATTTTGTTTCATAAAGCATGCCTGAGTTTCGAATTTGTATTTCTAAAAAGTTTCTGATTATTTTTGTTAAAAAAGTTCCGATTATTTGCGGAACCTTTCTTTGTACGACAATCTGCTAATTTGTTTTATTAATTTTTGGAAATGTAAACAAACTTATAAGACACACGGTACTGCTTAAATAACTTTTAAACTATCAATGTATTCCTTGTAAAAAAATAACAATTAAAAACATAGAAACTCCGATACTCATTCGGTGACCTGTATTTTATTTTCTAGTTTTGTTTTTAGCAAGTTAATGAAGTAGTTCCTTTTTTAATGCCAAATTGTTCAAACAAAGAAAGATTTTTTTTCCATATGATACTGCCTGAAAAGGACGACTTCGTTGTTGAAATAATTGGGAATGTACGGATGCTACTCATGCTAAAGGAGAAATGAGTTTCATTAAAGTGATTGATAAGTATTAATTACAGAAGTAATTGTACTTCTAAAGCAATTTTTGTTGGTAATTTATTTCCTGCGATACAGTTGATACATTGTTATTAGAATTTATTTTTTCTTTTGGTATGTTTTAATTATTTCGAATGCATTTCAATTGGTACTTAATTTGATTAAAAATTTTAATGAACTATGAATACAATATGGCTACGCAATAAGATGTTGTTTTAAAGTTTTCAAATGTTACATTTCATATAGTTTTACACAAAATTGTCTTAATACATTTATGGTCCCCAGGAATGAGTTTCTAGGAGCCTTTAAACGCGAATGTATATTTAAATGTTTTTAAAATTAATTAGATATGAAAAGCGTAGTGTCATGTGACTTTAAACAGAAATATGCCCATGTTCTAAATAAATTTTATTCTTGTACAGCATAATATTATGACTTGTTTTAGTCATTATAATTTAAACAAATTTATTCAAGTTGGTATTAACATAGAAATTCAATTATTTCACATATTATGCATTCAATTTCTCAATCAAAAGTTTATTTGATAAACTCGAATTTCGTGTTACATTTATTGCAATCACATTAAAAGTTATACGTTTAGTATGCTCAATTCATCCTCTTCAAATCTACAAACAGCATAAAAAATAGTTGCATACGTTCCACACCCGATAAAATATGTTTTTCGTCATTAAATTCACCATACCTGTGATGACGTTTTTTAGATAAGCCCGTGATAAATTGGCTAATAACCTTAAAAGATTTCGTAGTGCTATGGGGAAAGATTGCCAACAGAACAAATGAGACAGGGGAGACATTACTTAATTAAAACTCAATTCTGCTAGCTACTAGCAGTGATCATCACCTGAATTATAGAATAAAATCTCCCAAGTTTCTCTTAGTCACCAGTCACATTATCGTGGACTGACTATACATAAATTGCTCTTTTTCATGAAGAACCACAAGAAAAATTTTACTGAATTCTTACGTGAACTCACGTACTGAATTTCCGAATTTGAATTATCTTATGCTCCTGCATCAGCCATATAAATCAAAATTGACACCAGCTATACAAATCAAAATGATCTATATTAGACCAGATTTCGGAATGCCCTAAATCTAGTATTTCAGAATTTACGACACTTTCTCAGAAATGATTTTTAGGTCTTTCATTCAAGGTCACAAGGTCAAGGCCAGGATTCGAACTAGTATTGGAAGAGCATTGGCGGCTTCAGCCAATACATCCCTGGTGCTAATCCTGTCCCGAACTTTTTTCACCCACTTGGAAAATTTACACCGTTATAATTGATTTAACGATTGAGTAATGGTGTTTAAATAAATTTAATGTGATTTCGTATGCAGCGTTTTCTGCAATTCCAAATATTGACCTTCGATTTATTCTGTTGAGCTAATCAAAAGTATCAGACCAGATTCTGTGATCGTGGAGGTCATATGGGTGAAATAGTGCTCCAGCATTCGTCCGGGATGGCTCAGTTGGAAGAGCATTGGCGGCTTCAGCCAATACATCCCTGGTTTGAATCATGGCCCGGACTTTTTTCACCCACATGGAATATTTACACTGTGATGTAACCCAATAATCTTCTCGTACCTGAAAATGGTTTGATATAAGATTTAATCAAAATCGATTGAGCAGTTTTTTTAGGTATGACTAGCTTGACCCCAATATTTAATGACCCAAAATGATCCACTAGTCGAATTTTCTCAAATATGTGATCCAGTCCAATTGTCCTCTTGTGCCCGAAAACGGATAATGGGCAAAATTTAGTCAAAATCGTTACAGCAGTTTTTAAATAAAATTTACATATACAGACAGACACACACACAAGATATGCTTGTATTATAATATAAAATAAAAAATTGTTGCATCAACAAATGTTTTTCAGCGAATTAATGATAAAATATTCTTATCGTCTTGTTGTCCTTCACATGAAAGAACATTTTAATGAAAGAACATGTCTCACTTATAAAAAATACGAAGTCTTGGTGGAAAAAATATCATACATGTATTTTTAAGAACTCTGTGTTTAGAGTTCGTAAATGTCGAAAGATTATGAGTTAAATTATAATATGCTTTATAGTACGCATGCAAATATATTAGAATTAACTTCCCATGCGAAGTGATATTTTAATAAAGTATCGGCATAAAACTACTTTTGTCATTACAGCTGTGGGAAATTGAATCCTCGATTTTTTAAAATCTTGTACTACAACTGTATATTCTCGATAAATTAAAAATTAATATGCACAATTTTAAACTGTTCTTTCAAATAAAAAAAAATCTCCTAATTTGATAATAACAATAAAGGAAAGTAATTCACAATAAATAAGTGATAATAAAAATAAACAATGGAATTAAAAAATAATAGCAAAATAAATGGAAGAGTAATAAGAATAATAAATTAAGTGAAAATGAATCGAATTGATAAGAAATAAACGATAGGACAAAACATAAAATATTAGGAAAAATAATAAAGACGAACAGCTTTAAAACTACTAACAATAAAGCCTCATATAAAAAAAAGTTTATGTAGAATCATTAAAAATAAAATAAGTAAGGGAAAAAAGAAAAGATAAACAGATACTACATATTTAAATAAAAATGAATCAAATAAAGAAAACAAACAAATGAAAGAGAAGGTTAAAAATATAAAAAACGAAATGATAATAAATGTGAATAACTTTAAAACCACTCTATTATATTATTTTAGCTTTTTCTAATTAAAATTAAAAATAATGTTCAAATAAAAGAAAAAAACTTTTGCCAAAGAAAACATTGTTACATACACAGTATAAATATCCAGCTAACACTTTTGAAATGCAGGTAAACATAGTCATCAGCTTATGTTTACATTTGTATGACATTTGTTTTAAGCAAACACGCAAACAACACAAACGTACCGACATCCGTTAATTTTTTCCGCGGCCTTTTTTTTTCGCTAGCATTTCCAGCTGTAATTAGCTATTTTTAAAGCAAATTTTGATTCTAATGTTAAAGCAAGTCATACCTAATTCCCATTAAGTTAGCCTACGTGAATAATTTCCTTATATTTTTCAGAATGTAAAAGAATATTTTTTTAGATATATTTTAGAAAACAGAGCGACGTATCTATATTTTTTTAATTGAATATTTTATGAAAATTTTGAAGTTGTGCTGAACTTTTTAATTTAGATGTCATTGAAAATATCCTAAGTCCAAAATCAATACTTGTTGATTGGGCCCAGTACTACACCAATATTCTATTAACAGGAAATTTATAAAATATTGATAATAACAGATAAAATACCGATAATAATAATGATAAAATGTAATGATAGTTACATATTAGTTTTATATTGGAAATATTGGAATGAAATGTCACTATTATTGAAACATTTGCTTTACAAAAATCATAAACTGTTTATTATCAATATTGCACCAATATAAGAAAAAAATGTTACTACCTCAATGTTATGGCAATATTTCATGCCAATATTGCCAAAGGTCTCCGAGATAGACGGAATATATTCAATATTGACTAAGTTATAGCCAATGCAAATACCATTGGCGTAATATATATTTCACCACTTGTTTTGAAAAGTCGTGATACATAGATTGAAATGATTTGGTGAATTAGTTTTATGTCTGCCAAGTTTTGTATGACTATTTTATAATAATTATTCCATGTGATTAAATATAATAATTAATGTGACCTGGTCATCGAAACACTTTAAACTATATTAAGGATTTGTTTTTTTCTTTTTTTTTTTCTTTTTTTTTCTTTTTTTTTTTTTTTTTTTTTTTTACCTTGAACTGGTATTTACTTATCTAAAAAAGTGGTAGAACTATAGAAAAAAAAATAGTCAAAGAATTATTTTTAAGAATAATGAAAGATTTAGTTTAAAAAATCAATATTCATTTATAATAGATACTTTCTTTCGAACAAGGTAATTATTTTGTTATGATATAAACTATTATGTAGGAAAATAGGAATTAAATAATTAAATTTTAAAGCAAATAAATAAATAATTGTCAAAGAAATAAATTGGAATTGTAGAAAAATAAATTTTAAAATAAATAAATAACTGCGAAATAAATAAATTGGAATTATAGAAAAATAGATTTTAAAATAAATAAATAATTGCCAAATAATAAATTGGAATTGTAGAAAAATAGATTTTAAAATAAATAAATAATTGCCAAATAAAAAATTGGAATTGTAGAAAAATAAAAAATAATGAAAGAATTGTTTATAAGAAGAAATGTTCGTTTATAATAAATATTAATGAGATGAGAAAAAACGACGCAACATAACTAATATAAGTCCTTCAACATATAAACAATACCATTTTAATTTATAATTTATTTTTATTTATTTATTCGAAGTAAAAACCTCTTGAACATGAGTTAAATTTGTATTTCAAATTCTTGAAACGCCATAATTCATATTTTCCCTACATTTATAAATTTCGCAAAATCATACTTAATCGAAAGAAAATTTAAATTATTCCCAAGTTAATGAAATGGAAGTATTTTACCGTAATATATCGGAAAATTTACAAAGCTGAAAAATGCCAAAGTATTTAGAATATTAATATACCCTTGATAATAAGTAAGACGTTGAAATGCAGAAATGTTAAAGTAATAGAATGCTGCTTTGTGGAAATGAAAATTTTAATCATATAAGCGGATTATTTTAACCGTTTTCCTGTAGTAAAGTTTTTATATATTTACTGACAGTTTCATTTTTTTAAATATATTATATTACTTATCTCAAAATTATCTTTTTGTTAGATGCATTTATGAAAAATTAATAATGAGTGCCTCAAATTTATTTCTGGTCTATTAAGATGTATTATTGAGCGATATAGCTAAGCCAATTAATATATATTTTTTAATATTTCTATTTCAAATGTAAGCGTACATTGTACAGATATAAAAAAACCAACAACATTGGTTATATTGTTGTACAATATTGCATTCACTGAAATTACTATTTTCAAAATATTTGCTTTGCGTTGGAAATATTTGCGATGAAGCTTCAGCAGTGCATCAATATTGTTTTATATTTGAAGTATTTATAATAAAATGTTTCTTGCCAACATTGCACTTGTATTTGCAAAATGTAAACAGTTTGTGCTAATATATATGTGTGATATTTCATGCAAACATGTCGAATGCGAAACGCGAATATTATTCGATAGATAGCCAATGCATATAATATTGGGCGAAAATTGCTTTGCTATTTGGGTATATATTAATAATATTAGCTTTGAAACAGAAAAAAAAAAACCCCATCAAAATTCTGTTCCCGCCTAAACGGCTTAGTTAATTTTTTCTTCGCACAAATGTGATATTGTTTATATATATGATGAACAATGTTACTTGGAGAATTTCTTTCTCTGTCTCTCTTGTATATGAGTAAGAAAAAAAAAGGATAAAATGTTGAAAAATATTATTAAGATGAAACATGCGTAAATATTGATACTCTTATTTTAAAAGAATATAATAAATCGAAATTATAAATAAAAAAATCAATGAACAAAAAGATAACTCACAATAACTCAACTCATGTGCACGGTAATTTAAGAATTTCATTGTTATATGTTCAGTACATTATATTTTTGTCGATACAAGATGTATTTTTTTAGCATGCGTTGCATGATATTGGTTATCTGGTTTATTTGTGTAATAGTTGGAGCTGGATTTTCGCATTTATATATTGTTACAAAATATGCTAGTATTAAGCTATTAAACATTGAATAAGAACCGAAAATTTTATTGGGGAAATTTTAATTTATAATGCGTAGATACTTTCTTTTCGAACGAAAAGAAATTTTTTATTACCCTTTTCTCACGTTCAATATCATCTGTTGAGAAACATAATCTTTCAGGATAATTAAAAACCATTGTCTTGTTTGAAAAGAAATATCTGAAATAAAAATTTATTTTACAACCAAAATTACCATAAAATAGACACTGAACTATAAAATTACCGTAAAATGAAGAAAAATTACTCCGTCACTTCCACGAAAACAAAGGTTACAGTATTTTAAATTGTACTGGCGCTTTTAAGATTGATGCATTAAAATTCTTCCTGGTTTCACTTTAGAAAAATAAGAATGCTTGTGTTAAATTAAATTCATAAAAAAACCATTCTCTTTACATTTCTGCAATTTATATATATTTTTTTATTGATTTATTTCTACAGTCCAATTTAGTCATAAAATAATTTAAAAAATTGTTAATGATAAAAGAATAATAATATTGCTATCACTAAGCAAATTTGTTATGCAATGGAAATTCCTCTTTTACTAATTTTATTTGTTTGAAAATTTTTTATTTTATTAAACGTTCGATACTGTTTAAAACATTGTCTTTCAGCCAAAGTGAAATTCAACTTTTTGTTTAAACATATATATATAATTGAAATGAAAAGTATTTTATAATAAAAGTTATATAAAATAGATACTGCAATGTAAAATTACATAAAACGGTGCACATCATTTACAATAAAACGAAGACTGTATTTTTAAATGTACTGCCACTTTGAATAATGATATATTATATTTTTTTTTCTAACTCTCATTTAAAAAAGTAGAAACGCACGCGTAAAAGGGTTCTAGCTAGAAGTAAATAATAGGGGGGGGGGAGCTAAAGAAAATTTAGGGGGGCTCATATTTTCTCTCTCTCTGTGACACAGAAAGAGAAATTTGTGTATATTCACAGTGAAGTTATTATATTTCTCATTTAACTGTTGTAATAACTTAATTTTAAGCTAAAAATAATAATATGATGAAAAATTCGAGTATGTAACTTGTGCAATATTAAACATCATGTTAGCTTCATATGTGCAAATAGGATGAGCAAGTGTTGAAACACTTATTTTAGTTACAATTTAGTATTCTTGAAAAACTAAATTAGATTCAAATTAAATTAGATTTTTGAACAGAATTTTATTTGAATTTTCGGAACATAAATCATTTAGTGACCTTGCAATCTTTTCCAGGGGAGGCTCTTTTTTTTGGGGGGGGGAGGGGGATGAGCCGTTCATAGCACCCCTTAGCTACGGCCCTTAGTAACGTTGTTTGAGACTGAATTATATCGGCTAAAACTAATGATATTTTTTTGATGAAGTGGACACTAAGTTCTAAAACTGTGTTCTGTGAGGAAATTTTCTGGTTTCTACCGCAAGTTAAATGTTCAAATTATACATATGTATAGATTTATACTAATATTTGACTAAGGAAATCTTATTGGATCCATAAAAAATTCGGACCTTACATCTTCTGTTATGTTTTAATTTTTCACTTACATAATTTTTTTTAATAATGCTCTTTATCTTGATATTGTCTTCTAATTTTGTTCTGATTTCTGCGTATAGTTCAAACTAGTCATATGATACTTTTAAATTTATTAGAGCTAAAAAGAAAAAAAAAATTCCTGATTCAGAATTTTTTAAAGAAATTTATTTACTATATATGCTTAGGCAAGGCATACTTTCCATCAAATAAATATTACATTGTAAATAAATGTTTTCTGAAAGATATGATATAATATAAATTTTCCACACCTGTTTGCCACACAAAAGCATTATTTTACTTGTGATTTCAGTACATCGATGTAGAAAATTATGCACTAATTTAAAATATTCATACATTCTCTGTCTCTTTGACGGTAAAGAAATATTTTGTTCCACACTTCTTACATTTAATAATATGTGTTTATAAACATCCTATTTCAGAAAAGCTAAAATTAATTGATTTGTTAGAAAAGAATTAGCTGAAAAAATAATACTTTACAGAGAATTTCCATTAAAATGGACACTGGACTATGAAATCATAGTAAATGGGAAGAAAGCCCCTCAATATCAGGAATCAAAGATTATATTTTTAATCATGTTGGCGTTAGGAAAAATGATACATAAAAAAATCTTTTGGTTTTCGCTTTAGAAAAATACGAATTCAGGTGTTAAATTTAATTTGTGGTTCATTCTGTATTTGTAAACATTTGTATTTTTGACCCTACTTTATATGCACATTTCAATTTAGTGACTCTGTTTTCCCAATTTATTAATGATTGAAATAAACAAATAAATAAATAAAGACACTGGAATCTGAACAGGATTTGTTTAAATGAAATTTACTTATTATACATTTTAACGCAAAACATGTAAAAAAAATATAACATTAAAATAAAATAGGAAATACAAACTCTCATATTAAATTAATATTCTGGTAAATTATTGTCTTTATAATGAAATAATCTATAGCAGCATAGTAGGGTCAGGTGGGGTAATCATGACCAGGGGTAGTAATAACCTCCTCTATAATGGAAAAAACAGTCATGGTAAAATTTTATTTCACGCTTAAATATTAACCTCATAATGTATTTTTCATTTTAGACATTCTTTATCATTAGTATATAGCATTTTTGTGATCCAAATAGCTATTTTAAAAAAGTCTACCAAAATATTTAATAAACGGATTTGTCTGTTTGGAGTTCTAATGGTCTTAATTACCCCAAATAAATGTATGTAGGCAAGTATAAAGAGGAAATATAGTAGTCATAATTTCTCCACTAGAGGTCTTAATTACCCGAAACTTTTGTGATGAATTTTTGATGGGGCAATTACAAACATCTTTTTAATTTAAAAAAATGGTCTATAAGAATTAAAACTTTTAAGAAGTATTCTTAAAGGGTCAAAGTTACTTCCTATGTACTAAAAGGAACAATTTTCCAAATAGAAGCAAGTAAAAAAAATAGCAAAGTTGAAAATCTAAAAAATGGTCATAATAATCCCTCCTGACCTTATTTTCCTAATTTTTCAATCATGAAAATTTGATGATATTGACTATCTGTACAGAATATTTTTGAAAAAAGAATTATTATTTATCTATTCTGCATTCTTACGGAAGACATAGTGATAAATATAGATTTCTCACAATAAAAATATGAAATCGAACACAATCCAGTTTCGAAAAAATTTAAAAATGATCTTTTTCAAAGATTTTACCCATTTTCATTTCATCCCTACCAACGAAAAGAGTCAGCCTAATAACTGTAATTAGCTATAGCATTTACCACATTATCAATATGAAATTGAAGTTAAGAGAAACAAATGAAACTTGAAACAAAATAATAATAAAAACAAATCAGATTAACCGTAAAGGTAGGCTCTAAAATTTGTTTTCATACAATCAATCATCCAGTTTTGCTATGTGGATGTAGTTTGTTTGATAAAAATACTTTAATACGATTTAAACCTGGTTCCTCCAAGTTCCAATATCTTTCTTTCAGCCGCTAATAAGAAAATATAATGTTGTTGAAGACAAAAAACTGCTTTAAAAGTTTTTCATTTATTTATATTTACTTTAAACTACCATTCGAGAAACTTTAAATATGAAAAGATGGCGGCATATTCTAAAAAATATATATGTACTTCAGTTTTATTTGTTATTGATATATCACTGCAAGCTTGAATAAATATTGCAAGATAGAGTAACACGGATTTAAGAAAACGCTGGAATTCTTCGCAATTCCGCTATTCTAATATTTGCATTTGATGTTTTTCGATAGGTGCTTTCATTCATAAGAAATTTATTTGTCAATCCCGTTTTCAGCATTGTCAACATGGACTCCTGCTTGTATTTCTCCAACTTCGGGTAGCATTTTTGGGCCGGTATAAGAGATGACGTATTTCTCTCGTTTTTACATTTCATGACGGTTTTTGTAAGAGATTACAGATTGACGAAATAATGCTAGAAAAGAGGATTTTTAAACAAACGAGTACGCTATGCATATTTTAACAGGCTACATGGAAGAAAAACCGTTGAAAAATAAAATCTTTTGTAAGAGTTTTGAAACTAAACCTTTGTTTATTTAAAAAAATAATCACTCCAATGGTTCATATGTTCTTATACAGGGTGATTCAGCTCGTCGGTGATAAACTTTAAGGATCGATAGAGCACACCTAGACGAACATTTTTGAATAGGGAATGTAGGGTCCCTGACGCGATGGTAAGGCGCTAGGCGCTTTCGAAAATTTGGGTGCCGAAATTCGAAACGTCATAAAAACTAGGGAAATGGTTAGATTTTCTTGCTTGTTGCGTCGAAATGATTCTGTTTGTTTAGACTTTCTTCAGTACCAATTTGATAAGCGTATCTCTTAAAACATGGATAGGGGGCGCTGCAGACTTTGGAGAGCTAGACAACAACTTTAAGCCCGTTATTTTGATAATTTAACACATGCTCTCCAAAGTTTATACTCTAACTTAAAGTTTGAACCCAAAAGTAGAGCCCTGCAAAAAGCGTAAGAGCCGGAATAAAATGTCAAAGTACAGGGTGGTCGAAACTCGAAGGCTCCTAAGAGATAAACAAACAGATTTCTTGACTTATGGCATGCATTTTCATGATTCTGTTTGCTGGGGCTCTCTGAAACTCAGTTGAACGGTACAAAAAGAAACATCGATAGGGGGCGCTTTGGGCAAAAAACATAATTCGTTGACATTTCGGACGCTAACTGGAAACGGGGCGCTACGATCAGTTAGTAATAATGAAAACACATTTTCTACCTCTGCTCAACACTTCTGAATAAATTTAGACCAAAAACATCAATGATACTGGAAATTTATTTACAAAAAATAACACTACAGAAGATGCTCGAAATTTCGACCTTGGGCCATGATGCAGGCTTCGCACCTCCGTCGCATTGAGGAGTGTGTGTTTCCAACAATGCCAGGAGTATCTCTGATCTGCCCTGCAGCTGCCACAATGCGCGCCACAAGTTCTTCAGCACTGCTGACAGGTGTATGGTATACCTCGGCCTTCAGGTAACCCCAAAGGAAGAAATCCAAGCAGGTGAGGTCTGGTGATCGGGCAGGCCAGTGAACTGGACCCCCACGCCCGATCCACCGCTGGCCATACCTTGCGTTTAGATGGAGACGGACGTCGTTCGTGTAATGGGCCGGAGCTCCATCGTGCTGGAACCACATCTGGCGACGCGAACCTTCGGGTACGTGCGCCTCCTCCAGAAGCTGCGGCAGCACTTGATCCAGGAAAATCAGGTAATTTCCACCTGTCAGCCGTTCAGGTAACAAATAAGGGCCAATGAGGCAATCCCCCAGAATGCCGGCCCACACATTTACTGAGAAACGCTCCTGGGCTGCTCGGTTTCTGGTTTCATGTGGATTTTCATCACACCACACATGACTGTTGTGGGCGTTCCACATTCCCTCCCGGCTGAAGGTGGACTCGTCCGTAAACAAAATGCTGTTTACAAAACGGGGATCCCTGGATCTCATCGCCAAGTACCATCTTGAGAATTCCACTCGAGGGCCAAAATCCTGCTCTCTGAGCAACTGCACCCGCTGGATGTGGTAGGGGTGCAGATTCCGGAAACGTAAGATGCGCCACGCAGTTGCTTGCGAAATGCCAACATGTCTGGCGATATCTCTCGTGCTAAGATCTGGGTTGTCCTCAACCAGGTTAAGCACAGCCTCTTCGTTGTCGGGGGTGCTCACTGATCGCTCCCGTTCAGGCCTGCCTCCGTCGAAAGATCCCGTTGTGGACAACCTCTGGTGTACTCGAGCGAAGAAGGCATGGCAGGGGATTTGCCTGTTGGGGTAACGCTCGGCGTACAACCGCTGAGCGGCTCGTCCATTACAACCAGCAGCGCCATACGCCAAATGCATGTCAGCCAATTCAGAGTTTGTGTACCGTTCCATCCTACTACCGATCTGCAGACAAGTAACCCGAAGCTTAAGTAGGTACCGCACGTTCAAAAGACGTGTCTGCGCATACAACTACGTCATCTCGCGTTGTCGTCTACGCATTACGTATCTTTTGCATATCGATATGGTACGATATCTTTTGCATAAATCAGCAAAAAGCACCTTATGTAAATTTTATTGCGCGCATTGTGCATGATTGAAACCAGCTATGTTTGTTAAAAAAAACAAACAAACTGCAGTTTTAATAGCTTCTTATGATAAGTAAATTACTCTCTTGTTTTGTTTCTAACTGATCGTATCGCCCCGTTTCCAGTTAGCGTCCGAAATGTCAACGAATTATGTTTTTTGCCCAAAGCGCCCCCTATCGATGTTTCTTTTTGTACCGTTCAACTGAGTTTCAGAGAGCCCCAGCAAACAGAATCATGAAAATGCATGCCATAAGTCAAGAAATCTGTTTGTTTATCTCTTAGGAGCCTTCGAGTTTCGACCACCCAGTACTTTGACATTTTATTCCGGCTCTTACGCTTTTTGCAGGGCTCTACTTTTGGGTTCAAACTTTAAGTTAGAGTATAAACTTTGGCGAGCATGTGTTAAATTATCAAAATAACGGGCTTAAAGTTGTTGTCTAGCTCTCCAAAGTCTGCAGCGCCCCCTATCCATGTTTTAAGAGATACGCTTATCAAATTGGTACTGAAGAAAGTCTAAACAAACAGAATCATTTCGACGCAACAAGCAAGAAAATCTAACCATTTCCCTAGTTTTTATGACGTTTCGAATTTCGGCACCCAAATTTTCGAAAGCGCCTAGCGCCTTACCATCGCGTCAGGGACCCTACATTCCCTATTCAAAAATGTTCGTCTAGGTGTGCTCTATCGATCCTTAAAGTTTGTCACCGACGAGCTGAATCACCCTGTATAAGCATGATTATGCGTGATATATACAAACACTAATATTCAACTTTCTATTTGTTGATTGATTATCTTTTGTAAATTGGATTTTATAAAAAAAAGTCATTAAGTTGGAATTCTGTAAAACGTTGTAGATTTTTTTTAAATTTAACAACCGTGATAACGCTATGAAAAATCACTGTTTTACTCAATAGTTACGTATCTTTTAAAGTCAATATTTTCATTAAATTCTTCAACTAGTATTTAATCATATAACCATGAGCAACTGCCTTTAAATGATCACTGTTTTATACGCAATATGTAAGTGAGTGAGGAATAATATTTTCTGAGTCACTCGTGATATTAGTCGACGAACTTAAACATTTTCCGCAGCTTGTTTAAACTGAGAATTTTTTAGTACCTTTCTTGGTAGCTATAAATTGCAGCGGGAAAAAAGTCAAAATAGTAATAGAATTGATTTAAATAAGTCATACTTTTTCCACATAGTGGTAAGATCTATGGATTCTTAATACCGTTATAACCTTACGAAAAACGTAAATTTAATTTATCGCAGAGGTCATTGATTGTTTAAGGCTAATTTTTCTACAAAAAGTTGCATTCAAATAGTCCGCACATCTTGACAACTAAGTTCCATAATAAAAGTATGTTTTAAAGTATTGAATGAAACTTATTTAAAGAAAATAATTCAATAATGAATAAAAAATCTCGTAAATGCAAGTAGTAGTGTGTCAGTAATACTTTGCAATAGGATTCTGCATTGTACATATATAACTGCAAATATTTTCATCAACATATTAATTTGAGGAAGCTAAACGCAGACATCCTTTACAACAGCTTCCAGGAGCGGTTTATGTTAATCGTAAATCAGGTTTTTATTTGATACGTGTATGAGACCTAGACTGTAAGTAAAATGATAGTTTCAAAAGGTTTTACATCTTCCCCTGGAAGAAATGTGATAATTCCCCATTACTTCCTGCTCAATTATCCTGAAATTGACTTAAAAAGCAATTTTGTTAGGATAACTATAGTTGTAATAGTCACGTGACATCACCATCAATTAGTTACACCCCTCACCTCCACAGTCAGACTTCCAGTATGTGTCAGAGCGAAATCACAATTCATACCTGATTGACCTTTATAGAACTGTCTAAGAAAACGTATTTTTCAATCAGTATCGATATATATATATATATATATATAGGGGAGAGTGGGGATACTTGAGCCACCTCTATTATTTCTACAGTTGGTTAATTTTTCTTTCTAAAACTGGCAATATGGTAACATATTTATTGTTCTAAATATGTAAAAAAGAAATCACATACCTTGGTACCATTTTGAAAGTATTGTGATTAATAGTTGTTTTTCCCTATCTAAAGTAAATATTTAAGTGCATGGTTTTTTATTTTTTTGTTATCAAAGTTTCGTTTAAAGTTGCAGCAATATATATAAATTTAATAAGTATAATCTCAATTGTATTTTGAATCTAAAATAGCTGAAATAGCTGCTTGCTTTACTTAGTAAAACTCTGATAAACAAAAATAGTGGTAATGGGGATACTTGAGCCAGTGAGATTGGGGATACTTGATCCATGGCTCAACCATCCCCACTAGGAAATTAGACACGGGTAAAATAAACAAAAAATAAAATTATGTCCTTATATTCACTAATAGATTTTTTTTCTGGATAAAAGGGAGAATTTCTATTTTATTTTTTTTTCTTTAAAAAATAATGACTTAGAAAAAAATGTTTAAAAATGTATTTTTTAAATGAAAATATCCATTTTATTCTTCATTTTGACTAACAAAATAGCCTGTCTAGATAGATGTAAAATAATCTCTAATTCTTTAATTAGTCAAGGTCCCACATATTAAATATTTATTTTTTAATATAATATATTAAGTTTAATATTTTATATTAAAATTGTAACCTCTGTTACTGTAACTTTTTTTTAAATCAAAGAAATGACTTCTGTTGTCCCCAACAGAGGGAACTACTGAGTTACCATGTTGGTAAAAGAAAAAAAGATGTGTGGTTTTACAACCATTCTGAATTTCTTCTTCATACATGTTGCCAAAGAGCTGAAACATCTGAATTCTAATCTCAATTGGTTTTGGAGGACTATATGCATCATAATTTATCATTCTGTAAAATATTTGTGCAAAAATAAAGCAAAAAAATTTACTTTTGTAGGTATTTTTCCGTACTGGCTCAAGTATCCCTTCACTATGGCTCAAGTATCCCCTCCATAGGGATACTTGAGCCACGATGTAAAAAAGAGTAAAAAATAATTAGACATAGAAAAATAGTTCAAAATTAATTGAAAGTGGTTTTAAATTGAAGAAAAATTATCAAATTTTCATTTTCAATATTTATTTTGTTCTAAGAAATTATAAAATTTTTTAAAAAATTAAAATTTAAAAAAGTGGCTCAAGTATCCCCATCTTCCCCTATATATATGTGTATCAAAAATGAAATCACAAATGTATAAATAAGGTGACATATTGCTAAAAATGAACAAATAGGTAAAGTGGAAACTAGAAATGTCATAGTAATCTATGAATAACCTGCAGAACCACCAGAGAAGCTTGCAGGTTAATTCACAGTGAAGATACGTTTATTTCCTCCAATTTTGTCGGAATCAATTTTAAGAAGACAAAATTTAGCTCCTAATAAACACATCATAGCAAACTAAAATATACCAAAATATTACGCATAGCATATGAAAAGGGAAAGTTATACTTCAATAATAAATTACAATCTAAAAATCAAGAAATTCGACTTACTAATGGAGAGAGTGCAAAGGATGTAAATTGATTTTATGAATGCATGAAATGTAGGAGCATGATCCATGTGATTGAACTTAAAAATCAGATATTTAATAAATATGATTGTGCTACTGTCAACTGGTATGGTAAATGAAAAAAAAAAAATTAACAAACTTATGGTGTTGCCGTCTATCGAAGAAAATGAAAATGAAATAAAGATGATGATCTCCAAGTCAAAATCATTGAAAATGGAATGAAAAAAAACAAAATAACTTAAAATTTATTAAAAGAGTAGAGAAATAAAATTAAAAGAATAGATAGGATAAAGATTAAAAAAATAATTGAGTAAAAGAATATGTATACATATATATAATATGTATGTGTGCGGTTCTCTCTGTGTGTGTATGACGAAATAATAATGCGAAAATGAACACATCTAAATTAAAAGTAGGGATAAGAAACAAATCATATAGTAAACGTAGAAACAGAGTAAGATATTGTAAAGAATCATGCTTATAGAAGTATATTACAAATGTCAAAGAATGGCGAAAAAAGGGAAAAAAAGACATATTTCGATTTGCTTTACAAGGCAATTGGAAATGCGCATGAAATGGTCCGATTTTTGCGAGAAAATATGCTAAAAAAGGTATATTTTACTACCTTCTGGACACATCAGTTGGAACTCAAACAGTAAGAAGAATAGAGATGATTAATAAGTAAAGACACCAGAACTATTTAGATAATGGGGAACGAGCTTGGAATTCTTAATATCCATCTGAAAATGAGATATAAGCAGAGAAATTGCCTTCTCTTATTAGACAGATGAATAAATACCGAAATTGGAAAGATTTTTTTTTTTTTTTTTGAGAAATAACATAAAAGAAAATGCACTGTAATATGAATTTGAAGGATATAATCAAATGAAAAAAAAACGAAGTTTATGTAAATGTAATGCGTTTCATATATGTATATATAAATAAATTAACAACGCAGTTTTATGACTGATTTGTTCATTAAATGCTATGAGATTTACTGTTTCTGTTAGGTATCTGTTAGTACTTCTACTTTGTTTTTTCCGATTCTGCTTTTTTAAGCTATTGCATAGCTTTTATCGCGGGCTTTGAGCGCAGAGACCGAATGTAGAAATTCCGTAATGAGAAAACCTAACACTTCCGTAACGAAAAAACCTAACACTTCGGCTAACGTCGTTTCAGTTCGGCATACTTCGGCACGGTAGACTTCGGCAGACATTGACGCGGTATTTTTCAGATATTAGGATATCAAGTCTCAAACTTATGTTTCTTATGATCTAATTTCCATAGCGCGGCCAAATTTTGTTTGGTAATTTATTATGAGACAGTGTTAATTTTTGGTGACAGGAGACCCCCCACCGTGAGGGTCGAAAAATTTAAAATGCTTATAACTCGCGATCAATTTTCGTAGCGCTGCCAAATTTCGTTTGGTAATTTATTATGAGACAGTGTTAATTTTTGGTGACAGGAGATCCCCCATGAGGAGGGTCGAAAAATTTAAAAAGCTTATAACTCGCGATCTAATTTTCGTAGCTCGGCCAAATTTTGTTTGGAAATTTATGATGAGACAGTGTTAACTTTTGGTGACTGGAGATCCCCCATGAGGAGGGTCGAAAAATTTAAAATGCTTATAACTCGCGATCTAATCTTCGTAGCGCGGCCAAATTTTGTTTGGTAATTTATTATGAGACATTGTTAATTTTTGGTGACAGGAGACCCCCCACGGTGAGGGTCGAAAAATTTAAAATGCTTATAACTCGCGATCTATCTTTCGTAGCACGGCCAAATTTTGTTTGGTAATTTATTTTTAGACAGTGTTGATTTTTGGTGACAAGGGAACCCCCCCCCCCCCACAGTGAGGGTCGAAAATTTTAAAATGCTTATAACTCGCGTTCAATTTTCGTAGCGCGGCCAAATTTCGTTTGGTAATTTATTATGAGACAGTGTTAATTTTTGGTGACAGGAGCTCCCCCCCCCCCACCCAAGGTGAGGGTCGAAAAATTTAAAATGCTTATAACTCGCGATCTAATTTTGGTAGCTCGGCCGAAATTTGTTTGGTAATTTATTATGAGACAGTGTTAATTTTTGGTGACAGTTGACCGCCCCACGGTGAGAGTCGAAAAATTTAAAATGCTTATAACTCACGATCTAATTTTCGTAGCGCGGCCAAATTTTGTTTGGTAATTTATTATGAGACTGTTAATTTTTGGTGACAGGAGAAGGAGACCCCCCACGGTGAGGGTCGAAAAATTTAAAATGCTTATAACTCGCGATATAATTTTCGTAGCGCGGCCAAATTTTGTTTGGTAATTTATTATGAGACTGTTGATTTTTGGTGACAGGAGAAGGAGACCCCCCACGGTGAGTGTCGAAAAATTTAAAATGCTTATAACTCGCGATATAATTTTCGTAGCGCGGCCAAATTTTGTTTGGTAATTTATTATGTGACAGTGTTAATTTTTGGTGACAGGATACCCCCCCACCGTGAGGGTCGAAAAATTTAAAATGCTTATAACTCGCGATCTAATTTTCGTAGCGCGACCAAATTTTTTTTGGTAATTTATTAAGCTATTGCATAGCTTTTATCGCGGGCTTTGAGCGTGGCGACCGAATCTAGGAATTCCTAACGAGAAAAAATCCTAACACTACGGCTAACGACGTTTCAGTTTGGCAGACTTCGGCACGGTATCCTTCGATAGACTTCGGCAGACATTGACGCGGTATTTTTGCATAAGTTGATAAAAAATGCTATGCAGTAGCTTTACCGCGACAGTCCCCGAGTGCCACACAAATTTTTTTATTATAAATTTTCATTTGAATTGTAAACACTCGCTGTAGGAAAACTGAGTTCGGTTAAATTTCGTCATATTCATTGTTAAAGAATATTTTTAAATGTATTCATGTAAGTTCCAGCGTATGTGCTTATACACTAATTTACATTCAGCAATTAATTACATTCAATTGCAGCAACTAATTTACATTCAATAATATGTGAAATCTTGTATTCGAGAGTTTGATTGTATACAAACACTTTGGGGTAAAATAGTTTAAAATTTCAGAGGATTTAGTTCATTATTACATTCATTTTAAGGCACTATAATTATTTTCTCTTTATTCAAAAATATTTTATTTAAATTGTTTAAAAATCCTTCTAATAATTATCGAGTAATTATAAAGAGTGCTGCTACATGGTATAGCAGCGAAAAACATAGTTAGATTAAACACTAATATTTGAACTTCTTTGTCACGTGGGCACGTGTATAAACTGCAAAGTTGCCTCAGCGATTTAAGGCAAAACCTCTAAAAAACGGCTTTGCAATTAAATAAACTGGCTTTGCCCGAAAAACATCCCAATATCTCAAAAGTATGATTTAATTACGAAAATCTCAAATATGAATGATCTTAAAGGTATGATTAAATGTATAGTTTTTCTTCGTTTAGCTTGACTAAGTGGCATTTTCCAAAAATTATTGCAGCAATTCATGGCTGTATACTGGTCGCTCCCCGTATTAAATAGCCACCTGGATTCGCAGGTCAGTGTTTTAAACATATTGAATTTCGCTTTCACATTATTCTGAAAGTGGGATCTTCCGTGATCCGGTCTGTTACCGTTTCCGTCGGTGCTGAGGGGAGAGAAACGACGTTGCTCCGCCTGTTCTGCGATTACCTGCGATGAAGCAAAGTAATCCTTTTCTGCCTTTTCTATTATGCCTTGAGATACTGTGTTCCGCCTAGAGATAATCAGAGATACATACAAAATTTGGCCATTACACAAGTGTTGCACAATTTTCTTTCGCTTTTTTAAAGAAATATATTAAGAAAAATTATCTTGAACATTATGTAGTTACAAAATTTTTCCATTCAAGAAAGAAAATGATCAGTTTAACGATTATCCAAAAATCAACGCTTACGTTTTTCAAATTATAGTTTAAGATTTTGTTAGATATTGTATCGATGAATTAATTTTTTTGTAGGTCAGATTTGAGTTAAATTAAATTTAGTTCAAAACAGTCTCTTTTATAATATAATATTTTCCATTCATATATACAAAATATCAATATGAATCTTGAAACAAAAGTTTCAGGTTTTTTTCAGTTTTTTTTAAAAGTTTCTAAAGGAATAGCTGAGAAAAGTTTAAACAGCACTTTGAATTACAAAAATCAATTTAAGGTCCTATTGCTGCAATTATTGTGATTAAAAGTAATACAATCATCCTGCAATTACAAAAGGAAAAAATATTATTCTTTAATAGTTCTGTATATTAAAATATATTGTTATACTCTCTTCGAGAACATAAAACTGTAAGATGAAAGTTACTGGACCTTATAATCCACCGAACAGCATTATTGTTTTAGTGTCTTAAGCATTTTTGAAAAAAATCAAGAGAATACCTGTCCTCCAATTCAAAATCATCATCTTCATTAAAACACGAGGCAAAAGACATCCGTTATTTCACAAATAATATCACTTTTTCTCTTGTAAAACAAAGATTTAAAATCTGCATTGCCCATTAGAGTGTAGCTTCATCCTTTCTATAAAATTCATAGACTATTTCTTAAGAATCTCCTTTTTCTATCTCATATAGTACAGTACCTTGATTACGGTACAAGCACTTTTTTACTGCTGAAAATGAGTAAACAAATCTTTAACCTTTAATAATCCCAAATTTTAAAAATAGGAACATTTGTTATACTTATTTTGAATTTTAAACTGCAGGATGAAAATAACTGAACTCCAACATAATATTTCATTTAACAAAATTACTTTTCAATATGTTTAAAAAACAAGATAATTAACACCTCTAAATTAAAAATTTTCATTCTCGCTAAAATAAGGAAAATTTTTTGAAAGGAACGCTAAACAAATAATACCATTTATTTCTCTTGAAATAGACACTTTTAGTTTCTATTTATTTCAGGAGTCTGACTTTACCATCGTAGTATCTCCTCATATTTTCATTTTCTTTTTCATGGGAAATCTTTTTTTCCTCTTTTACAAGGATGAGTACTTTTATTACCGCTATTTCAAAAAACTTTATAATATAAGAATCCCTTTGCTGCAGAAAGAAATTAAAACCATATTAGCTGGGTTAAAAAATCTATGAGATGCTTTTAAATTGCATTAGAGTTTTCGATTTTTTTTAAGATGGTGGTGTATGTGTGTATGTGGGGGGGGGGGGAATCTAATTTTTTTTTACTTATAAAAAATAAAAAGAAACCTTTTGCAGGTTAATTTTTTTTTCATTAAAAATGCTCATTTGGAATGAAAATCATTTTCATATCAAATAATATAATCCTATAATCCTAAAATCATTTTCATTTCAGATCATTAAAAATCTTTATAAAAATCATTTACGTCCTACCAAATCTGGCTTTTAATTTTGCAGATGAGAATATACAAATGGTATCAGTTAATGAATCAGTAAAAAATAACATCATTTCGACAAACATTTGAATGATCTTTCAAGTTTATGAATTAAAAAAATATGCTTATAAAAGGGTTAGTTTTCTCTAAAAAACAAAATCGCTCTTAGTAGCTTTTTGAAAAGTTTTCAATCGATGTTTTTTCTTTGAACTCATTTCCTGTAAATGAAAAACAATAATTCTCTGGTTAAATGCAAAGAGCTTAAATTGTGGTTAACCTCCTTGTTCGAAAGTAAAATTTTAAAAGCCAGAATGCAAAGTTTTTGATGTCAGATGATATTTTTTTTCTATTTTAGGGTAAACGGGTTCATGGATATTTTAAATAGGTGAAGTTACTTTTTTTAATTGGAATTATCTTTAAAAATGTGATGCAATCAATTTATTTTCTTTTTACTCTCTATTTAAATAACAAAAGAGTTATTTTCAGATTTTATGAGAAAAAGATGTGAATAAGAATAAAATAATCCCGTCACTTTCCCCTTTTCCCCTTTCATCCATAAAAATGGAGTAATTTAGGTGTTTTCAGGGCAGAAATGCCATTAAATTTTCTAAAAAGACGATTTTATTGGAAAATAATTCAAATTGCGAATGTTGCAGAAATTATGATAAATCCCATGGGTCCATGTGGATAATTGGTCTTAATTTCATTGTACCTCATTCCATATTCTAGGTGAAGTAGTTGTAAAATACAAAAAAAGTCAGATTTTAATATAAGAGATTTTTAATAATAAAAATATGAACATCTCTTATACATCCTATCGAAGTTTAAAGTGTAAGATGTAAATTATTGAAATGCAACATTATACTCTTTCTCAAAGCATTATTTTTCAATATCTTAAGTAAAGGCAAAAGAATTATCATATTTCAATTCAAGATCATGAGTTTCGTACAAACAAGAACAAAAAAGATGAAAAAAATAAGACAAACAATAGCATTTTTTCCCTCTTGTAAATAAAGATTTTAAATCTGTATTTCACTCAAGAGTATCGCTTTATTATTCTGGCATCTCTGGATAGATTCATAGTCTTTTTTTCTGAAGAATCGTATTTTCCTGTCTTATAAAGCGTATTGAATAATAAAAACTGACATTAGAAAAGCTGTTCTGTATTATTTTAAACTAGAAAAAGACTTGAAGTCAAACAAAAGAATCAAGTATATATACTTTTTAAACTTCTGGACGTTTTCAATTTTGATTTTTTGAGTAGTTTATCGTGTCCTTTATAAGCATCATGGCATTTAATTTAAAAGAATTGTATTTTGAATTTAATTCTTATAAAATTTCAATTAGTAAACAAGTTTTCATTACTTGAGTTATAAGAAAAATTCGTTAAGCGAAACGTTTTAACTTAAGAATAATAATGGTAATATAGAACGAATTTTTTTTATGTATTCCTAATAAATCATTATATAACAAATAATACATCAAATTGTTATTGGATAAACCGCAAATAAAAAAAAATCTTTTTACAAGGCAAAATTATAGTTTTTCTAATGAAATTTTTGAAATCCAAATAGAAATTTATGTAAATAATGGCTTATGCATATTAAATATTAATATTCTAAATCAGTGCAATATTATGAGACGAATAGACATTTGATGTAATTTGATACTAAATTGTTTGCGCATATCAACGGCTGTTTTTATTTTATGTGTATTTAACGGTCGTTACAGTGTATACAGGGTGTCCCAAAAGGTCGTTTACAAATTTAACATGCTGGTGTGCCATATCATGATGAACAATATTAAATAGGAAACTAAGGGTCCCAAACGTCTTCCAAAGGAGATATGCGCCACTAAAGTTTAGGGTCCAAAAATTCAAATGCTTGTAAAAAACAGAAAAATTGGTCGATTCGTTTGCGGTTTTCACTAAAACTATTCTTTATGTCAGTATTTTCTTGAAAATAAATTATAAAGATAAATTTTAAAAAATGTCGGTAGAGGGCGCTTTAGACATTGGAGTAACGATAAACTAGTTTTTACCATTATTTTTTGCATCTCATTAAATTTTTTTTAGAAGCTTAGGCATAAACTTAAATTTTGAGTTCAAAATCTAAATTGTTGGAAGTGGTTAAGTAGCTCAAACTGAATTGCGGGGGGAGGTTCAAATTTCAAATGATTATAAAAAACGAAAAAATTGGTCAATTGATTTGCGATTTTCATTAAAATTATTCTTTATGTCAGTATTATCTTGAAAATAATTTATAAAGATAAAATTCAAACAATGCCGATAGAGGGCGCTTTAGATTTTGGAGTAACGTACAACTATTTTTTTCCGTTATTTCTTGCATCTCATTAAATTTTTTTAGAAGCTTAGACATAAACTTAAAGTTTGAGATAAAAATCTGAATCATTGGGAGTGGTTAAGTAGCGCAAACCGTACTGTGTTCAATGGGGGTGGGGAGGTTCAAATTTCAAATGATTATAAAAAACGGAAAAATTGGTCGGTTTTCACTAAAACTATTCTTTATATCAATATTTTCTTGAAAATAAATTTTACAGATATCTTTCAAAAAATTCCGTCAGAGGGCGCCTTAAACTTTTTAGTAACCAACAACTGTTTTTAACCGTTATTTTTTGTATCTAATAAAATGCTTGTAAAAGTTCAAACTTAAATTTTGTGCTGAAAATCTGCATCGTTGTGAGTAATTAAGCGGCCAAAAATTGAACTGCGTTCGAGGGGTGGGGAAGGTAACATTTCAACTCCTGAACACAGTTCAGTTTGCGCTTTTTAACCCCTCCTATCGATTTAGATTTTGAGCACAAAATTTAAGTCTAAACTTTTGCAAGCATTTAATTAGATGAAAAAAAAAAAAAAAAAAAGGTTAAAAATAATTGTTGGTTATTCTAAAGTTTAAGGCGCCCTCTAACGGATTTTTTAAAATTTATCTTTAAAATTTATTTTCAAGGAAATATTGACATAAAGAATAATTTTAGCGAAAACCGACCAATTTTTCCGTTTTTTATAATTATTTGAAATTTGAACCTCCCCACCCCCATTGAATACAGTTCAGTTTGCGCTACTTTACCACTCCCAACGATTCAGATTTTCATCTCAAAATTTAAGCCTATTTCTAAGCTTCTAAAAAATTCATGAGATGCAGAAAATAACGGAAAAAAATAGTTGTACGTTACTCCAAAGTCTAAAGCGCCCTGTATCGGCATTTTTTGAATTTTATCTTTATAAATTATTTTCAAGATAATACTGACATAAAGAATAATTTAAGTGAAAATCGCAAATCAATTGACTAATGTTTCCGTTTTTTATAATCATTTGAAATTTGATCCTCCCTCCGCAATTCAGTTTGCGCTACTTAACCACTTCCAACGATTTAGATTTTGAGCTCAAAATTTAAGTTTATGTCTAAGCTTCTAAAAAGGTTTAATGAGATGCAAAAAATAATAGTAAAAACTAGTTTATCGTTACTCCAAAGTGTAAAGCGCCCTCTATCGACATTTTTTGAAATTTATCTTTATAATTTATTTTCAAGAAAATACTGACATAAAGAATAGTTTTAGTGAAAACCGCAAAGGAATCGACCAATTTTTCTGTTTTTTGTAATCATTTGAATTTTTGGACCCTAAATTTTAATGGCGCATATCTCCTTTGGAAGACGTTTGGGACCCTTAGTTTCCTATTTAATATTGTTCATCATGATATGACCGACCAGCATGTTAAGTTTGTAAACGACCTTTTGGGATACCCTGTATACCTGTAAGTATTTTCAGTTCAAAATTAATTTTTAATATATTGTACGCACATTTAGTGAACGCGTTAACACGGCTGTCTGTTGCATGTGTTCTGCACAAATTTATTGTATAATGCACAAGACTAAGTGTTACACGTGGTGTAAAGTATACGCATTTGAACAATATTAAATGTAACTATTAGTTAATTTAGATCTCTGGATATCTTTAAAATATTTAGAGGTAATTAATTGCAAAATATTTAATCAAATTGGCAATAGGAATTAAAAAATATATAGAGTTATTTATTGTACTAATAAAAATAGTATTTCCATTTTATGCTTAATTTGCATTCACAATTTAAATTTTCGTTACTACATTTCATTTTTACGCAAATATATCATAGCGTACTTTTTTTATTTCTCTACATAAAAAAGAACTTATTTTCTACATTTAATGTTGCAACAAGGTTAAGTATTTAAATGTTCATTTAAAAAGAATTGCTACATTCAATTACAAGCGAAAGAAATCACCTTTCTACTTTACTAACAATACAATAATAGAAAATTTCAATCGAATTATGTTTTCTGAATCACAGTTATTTTTTTACTCTCTTAGATAACTTTTTATTATATAGTAGATCAGACAAATTTTATAAAATGCATTGTTGTAAACTTTAAAAAGTCTATTTGAATATGTAAAACTATATATTACATTATGTTGTGTAAAAATCTAATATTGAATGTAAAAATTGCAGCTAAAAAGCACTATTATTATTTTAATATTAAACTGAATATTTTAAAATTAATTATTTGTAAAATATTGTAAACTTAAATCAGTGATATTTGCATCAATAGTGTTTCCTTGTCAATAACACTTATTAAATATTAGAGCGATCTAGTAGTAGTGAAATGCTTTCAGACGTCTTTTTCTGTATTTTTTAAAGTTTCTTTTGTTTTGAATTCACAAAATTATTAGCATTAAGCTTTGCATGAAAAATGTGACTTCTAAAATAAAATATTGTCTAAATTTTGTATAAATGTAAATTATCTTATAAGAAATAAATTAGCAGTCTAGACTTGAAGTTAGATAAAATTAGGTGCTTATATTCTGAATTAGAGAATTTATGTTTTTAAAGAGAAATATTTTTTTGCTAGTGAAAATTTAATCGCGTATTGTCTGAAGGAATAAGCCATATATTTAAAATGTTCCACAATGAATTAGGAAGGTTGATAATTCAAAAGGAAAATATTTATAAAAATATAATTTATTGCGATATTTTATAGGGTTATTTGACGTTAGCTTATCATCTTATTGGATATGTTCCTGTTTTGTTCAATTTTCTTAATGAAAATATGAAGAAATTGCGATATTTTGATAACGAAATCGGAATACGGCTTTCCTGCAAGTCTTTGTATAGTAAAATATTTGTTGACAAAATCGTTTGTAAGTAGGTTAACAAAAAATATTTGCCAAAATTGCATTTGTCATCCCTGTTTTATATGTCTCGTTAACGTTACATCTAGTACGTGTTGAGCATGAGCTTATGTTGCTAAGTTTGGGTTAAAATGGAAAGAAACTACTTCATTGCGACTTATTCATCCGGATTTTTTGTATTCTAGTTTACACATTAATACAGAAAGAAACTATTAAAAAATCCACTTCTGGATAGTATTGATGTATGAATGATAACGTGAATATAGAAAAAAAATCATTGATGTTTTTGATGTGGCATCAGTAAGTGTTGTTCATGCAGAGTATCAGGGGAAATTGCACATCGTAGATAAATATCAACGTCTGCACATGTGGAGTATATCTAGATTGTTTTTTACTGCAGTAAGGCGCTCATAATTAAATTGTCGGAGATATGGTTGTATTTTATGACATACTCAAAGGGAGATAGTGGAGGGCATTTGGTATCACTGTGCTCACCATGTGTATCAATAAGAAATGACGTCGCTGGATTCATAAGTTGAGAAAAAATTAATCTTGCATAAAATTTACTCTTGACAGTGCATTAATTTCTGTAGAGATGCATCACATATTCGGGAAAGAGTGATTTACGTGCGCTTTTTAATTTTTCAACCATTTTTGGGACGATCAGGGGGAATCTAAAATAAAATAAATATGAAAAACTTTTGAAACCATACTTTTAATCAATCGTTTGTTGTTACAGGTTTGAATTTTTTCTAAGTATAGTCAGGAGAAAGAAGTGTATCAATTAATATGTCGTACATTTATTAAATGCATTCCCTAACTGACTTCATTAGGCTGGCATCCATTCGTTAATTAAGTTTATGGTAAAAATTTGCGACATCTTTTACGTTACTTCAGCGTCTGCGGCATTTTTAGTTAAGTTTCTCTTATTCAAAGTGCTAACGAAAAACCCAGAAAGCTTCAATCACTGGAAAGTTAATATTCGAAGCATCTCGTTTCTACAGAACGGTTTTACAATATTTTGTGTCTATTACAGAATAAAGAAACACTAACTATTTTTTATTCGTATTTGAGACCTGTTAAACATCCCAAATATAATTCTCAATTTATCGAGATTGTGTATAGGTTTTTATTCATGTTATATTTTGAATTTGATGAAAAAAAGCGTCTATTATGCAGTTTCATACCGCAGGGAATACAAACTATAAGGAATTTGATTTTGAATTCACCGAGTTTTAGCAAGCGGAGTTTAAAAAAAAAATTATGTTTATATTCAAATTAATGAAATATGCCGGTGCATTGCTAGTAAAAAAAAAAAAAAAAAAAAAGATAATATTTAGAAACTTTTGGCAAATCCAAATAACAGTTTACTTTCAAATGGAAATTATTGTGAAATTATACAAATTAAAAAAAATTAATTAAAAATGAAATTACTTTGAACATCAGGAAGCTAGAACAAGAAAATATTTTGTACTCATCGTCACGGACTTTTCACTGATGAGCATTGCTTCTTCACAATACAAGCTCAGAGAGAAACACTCAAGAGTTGGTAATAAGGGTTGGTAATTAAAGGCTGAATATAAAAATCTATAAAATCAATCATTTTTACAAAAATATTTTATTTTAATTATTAATTAATATTAATTTTGCCTAAAGTGAAATTTATTTGGAAAAAACCCAAAGAATCTTTTCAGAAGCCACATTTGAAAAAACATACGTAACATAAATATTATATAAATATTACAAATATTATAAAATAAATATTATAACAAGAAATTTAATTGTTTACCAGATAATTAGGGAAAAGAAGACAAGACGCCCAGGGAAACTTCTACTTTTTTTGAGAGAGAAACTTCCACTTTATATAATAGCACAAACACCATTCAAAGAAAAAAGCAATTCAAAATTTTGGATACTTTGAAAAATGAAACAAACAAAAGCCTCTAAAAACCTGCTTTCTTTAAAAAAGAACTATGAAATGCGGCGTTGGAAGTGGAAGAATCATAAAATATTTTAGACTAAATAATTCTATAAAATCTCACCAAAAGTATCTCACCGGCATCTCCGCCTCTGAACACATGTGTATCTGGTATTCCATTATAATGGAAGAGCAAGTTAGAAGAGCACTTAGAAGTTATTTTTACCCCAATAATGAATATTGTTTTTAATATTTAGAGAAGCATTGCACCCTATCACTACTCTCTTCCACAAAAATATTCCCACACCACAATTATTTAAAAAGCAATACTCACCTTATTAATAATTTCTTATGTCATTAAATATGCTCCGTAGGACACATAGTGAGAACCTTGATTTATGCTTATAATTTTTGAAATTTTACAAATATTTTATGCTGTATTATTGAAACAAGGAAGTACAGAAACTTTTAATCTTATGAAATTTCGATTAATGTTCTTTTTTTGGGGAGGGGGGAGAGGAATGCCGCCATAACTGAGAAACACAATGAATAAAAAAATAAATTAAAATGGATTATTTATGTACATTAAATTACACGCACCATCTAACATACATGGATATAAAAAATGCAAACGTACAAAATCGAGCATAAATATATTAAAAATTAAAAAAAATCAAATTAATTTAAATAAAACATTTAAATAATAAATTAAGTTAAATCAAGAATTTACATTTTTTTATGAAGAAGAATTTTATCAAAAATATATATTTTAAGTAACACGATTTATTAAAAAATTTATATAAACGCTGATAATTTATATCTAAACATTCCAATATGTTCAGACACTAAAAACAATTTCTATTTGTAATACACGAAACCAAACAAGGAAATTTAATAAAACCCAAAATTAGTTGAAAGCAATTATGAAGATAATAAATTGTCAGCATTAATTCCCTTTTGTGTCTTATTGTCTATTCTCCAAAGAGACTCTTTAAGTGCATTTGTTATAAATTTATCCTTTTCTATTTAACTGGTATTTCAGAATTTAAATTTTTACAAATTCCAGTATGGCGAGAAATTTTAACTTAAGAGTAAACAGAGTAAATTGGGTGATGAAAGCTATTATAAAATTTATGAAGTTTTATGTTTATTTTTTTTAAAATCTAAAACTACATCACATTACTTTGTATTTATAAAAAGGAAAAGTATAGTGTAATATTAATGTAAAAGCATGATTTTGTATCAGCAAATTTTAATAAGTATAATCTTTTCAGGGGAAAATGTTTATGTTCTTAAAATGTTTAAATGAATAAATCCCACCAGCATTTACGAATAAATCGCTTTTAAAATATTTAAATGATTTTCTTCGCCTACGTAGCATCGAATACTTATTCAAAATTTATGCTACAACAGTCGTATTTGGGGATTAAAATTAATTAATTTAAATAATATATTACAGCCCTTGAAAGAGTTAAATGGTGTGCACAAGCCTATAAATAGTTAATTAAAACATTTATAGATTCATCAATGAATATATTTACAAAAACATTATACAACTTTTATTAGTACAATATACATTTATAAACAAGATTTATTAATATCCCTCTGACAGTCTTGCAAAAGGGCAAAATTGTAATGTTGTTTTCTCTGTATTTGGTTTCATATGCTAAGAAAAGACGATTCTTGAAAATTATATAAAAAACTTAAAAGCGAAAATGAATGTTATCCTTGATTTTTATTTTTTTTTTTACTTTATATTACTGTTCAATCTATTAAAAATATTTTAAATGTGTACAATTATATTATTTTAAATATTTCTTGTATTGCAGTGAAACCTGCAGCTTAGTGAACGTGTTAAAGCGGGCTTGTCAATGAGAGGGTTAAAACATTGTATAATTTTTTAAAAGAGACTAGTAGCTATGCTTTTGCTTATATGATTCCAATTTTTATGCACGTTTTAGAGTACTTTAAGAAGATTTTTTAGAAATTAATACAGATAAATGTATTATTTTAAACATAATTACTTTTTAACATGACCGTATGTATGTCTAGTGGCGAGTATACTGTCTATAACTCTTAAATATTTGCAGAAAACTATCCTTCGTTCGAAAATTTTTACAGAAAAAAGTTGCATAGTTTGATCATAATTTTGCAATTACTATGATCTTAGATGCTTTAATATGACTAAAGACGCTTTATAATATAATTATGTCCTTTTATCTTAAATTATGCTCAAATGATTTTCTCCAGATTTTTAACAGCGTATTTGTTACGGTGTGCCGTACTCAAACTTGGGTTAATGTTATTTTTAACCGCCCGCCTCTTTATAAATACACTTTGATTAAATATATAAAACAGAGAAAATAGCAATATAAAAAGATAATCAGAATGATAAAATTAAGCTTACTTAAAATGGACTGATGACATTTACTCGAAGAGTGTGGGTTTCATTTAAAAAAGAAATACATTGTGAATATTCATTATTGAATATTCACAACAAACGAAAAAAATAACAATAATGACTCTTTTTGCAATGAATTATCTTATGAAGATACCGCTACAGATATACGTATTTAACTTAAAAAAACCATCTGAAAAAAATTGTCATTAATTTATAAGCAGTTAAAAAAAAATGTAAAATAACTTGAGTTACACATAGCAATGAATGATTTGGTCATTATTTTTTGCCGTTGTATTTGTTATTACTTTGAAACAAGTTTCATCCGTGCATATGTATCTGTAAAACATGTTCTAGTTAATATTACACCTTCTAAAAAAGCATCAATGAAAATAAATTATAAGCTGTTTATTTGTTTCCTTTTTAAGAATATTACTTTTTACTTACAGAACAACTATTTTTTTAAAACAAATGACTTGCTCGCGATTGTGTAAAAAAGGTAATTCTATTGTCATTACCTGTATTTTCATTCAGTCACTAAGCGTCAGTTGGCTTATCTTAACGAAAATGTTTTGGTGAACGAATGAATGAAATGAAATGAATAAAAACCCAAACCCAATACCGAAAATAGAATTGAAAGTTGTTTAAAATATTTTAAATTATTTCGAGGTTCATTTTCTCATTTAGAAATGTCTTCTTATATCTAAATAGTTATTAATCCTAAATGTTCCCTCACGACGAGATTTGTTGATTTTCCAATCCTTGAAAATAAGTTTCAATTAAAACGCGTTATTTATCCTCAACCATTGGTAAAATTCTGCAATAATTGCAATTCATATTCCTTTAAAGTATCATTGTACCACTATGGCAGATAAACACGAGTTTTATTTTCCATTCTGAAATGAGACGTAAAATGGAAAGCATGAATGCAGATGGAAATAAAATCGCACAACTTTATTTTCTTAGCAATACTGACCATGGAAAGGCTTCGGAAGTTTTAGAATATATGTCGTTATATCTTATAAATAATAAACCAATTCCCTTTTAAAGTAATAGTTAAAAAAATGTCAAACATTTTAAGAAAATTAGACTACATTTTTGTTTCTCAAGTAGCATTCCCCCCCCCCTCTTTTTTTCAATTTGTAAATAAATAACATTTTCACTTTGCGCCCAAGTTCAAAGACTGGAATAAAAACTGTGCCTAATTCTAAGTTTAAGCTCACGAACTTGAGCTGAGAAGAGCTCATTATTATCTGAAATATTGCTTCATTTTTAATAGACATATACATAAGGACCGAAAACAAATTCCTTTTTTGAAGTCGCTTAGTAAAAGAAAACAATATCGCGGAATTTTGATCAATGATTTGATTCCATGTACCGAAAAATTTACTCTTTGCCTATTGCCAAGAAGCATTGCTGGGCAAAATGTCGTTTCAAGCGTTGCACATCGTAAACACTTTAAGAGAAAACACTGAAGCCATAGAAATTGTCTAGGTAAATAGACATTATAGGAGAAAGAAGATCCAATTATATTAAAGAAATCTAGTAAAACATGTTCATGTTATAAAGAATTAGTGAAATTTTTTGTCCTGATGAAACTGTCAAAATATGCTGAAACTGTAATTCGTTTGAGTCCCATTATTACTTAGGGGAAAATTATCTTTTTTATAAAAGCCATAGTTATTTAAATGTCAAGATATAATGCTTACTGAGATCTATAGATTATACCCGGGTACGAGTACTATTAATATAAGAAGCTATATTAAAATATAGCAATTTTTCAAGGCATGTAAAATAACGTATAAAAACAAATTAAATAGCCATAACATCTTTCCACTAATTTTTATCGTTAATTATTGGTTATTAAGGCCCGGCCCTATTTTTAAAAAAAAAATAAAATAAAACACATGTTTGAAATAAAAGTCTGAGCAACGGTCTACATAGTTTTAAGGGAGCATTTTTCCGTTATTTCTAAGTGATAAAACTTAAATGAGTTATAGTAAATGTACATATATGTATAATATTACAACATGCATTTAATAAAAAAGTAAAAAAAAAAGTAATTGTAAAGTCAAAATAATTGTAAAGTTAAACTAATTGTAAAAATAAACACGTATACTATTATTACGACTAACAAGAAACTCTAAAGTGTTAAATATATCATTTTATAATTTCATTTTAGTGTTCTTACAATTATTTCCCGAAATTTTTCTCCTCCATGAATAAATTTACTTTTTTATTTTCATAAATTTACTAAGACGTAAATAAATTTAAAACTGTTTTTAAATATCACCAACGTTTGTTGCTTTATATTCAAGGATTTTAAAAGCACTTAACGACTCATTTAATAACCTATACTCAGTGGAACAATTAATTTATTTTAAGACATAATTGTTAAGCTATAGTATAAATGATTTTTTATAATTTGAATAAAATTACTGATTCATTTTAATAATACATGAGGGAAGAGTAAATAAAGAAACTATATCTAAATGTCACTAAAGGTTGTTGCTCTACACTAAAGCCCATTAATAGTAATTAAGAACCTATTTTCATCCACCCATTCAATGAAAGAATTAATTTCTTTTAAGATAAATATAAGATAAATCTTATGTTAATTTTTACGCTTTCTTAGTTAACTTAACTTGATTCATGAATCTAAAGGTTAAATTTTGCAATTGAAATTTTATTCATTTTCTAATGTGTGCACTGTAAAAAATATCAGTAATGTTAATTAAAATTAAAGTTAAGTTTTTTCCAGGATACTGGAACTTATAGAACGTTTTATGTAATGGCAACAACAAAAATTCATGATACACGATATGAAATATCAGATACACGTTTGTTCTGTAAATTAAAAAAAATCACTAAGGTTGCTAAAAATGATTTAGAAAACTGGGATTTCTAGAACTTTTTATGCAACGGCAACCCGGGCTACAGATTTCTGTAGCTTCTAATTTTACAGATTTACTTTTTTTGTACAATATACAGATAAAGTTTTAATAAGCATACTAATTTCTGCAACTTCCCATCTGAAGAGTTGCAGATTTTTATCTTATTAATATAGATTTAAAAAAAATGATATAGATGTGTGTATTCAATGACAATACTATATGTACTCAATTAATCCTATGTACTCAATTAATGGATAAATTTTAATTAAATTTTGATTAAATGTCCAGAAAAAAATTTCAAAACACTTGATAGTTAAATATTTTTGAAACATTAAAAAAAAATCTATTATCACGAGACTCAAGAAAAAAGGCTTGTTTGTTATAATAATATATAGTAATTCTTTTTGTATGAAAAATCCTCCGTTATTTCCAGTCGCAATTTCTTAAAAGAAGTTGATCAAACAGTAAAATGCTTTGTAACAATTCATTATTTTTAGTTTTTACCATGTAGTTGTTACACATGCAACATCATGTAAAGAAATGTTAATTTTCATTTAAAAACCATTTATTTTTCATTCGTAAAATTTCTACTTTTAAATATTCTAATAAAAGCGCGAGGTTTTTTTAACTAGATAATTTTTTATTTTTATTTGAATTTCCTATGCAAAAAATAATATTTATTCATTGAAATTAACTCCTGCTGCATGAAGAAAAAAATATGAAAAAGTTTCAGATATCGTCTGCCATTCTATCAATTACATGAAATGAAAAGTAAAGAGATTCACAGTAGAATATCAGATAATTGGTACTTATCCAAACTACAAGCATATTTATATCGTAACAATGCAATTGACGATATTTTGTTAGTAGAAATTCATAATAAGCTTTCCTTAAAATGTTATTTTTATTGATTATTGCGGAAGCAGTGCATAGTGACTTCACAAATACTCATTTACGAAGAAAATTTATAGGTACAATAGAAAATTTATTATAAAGAATTAAAAAAAAAAAAATTTATCCTTTACCTTTACAGTTCTTTCAATAATATTATATTCTTTCAATAAAAATATCTGGTTTAAGACCATTAATCAGTAGCTGGTTTTATGTTATGTCAGTAGAAATGTCGCTTAAGACATAGCTATTTAAAAACCAATGTTGAAATTATGTTGGTATTTTTGCAAAAACTCGAGACCAATAATGTGTAGCATTTTATAACTTTTAATTGTACTTTGGAAATATTTTGCGCATGTTTCCGTATAATATCGTAAGAAATTGGCTTAAATATTTACAGGAAGAAGTTATATTAATGATTATATCAGTTAAAATTTAAGGTGTTGGCAGTTCAACTTTTAACTGTTTTTATAATTAAACATATGTCATCAATTTATTTAAAGATTAAGTACAGTTTTTTTACAGTTAAGGGGTCTCAAGACTCTTAACACCAAACATTTTTCTAAATTTTAATTTTTTTAGATGTTAAACACTTACTTTTTCTGAGCATTTTAATGTTATTGTTTCCTTGAAGTTTTTATTGGAACAAAACTTCTGGCTTTTAGATTTATGCCCGCTCAATAGCTAAAACGGTGTTTCTGAAATTTTGAAGTAATTTTTTTTCCAAATGATGTTTTTTTGCCGTAACGAGCATGATATCTAAAAATTATCTCAATTTTTAAAACATACGTTCCATGTTAATCTGTATAATCTGAACCTAAAATTTCCTTTTTATTGTTCAAAAAAATATTTTTTAGTTGATTATATTGATGAAATTTTCAAAACATTGCATTAGCTAAATACAACTTTGTGTTAAAAATGCTTTAAATACAAATTTATTTAGGTTCAAAGTAATTATTACTATCTGACAAATTTATTTAGGTTCAAAGTAATTATTACTATCTGAAGTATAAGTAGAGGCACGCACCAAAAGTTTAATTCTAGTTGCAATATTTATTTTGCAATCGTGCGCGTAATCTATTATAGAAATTTTCTGCTCGTAAAATAAATGACCATTTGGAGCTCCCTGTAAATGCTGACTCTGAATCTTGCAATTTTTTAAATACATAAGATGAAAGAACGTACTTATACCTTTCGTCTCTATAAAATAGAAATTTAAAACCATATATACATCTATATACATTATTATATGCATATTATCGTATATACATTAATATCAATACAGAAAATTGTGTCTTTTTCTTCACTTGAGTCCTGAGACTCCTTAAGGGGACACAATACCATGAAATCGTTTAAAATATTGATTTTCAATTTTAATATTAACTGAAAGCTTCTTTAATTGCAAATGTTTTGACACCTCCTTTTTATCTATACGGCAATTATATTAAGACATATTGTAAATTTTGTTAACAAATCCAGCGCAATGACCCATACAAATGAAAATTTTAAACTGATTTTTCACCTCGTTCATATTTTTATAAATTGCTTGTTCGATAAACACTAAGACTATTTTACTAATTTAGATAGACGTTTGAATTTTTTTTACTTGTTACCAATGAGGTATTTAATATTTTTGTGTATGGATTTAATTTTCTAGTTTATAGTTATTTAAAAAATATATTTAATTTGAGAGTATGTCCAATTTCCTTCATTTTTTGATAGAAACGAGAGAAAAAAAATTCACATTAAATGTAGCATCCCACATATCTAAAAATCACACAGTCTTTTGTAGTATGTTCTAATGAATGTGAAAAAATAATCGAAGCCAAAATATCCATCTTTATAAAAAAGTAGGGATTTAAAAATAGTTAATAAAAAAAATAAATTTTAGTAAAATAGGCTGTTTTACGAAAATTTTTTGTAATTTAATTTTATTTAATTTTTAGTATTAAATAATTCTTCAGCCACATATATTACAATACTATTCAAAATTGAAGAGATGGTTTCAAAAGTACTGTGCCTCCTTAAAAAGAGATTTTCAATAAAATGTAATGTAATTTTCGCAGAATTCCAGTGGGTGATGTATAATTTATTTTACGGTAATTTTTTCTTTCAAACATCAAGAGAAGTATGGATTAAGAATAATACCCATAATCTTTAAAAATTGGTGAGAATATTATTTAGTCCATTTTATTATTCATACTATATGGTTTTTTTATGTACAAAGTAGTGAATTAAATTTTAATCCGATATTAAAAAGGTTTTGAAAATGGTTTTCATGCAAAGACTATTTTAAATATTTTCTAGCAAAATATTTTACAAGTTTTATTTTGCAATGATGATGAGTATCTGTCATAAATTTAAATTCTCTATCAGTGACTTCATGATGCTTTTGTTAGAATGCAATAAGTACACATAAAAGTGTTTGAAAAGCCCCGGGTTTCATGACTCTTTAAATCATCTTTCATTTGCAATTCACAAAATAAAATAAAAAAAAACGAAAAAACATTTAAGAGGCGAACAACACTTAAGAATTTATACAAAAAATGATATTGATGTACCTTTTTCTAAGAAACAATTTTTTAAATAATTTTGGCAGTAATGAATGTACAAACTTTATGGTTCGGGAAAAAATTAAGATGCTTATAAAAATATATCATTTTCTTGGATTCCTATTAAAAAATGTCAAATTGTACTTATATATTTATGTTCTGTAAAACATTCTCAAATATATATAATGTATTTTTGAAAATTTTAATAGAATAAAAACGTTTAGACTCTGAGGAAAATGTATTATGTCCTACTGCAATATATCTGATTTTGAATAGAAAGGACGATTATTTCCCCAATGTCAAATCTCTAACTTATGTAGAATCCCTAATTTTTATAAAGAACACGTGTTACGAATAATTTTCATGCTCCCTTCAATTTCATTATGACTATTTTTTACTTTACTTGAAGAACAAAGAAAAAATTACTATAAAAATTTTTAGAAGAAACTTTTACACTCACTTTTAAAATTAATTAATTTCATAGTCTTATCAAACCTAGACTTTCATTTAAATGCATTAGAAAATTTTATGCATATTCAGACATATTAAACATCAATTTCCGTGTGGAGGAACGTAATTTTTTAAGAGTGAGAATTAAGGGAAATCTGCTATGCAAAATATGTATGGTCAGTAGCATTTGAAATAGTGACAAATGAGAAATTCCTATGCCACTGAAGAAATTATGATTGCCACTTCAGATAATATCTATGTAGGCTTTAAGCTTACGACTTCATTAACACACAATAGGTTTTTAAAGTACAATCGAGAGCACTATTTCTGCCATTTTTACTGTGCAAATAATTTCGTAAAAAACTCTTGCTTTCTTTTTTGGATGATTCAACATTGGGCAATAAAAAAGGAACGTTAATGTAAATTTCGTATTTATATATACAGGGTGAGCACAAACTATATTGGAGATTTCGAGACTGTCTAATATGTGAAATATTAATTGCAATGTATAAAATGAATCTCAGATTAATAGTATTGTATTCTTAAATTTGTGCTTACAGTACACTAAGTGTTTTAAATTACTTTTTACATTAACTATAAAAATCTCTGTTTGGATTGGCCTGAAAGATTATCAGTCCTTTCACCCTCTTTCACCTATTCAGTCTATTGTGTTCTGTTAAAATATGAAGTTTCCATAACCGCCACTTTAAAAATTTGTTCTTTAATTAAAACCGTGGATCAATACGGCATTTGTTTGACTGACATGAACATACACAGATATATTTGTCGGTAACGTATATAAGGATAGGATATTTACAAAGTAAAGAAGGACAGCCGCATCAATTAATAAAAAAAAGGTTAACTTAAAGCATCTCAGTAGCTCACAATCAAGTGACTCCCATGTTCAGCCGTACTTAATAGACCATTATTTTGGTCCAACTAATTTATGTCTATCCTGTATTTTATAATTTTTTTAATCTGAATTCTTAAGAGATAATTAATGAAATGCCTGAAAATAAGCTAAGTATTCTTACTGTCAATGTAGGATTTAAGCTTTGTTTGGCTTATATAAATGATTTTCATACTATATATCGTTGTTTTTAGTCTAAATTAAATATTTAAAATAGTAACAACAAAGCGTTTTTTTATGAGCTAAGAAGTCCAACATTTTGCTTCATATTTTTGTGCAGTATCAAAAAATTTTATCAGTTAATTATACGCGCAATTTTTTATCAAGAAATATTGGCAGTCTCTATTTACACGGATTTTGACATAATTCAGTTTTAAGGAACTTCGTCCCCAAGTAGTCAGGAAAATGAAATCTTGGTCGATGAAATTCATTTATCTAGTCATATATATTTTGCATTCCATCAGTAAATGGCTCATTTAAGGTTATATTAAATATTTTTTTGATAATTTATGTCTTAAATGATATAAATATACGTATATAAATATAAGAGTAAGTTATATGTTTGATTTCTTTACCATTGATTGTTCTAGGGTTGAATTAATTAACAGAAGTAATTAAATTACTTGTTCATTTCATTCCTGGATAGTTATTACATAATGCTGTAAGAATTTGTTGAGGTTTTAAAAATAAATAAAGGTAAGCAGAAAGTGCTTTTGAAACTTTCGCTTTTCTCGACAATCTTACTGTTTTTTTGGTCGAGACAAGCTATAAGAAAACAGTAAAGAAATATTCAAAGGATATGTTTATATATAAGGTACCCTGGGGTAATAACGCCACGTTAAGGTTCTACCAATTTTCACAGTTCAGTTTTAGTTTGTATTTTTCAAACAAATATATGATTTGATACAGCAACGCATTGACTATCTATATAAAAAAATAATTTAACAGATATGTATTCATAAAATGTAATGGCGTGATTTCTTGACCAATGCTATTTGGCGTTATTACCCACCTATATGGGTAATAACGCCATGCAAACAAAACTATGAAATAAGGTGGAATAATTGCATGTAGATTGCCCAATTCTAAAAATACAAACTCTACAAACTTAGAAATTGACAAATTGCATTCTAAGCTATTGAAAATGTTAAATTTTTTGTGAATGTGTAAGAAAAATAAAGGTGTGGTGTGTGTGGGGGGGGGGGGGAGGATGAGGCAAAAGAATATCAGACCGTGAGCTTCTTTTTTGCTTAAAAAGGACCGCTTAAATAGAATTATTAGAAACATTGCACTGTTTTAACTGTGTTTATTTGAATCAGTATTTGGGATGTAGCTCGGCCACTGTAGGGAAACAACCGGGGTATTAATGCCAAGGATTGGCGTTATTACCCCGTTATAGTTATTGCGCTATACATTTCAAATTACAAATTATCTCGAGAAGATATCCAAAATCTTCAACAATATTTTGAAAGTCCATGAAATGTACTACAAATTTATGCAATTAACAAAGTATTTCTGGATAAAAAAATAGTCTTCACATCGCAAATCGTATCTCGCAAATTTTAGATCAAGCGTTAATTTTAGTTGCTTGTAAAAACAATAAGACCTAAAAATGAAACAAATTAACTTGAAGCTGTTTTTTGCGATTTATATGACTCAAAACCCTTCTGCGCAGAGCACATGTGTGTCATTTACCAGATTATTTCATAATTATGCAAAATATTAGCACTTGGCGTTATTACCCCGCCTGTCGTTATTACACCAGACCACCTCATATAAAACGAAATGCTAATTTTATTTATTACATTGATAATTAGTATTTCATAGTAATAACACATTTATAATATATAAACAATCACAGTTTTTACATAATAAAAATATTGTAATATTTTTCGTTAAAATTTTGCATTTACATTCAAATTTATTATTTAAAAAGATTATGAAGAAAATGCTATATATTTTGGTTAATAATACAACTCCAATTGAGACAAACTTTGAATATCAACTTATATATGTGGTTTTAACTTACACTTGTCCTGTGAAACAACCCCCAAATTATCAATTATTTTCACTGTTAAAAAAATCTACGAAAAATGAGAAACTTGCATTTTTCTGGCCTTTTTACTTTCTTCTTTATAAAGAAACAAGAGGCGCAATCGAATTTTTTTTTTACTTTGGTTTTCAACGGATTTTCGCGTTTTATGGGTCAGAAATCCCGAAAAATATTTTTATAAAAAATGTCTACTTGTAAAATCTACATCTGCTTTCTATCATCAAAATGTGTATAATGTTATGCCCATATGTCTAAACCACAATTTATATGCATGTTTTTGGCTATCACCAGGAAGTCGCATGTGAATTTGTGAATAATACTCTGGAAGAAGGTGCTGTAATAGTGATTTGTCTACCCCTTTCAATATTATATCATTGAAAAATGTTTGAAGTTATACGTAGAATGGATGTCAGGTCTCAGTTAAATAGAGACAATTTCTTTTTCTACTTCATATATTCATGCAGGGATGGACAAATCGCATTCAGCTAAGCCGGCGAATTTCAAGCTGGTAAACCGCAACAGAAAAATGAAAAATATTGATTTTATAAAATTTTATAATCGAGATTAACTCGTCTTTTGCCATTTATTAAAATGAAGCAAAAGCTTAAGATGAAAATCGATGTTGATGTATCTTTAAAGCAGTAATATTGAAGGATTAACATGCATAACAACTTTCTGAAACATAAATATGTATGGAAAAGTAGAAAATTCTGGGATTATCATATCGGACTAGTTTTAATTGCAATTGTATCATAGATAATTGCATGATGTGCTCAAGTGTGAGTAATCATTTCTATTTAAAAACCTTTGATATATAGCAATATAATCTCGCAATAATCCAGTTTACACATAGGGAAAATTAGGTATGGATGGTACATCTGCAATAATGCATAAACTAAGTTTATTTTTAATTTATGCCCTTAGGAAAATGGCTTTTAGAATTCTATAGAAATAGTTTTATAGAATCCTATAGAATTATGGCCCATTTTTCTATAAGCTATAGAAATAACTGTAGAAGTTGAACAGAAATTTCTATTAGAAATTTCTATTAAACTTCTATTAAACACTTTCTCTCTTTAGATATTTCTATTAAACTTTTACAAGTATTTCTATAGCTTTTAAACTATCAGGTAACCAAGAAAGTTCGTGCGGTTTTTGAGAACAGCTACTTTTGTTGCGTATGCGTGGTCATACTGATTCTGAAGACGTCATTTCTGTACATTGACTTTAAATTACAATCAGTAGAGAGTTGTTTAACGTATCTCACGTTTCGCGATCAGTTTTGTAGGAAATACAATCGTTGACAAAGCAGATTTTGAGGCCTATTTTGCTCTACGAGTTCAAATTAGGAAACAAATCTGCAGAGACCGCTAGAAGAATATGCACCGTGTTTAGAGAGACTTCAGTGAGTGAGCGGACCGCTCAAAAGTGGTTCAGCAGATTTTCGTCCGGAGACGAGAGCCTAGAAGACAAGCCCCGTGTTGTTTGTCCATCCATCTTAGACCAAGTTCAGCAGGAAGAGGAAATCAAACAGAATCCTGATCTAACATGCCAGGAGCTTGCGCAAAGGTTTGGAGTATCTGACGAAACCACCCGATCGCATCTTCATAGCCTTGGGATGTCGTGGAAACTTGATAAATGGGTTCCTCATGTCCGGTCCGAGAAAACAAGCTCCAACGATTGAACATCTGCTTGTCATTGCTGTCGCGCAACAGCAAAGCCTCTTTCCTGGATCAGGTATTAACATGTGACGAGAAATGGGTAATGTATGATAACCAAAAGAGAAAACATCATTGGTCGACTTCTGGTTCTGTCTCATAGGTTGCTAAATCGGACAACCATCAAAAAGAAAAAAAAAAAAAAAAGATAATGCTATGTATTTGGTGGACTAGCGCTGGTATGATGTCACTATGATTTCTTAGAAAGCGGGAAAACAATCACAGCCGAATTTTACTCGTCGCAGTTGAAAAGGGTTTCAACTGCTTTGCTCGAAAAGTAGCCAGCGCTGGTCAACAGGACAGGAGTTCTCCTCCACGATAACGCCAGACCTCATACGGCCAAAGCGACCAGGGACGTGATGAAAACATTCGGCTGGGAAGTTTTGCTTCACCCACCTTACTCCCCGGACATCGCCCCATCGGACTATTACTTGTTTTTCGCCATGGATAATCACCTGTGGGAACAGCAGTTCCAAACCCAAGATGATGTCACAAAAACTATAACTTAGTTTTTGGACTCTAAACCAAAAGATTTTTGCAAAAAGGATATTTATAGACTTGTGTCTCGTTGGGAACATGTAATTGAAGCTAATGGTGATTATTTCATAGAATAAAATAAGTGTTTGAGATTTTTGTGGGTCATTTTTTATGTCTGATGAAAACCGCACGAACTTTCTTGGTTACCTGATAGCTTACAGAAAAACGGGCCATAATTTTATAGGATTCTATAAATTTTTTTTTATAGAATTCGAAAAGATATTTTGATAATCAAGACACAACTGTAAAACTACATCCATCAAAATTAATTGGCGGTGCTAATCGGGCACAAGAATATTTTTCATTTGATTTAGATTTTACAAAGTATAATATAATATAAAATGTATGTTGTTATTTAAGATAAAGTTTATAAATTTAAATTTCACACTATTTTTTTTCACCACAGTTTTGAAAATTAAATATAAATTTTCTTTTTTATATTTTGATCATTCTAATCGAATTTTTCTTTCACGTAACTTTTGGAAACAAACGCAGATTTAACAAAATATCAATATTAAAGCTAACTTTTTGAAGTGAATAAGATAAACAATTATGTAAGGTCAATTACGTAAGGTTATCAAATAAAAATTCTTATACCAATACTTTTTATAGCGACTATTTTATGAATCGTTAAACATGAATGGAAAATTCCGCAAGACGCTTAAATGGGGGGGGGGGGGAGGGGGCGAGGATGTGTCCCATTCCTCCCTCACATGAGGGAGGGATAAGACATTATCCTTGTTAATTTAATTGGTTTATTAATCTACAATTTCAAGTCTTATCATCAAATTTACATGTATTTTAAATGTATTAAAATGTTTCAAAATGTTAGTCTGAAAATTTCTATTTTATACTAGCGAAACATAATTTGTAAAATATGTTTTAGTTAAAATTGTTATATCCCTCCCTAAACTCCCCTAATATATTTGATTTCATTAGAAATCGTTAAATTGTGTACACATACATTTCGGAGGAAATGAAACTCCAGTAAACGTTGGATAAGTAAGTACATATGACGAATTAAAAAAAAATATTTTTTTTCTAATTGGTAAGTATGAGTTGTAATTTTTTAACTGAGTGAAAAATTATCTGTGACTTATTCTGTAGAATATTTCAGATAACACGACTAGAAGGTATTATCAATAAGCTTTTCCGTGTGATTTGTGTACACCTTGTTTGTCCGGTTCATTTCGACAGCTCAGTTGGCAGAGTATTGAGAGTTTAATCCAAAACATCCTGTTTCGAATCTTGGCCCGCACACTTTTTAACTTAATTGGGAAAATTACACTTCACGAGATTTATTTACAGATTAACATAACTGTATTAAAATCAATAATATGCATTTTTGTATCGTAAATTCCATTAGATCCCCACCACCTGAGACATTTTCTTCCAAAGCTTTTCTTATAAAAAGGAATTGGGTACCAATTTAATTTTAATTTTTTATGAATTTGAAGCATATTACATGCATCAAAACCATCATAACATAAAAATACATCAAAATCGAATAGGTACTCTTTGTTTCGTTCTGTGTAGAACTAAGTAGATAAAATATTTAAAAAAAACTGCAAAATGATAGCCAAATTTTGTCACCAGAAAATGAATGGTTTTAAGACTGCAGTGTACTTAAACATCATACAAAGTGAATAGATATAATAAATATATTTTTCAATGTTATATATTTAAAAACAATAGTACAAAATCCTCCAGGAAACTTCTTTGAAAGGGACTGCTTTCATACTCTTATCAATCTAAACCCCTTTCATATTATGTAACAAACTATTCTAATATACAATTTAATTTATTAAGAATTATTGATTGAATTCTATGTATAAGTTTCTATAGAAGTTAAATGCGAATTATCTTTAGCCCTATTTTAATTTCAATGTAAGATCGAGATTGCGTAGTATATCTTCTCAAGAATGATTCTTGAACATTTTTTAACGAACATTGGTGATTGTATCGTGGAAACCTTCACGGCAAACAAACATTCTAGCAAACATTTCAGCATTTAATTAAGACTTCACTAATTATAGGTTTGCTGTATTTAATTAAACTTAAGCTTATTAACGGCGTCGTTCTTTGGTGTCATCAATGTCTGCGAGTTTTGTGTTTGGAAATAATTGGCAATATTTGAAGAAGAAAAATTATTTCGTTAAATGCATGAAATTTATTGCATTTGTATATAGTTTAAAAAAATTTCTAAATTTTTAGCAAATTTTCATTAGATTTTCGCTTATTTTTTACTTAAATCGTCACAAGTTTTTAGTAAGAATGCAGCAGCTATTTTGAGTATTTTATTCATATACTAAATAACCTTCAGTAAATAAGTCTCATATTCAAAATATGTGTACTCACTATTTATAATTTATGAAAACAATTACAAATAAAATCGACAAAATACAATTACATAAGATTGATTAAACACACTGTGGTATCCTTTTGTACACGATGATTAAACAGATCGGGAAGTGGAAACATTTTAAAGAGGATCGGATACACTACGAATATTCAAGTTTGATATTTGTAGCGAATTCCTGACTATTCATATCTTCATATACAAATCATTTCTTGACTAGCTAGTCATTTTTTTCATCCAGTGCTTAAACTAATATACAAGTTATATGCAGATTTTTTAAATACGCCATACTATATGGATGATTAATTTTTTAATTGCAATTTTTGTCCTTTAAACAAATGTGACAAAATATTTTCGTACTGGATATATACAGATTGGTTTGCGTTATATATAACTCTAAAAGAAATAATACAGGCTCATACTTATATTTATCGACAAGGGTATTTTTAAATATAGGGGAGACTGGGACACATGTGAACAGTTCACATAAATAGAGCTTTTTCTCATAACTGGGTTAATTTTTATAAACAAAAACTACCGAATATAGTAAACAGAGCTTTCTTTTACATATGGTATTGTTTTAGAATAATTTTTAAATTCTTCTTACTTTTTTAAATAGTTTTAAAAGTTTAGAAAAATGTTCACATGTGCCCCTCTAGCGGGGTAGTTGTGAACACCCGTCAGGCACATGTAGACGCAGGGATAAAAATATCCTTTGACATGCTCATTATTCTGTTATTTATTTGTGTCATTATTTCTTGTTATGTGTTGAATTCACTATAAAGAAAATAGAATGTATAAATTTCTGTAGTTTTTGTGTGATATGTTTAAGCACAAGATTATAAAATGTAAATAAGTATATTTAGGGGGGGGGGAGGATTAGATGACTGATTAAACTTGACTAAAATGAAAAATAAAGACGTATATTTGAAAAAAAAAATAAAGATTTTAAATGTCACTCAGAGGTTTTTGTTTCGGTAAGATTTTAGGGAGGGGGGGGGGGGCATTTCTATAATATTTATCAGAAATCTGCCGAAATATGAAAGATTCCCACTCCTGTATTTATTTTATTTACTTCTAAATTAACGATAAAAAATGTTTTTTTAATCATTTTTTTAAAATCTAGATTACGAGGTCCCTTTCCCAAATTTAACCACTTTTGCTCTGGAAGGAGGGGGGGGGGGGGTGTTTACAGTCGAGATTTTATAATAGCAATCGGTTTTAAAAATTCTACTTTATTAAAATATTACTGATATCTTATCTCCATTAATCATCATATACATAGCTATTTTAGAGTGAAAGAAAGTCATCGTTGCAAGTTTGGAAGAATTGAAATAGAAATAATTGACAAGTTGTTTAAAGTAATACTTTTTGTAATAACAATGTATAAAATATACTGTTTTAAACCGTTTAGTAAAATATTGCATAGCATTATTGTATTTTAGAAACTATTAATTTCACTTAAATTAAAAACGAACGTAGCTTGTTTCTCTTTATGTACTTGTTGACAGATGTTTTTGTGGAAAGTTTCAACACAAAATCAAATGTTGTATGACCATAAGCGTTTTATTTCAGGAAAGTTATACATATTGGAGCTAACATTACTTATCATAAAGTTAATTGAAAGGAACAGAGTCACAAAATGATTTTTGGGGCACTTATGAACTGTTCATATCTGCCCCCAACTAGTCTGTTCACAAGTGATCACATGGCCACTAGAGTTAAATTGACAAATCATTAACATTTCTCAACTTTATTTTTATCAAAAATATTTATTAGTATTCATAGTATATATTAAAATATTAAAATTCAAAAGAAACAATAAATAAATAAAATTATTTAGCAAGTTGGAACTGAGATTTTATTTTTGAGACCTATAAACAGTGTTTTCACTACTGAATAAAAGCAAAATGTCAGAGAGCTTCAAAATTTTTTTACCATATGACTACAGGTGCTGTTACCGTTGGTAGTTTTCTTTAAAATAAAACAACATATAATAACTAGTGAAAAATTGTGATGTTCACATCTGCCCCAAGTTCACTTGTGCCCCAGTCTCCCCTACATATGATTATTCAAGCATATTATACATTCCTTTATAATACATTTGAACTTAAAAAATACGAGCAGGTTCACATTCTGATCTTTCAATACATTTTTTAGATAGACTATAAAACCGAACATCACCCATACTCAACCATTTTCTCACCGTGGTTGCACACACTTAAGCCTTTAAGACCTGACCTACACATTTGTGTAGTGAATCCTAATTAAAAAGAAAAAACATTTTCCTGTTTTTATGCAATTTGAAGTCAAGCTTGAACCCACAGAATTGTGCGGATCCTCCATTGGCATAATCTGGCAACGGGTGTTTAAAAAATAAATCTTTTTTCAATTAAATATAATCCTATTAAATAGGGGAAACCTCCAAAACATTTCATTTCTATCAAAAATCTTCCGGTCTTAAAAGGCTGCAAAAAGGTGAGTATAATAGTAAAATAGTAAGAGTAATAAAGTAAAGGAAGATAAAAGAGTGACTATTATCAGTATGACTGAACGCTTGTCTCGGAAAAAGATACCAAAAAATTTTATTATTTCTTTTTCCAAAGAATAAATTTTGTGGTAGCTTTCTATTCAAAATGCTCTATAAATAGACATCGAAACTTGTTGTTTGTAAATAGCAATGTAAACATTTTGCATGAAAATAATTTGGGCATTAATGGTTTAATTGAAGAAATACACAGTGCGAAGTTAACTTATTTGAAATAAAACTTGATTAGTATTGTAATTTATGTAATGTACACAATACTGCATCACGAATAGGATAACATAGAAAGACCCTTTTATTGAGAAAGCGGCATTTATGTTGTTTTAACATCATTTTCTTTATAAATAACAAGCCAGTTTTTGTTTTACGATAAAAATATAACAAACAACAGGAAAAATTTTTAATACTTTTTTTTGGCCCATCCCAATTAATTTTATAAATACGGATTTATATTTAATTATTCAGGCCACACATATAAGATTTCTGGGCACGTGCGACCAGCGAACGGCTGGTGTATATTAAAGAGTATCTGTGACATGCAGAAATTTTTCAACCGTCATACCGTGTGTCTGCTTCTTTGGCAGTATATTTGGCAGGTTAGTTGAATCGCGTTACGATGTTTCTCTTTGCTGTTGTTACTAATCATTTATCATCCTTCAGAGCCCTGGTTAAATTTACAGAATATTTCAGTAGTTCAGGAGTCAACATGGTGGATTGATGTACTGTATTTTGTAAGTTTGTTCAAGCATTGTAAAATGTTAGTCTTTTTCCTTGTTTCATATTATTTGTCATCTGTCTTTAGTTTGAAATTCTACAAAGGAATTTCAAACATCTTTTCAGTAGTTTTAAACGCATCATTGTGTTTTTAAAAGTAACTCTCTAAGGGTTTTTCAAGCTGAAATTATTTGGCAAGTGCAATAATGTTTTGTACTTTGTCTCGTTACCAGTCATTTATAATCTGTCCTCGGACGTGACTTGCTAATTATACATCTACTATTTTTTTAACACATGCAAGGAAAATTGCACTAAAATAAGATCATGAACATAATCGCTGTTTCTTAGTGTCAAGGTAGAAACGATGATAGTCCACTTATTTGTAATAATTGAGAAGAGAAGTTCCATTAATTACCGTAATTTCGGGTGTATAAGCCGCGGATCAAACAATTATTTTTGGACCCAGAAATCTCATTTCTAGTGATTGAAGACAAATATTTACGGCGATCTAACTAGTTATATTTGTTTCTTAAAAAATTCTCGGTCAAAAAATAATTGTTTGATCTGCGGCTTATACACCCGAAATTACAGTAGCTAGAATAACGATTAGAAGGATATTTTTTGAACTTATGATTGAAACAAAGATCATTTGAGAAATGCCACTGAAGACAAGTATAAATGAAGATGAACGATGGATATTCTTTTAAAATAGTTATTGGTATAAACAGAAAAAACAATGAAAGTAGAAGCTGATTAAAGAAAAAACTGTAGGTAACTGGAGTTGAGTTGTCTGTTACTTTTTTAGTTTTCCTTCTTACGCTTGAATTCTATCATCAATAATGAGCCGATGATATGCTCAGACATAAGCAATCATAAACACTAAAAAATTATCTTGCCAAAAAATTTAAATATTATCTCGTATTTTATTTTACATTTTAAACATTTCGAACAAAATTATTTGATTGATGCCTGAATAAACAGTACGGAATAAATTGCTGAAGTTGCAGTTAATGAAAAAAATAGGTATTTTTGATGTTTGCATTTTTTAAATTCTTATAATGTATAGAATAAACCCCTAGAATGGGTAGGTAAATATTGAAATACATATATAGTTGAAAGCAAGCGCGGACTGGCTGAAAAAAATATATGCATGGAAACCAGTGAAATACAATTGCACGGTTGCAGATTTTTTTAAAAATAAATCATAATGATGAATGAATGATAATGAAAATAATAATGATATTCCTTCTGAATAAAAGATATTGCTTGTTTCAGATGACTTTAACAAGCTATGCATTACACTGCGATAAGTCATCAGCGTATTGATGTTTTGAAGATATGAAGATGCATAACTGCGTGTGCATATCCAACTGACAAAATCTCCATCAATTTTATAATTATTGAATAGTAAAAATACTTATTTATATTAAATAAATCTGAAAAATAAGTAGATAAATTCAGTTTTTGCGTCACTTTATTCTTTCCGTGAAGGAAAAAAATCTCGAAGATGACCTACTTTTTGAGCTTATAAATGATATCTTCTTGTTAAGAATTTATATGTCTACTATTCAAATTTCTGATATATTGAGTCCGTGGCTGGCTTGTGTGGTGCATAAGTCTTCTGTATATTTCAAGCGAAACAAAAAATTGTGTGCTACTTATATATGTTTTTATTTATTTTTTTATGTACAAATTTTCTGGTTTATTAAAAAATTAGTACTTCATTTTAAAAATTGTGATATACATACTGAAAACTATTGCAAAGCGACAAAATATTAAACAAAAATCATTTAAAGAATTCCGTATCCTTTTAAAAATTATAGTTTTTATTTGCATATTTTTACAACTGACATATTATTAAAGGAATTTCAAAATGGAAATGATCTAATCAAGCAAAAATATAATTTTGAAAATAAAGTTTGTAAAATATTATTCTTTAAAGAAAATTTAACTCGCAAACTTGCTACGCCCCCTCTAGGTAATGCATTGACGTCCCCTCTAGATAATGCATCTTTGACGGAATGCCTAAGCTTACACTTTTAATAAAAATGTGAAACGGCGCCTTTATTGGAATCTACAACAGTTTACTTAATTATAGAAATAAGGCACATACCTCTCGAGTTTACTGATACGATACTATAACCTTACAGTGTATTATAACACAAGCAAGGACGTAAGTTGTGTTCTGTTTTGTGAAAAAGAATTGTTAGAAGCAGTAAGTCTCAAATTTTCGTTTGCCTGAATGTGAGAGTTAACTAAATTTGAATCGACATTTGTAAGATTTCTATTATTTTATTAATTTTTGTTGCTGTGTTGCGATCTTGAATTTATGTGTTACCCGTAGAAGACATGTACTTTTATTTCTCGAATTTTAATAAAAATGATACAACATATGAATTTGGAATAAAAAATCATTCATTTATGGTCATAAGTCTGTTAAGACCATTTTAAAACGAACGCCATTTCTCCTACAATTTTGAAGACTTATATTTTGTTGCGTTTCCTTTTTTAGAAATGTTCTGCGTAAGGTTCAAATTTTCAAAATGTTCATCAGACTGAATGATATTAAGTGAAAGTCATGAATACCGAAAAAATGGCCATTAACAATGTACTTTTAAGTACATAATTTTAAATATTTTTCATACCAGAAAATTTATTATGTATCTGTGTTTTTTTAACTTCAGGTTATCGACCGGAACACAATTGCTTTCATTTCTGACTTGAATTTTTGGTTTGAAACATATTTAACCTGGGTTAAATTAACCCACATTTTACGTTAGAATATTGAAAAGTTTTGAAAGTATATATTAGATCATTCAGAAAATTCTGCGAGTGAAATCCACAATTGTCACATTTTCATCGTAATTTTCGGTATAAAATTTTGTTTTTATAATGTACGTAACTAAAACTTTTACTTCTTTTGTAATAAATTTGTACATAATTTCCGTTCAATTTATATTCCAAATTAATATTCAATTATTTAAAAATTATCTCAACCCAAGTATAAAGCAGAATTTTCCGGATGACCCATACTAAAGTAAATTGATTAATACAATTCGGTACAAAATCACTGCTAGATAATATGGCATATGATTATACACACATGTATATATATCTATACTATATAAACGTACATATAAACGTATATATATAAACGTATATATACAAGTAAATATTTATATATAATACTGTTGGAAGTGTGTGATGTATTTCATTTAAGCCTTTTCACAAGGTGCATTTTTTTACGTAAAAGTGCTTTGCTCCTATTTGAAATGAATTATGATGCGCAAAACCAATTTTTTCCTATTGAAGTATTTATCTCAGTTAGAGATTAGATCATTTTTATAATTTTCATAAAAAATATTCATTATGTTTTCTCATATTGCATTCGTCTTTACGTGCATTTCGGTTCTGTTTTACTCTAATATAGCTCTGATCCTTTATTAAATCTTACAAGACAATAGGTATTTAATCATCTTGGTGTTTAATCATTTCTCTCGATACTGAATCTGTATTAAGGGGTAGAACTGGATGTATTGTTGATTAGGTAAATAAGGGTAAGATGATTCCTATCATAAAGTATCTGCCTATAGATCAGCTATTTTTGAAAATAGTTATTTATAATGTATTGATAAGTGTTTTAAAATTAATATAAATAGGAAAACCGAGGCTACATATAAAATGATTTACTCTTAGAACTTTAATTAGAATTAATGAATTTGCTTTCTGGAAAATTAAGCCAATACCATATTTTTTTTTGTTTATATTGTTTGAGCTTTGACATCTGTGGTATACTCTGACTAATGATAGAAAATAAAGTTATCGTAGTATAGCATTATATATTTTAAATACATTCAATAATATATAAATAATGGAAGTTAAAATCAAGAAGGATACCGTATTAAACACGTACAAAACATGGAAATTTAATAAAATTTAAATGAATAAATAAAAGGCTGTTTTAAGAAACAATGTTATAAAACGACTATTCCACAATCGCCTTTTAAAGCAATTTTTGTTCCTATAAATCAGCATTTTTTAAAGTGTGATTCTCAAGGCCTGCCGTAGTGATACATTTAAATTTCAAAAAAGATTTTTTTAAAGTTTAAATGAATAACATATTACATATTACAGATGTAAATCTGTATGCTTTCAGAGCAATGAAATACGGGGACCCCGATTTCAAAATTAAATTTCTCTATTCCAACTTTATTTACCCTGAATGGGTCTAATAGACCCAGTCCTATAATGCGTTCCATTCGATTCAAACAAGAAAATTTTTTATAAAGTAAATTAAATAAATAACGCAAACATTTAAGTTAAATAAGTATGTTAAATGGTTTTCTGATAATGATTCTGGTGCGAAATAAAAATTCTGGTGCGAAATATTTTAATCAAGTTTGAGTAAAATTTCAACAGGGTAGGAAGGTTAAAGTTTCCGTAATTTTTATATGATTTCGGAAAAAGGCTAATTTACTATCGTCTTCTAAATAATTTTTTGTTAATTCATATAAATTCTTTGAAAAAATTTAGAATGTTATTTTGGAAATTGAATTATGATATCCGTGCTTTAAATAATTTTTAGGATGATAATACTGTATTTTCAATATCGCAGGAAGTGTAAAAACTGGTGCGAAACCTGTTAGCCATAAACATTTCTCAATATCTATGTTCACAATAAATAGAAATATTAAATATCCGAATGTAAAATTTCTTTCGAAAATGCATCGTTCACAATATCTGTAGAATATATTTTATACAATTTTGTAAAACGGATGTTTTACAGTCCCCTTATTTACTTATTTATTTATTTATTTACTATACAGCAAAAAATTGAAAAAGCAAAGTGAAATAGCATGTTTAAGATGCAAATTGAGTTATAAAGTATTCTGCTGCTGAATAATTTTAAGACGACAAATCTAAATCTTCAGAATCATAGCAAGAAAAAAAAGACTAAGATGAGATCTGTTATTTACAAACCTTACTCTATATACGAACTTTATACAAACAGAAAGTATTAAATTTCAGAATGGGAAACTTCGTTTGAAGATGTATTTCAACAAAATTTATCTTTAGAGCCTTTTTAAAAGTAATATTTTTGTTTTCAAAATGTCAGAGTTCAGTTACATTTCAAAACCGTTTAAATCTATTAAATTGCACCTTAATTTATGTTTTCTCTGCAATTTAGCTAAATAAATGTTTAATTTTATGTATTTTCTAATTCTCATTCTTTTTTAATCACGAAAATAATAATATCGACAGTAATATTTCAGAATATATATATATTTATTTAAAGCATTACGTCAAATTAAAAAAGGCATATTGTAGTTTGTTGTATAGAATGTTTTAATTCAATAAGATTATTTTAATGAACAGTAATTGATGATTCGTAAATTTAGTTATTCAATTAAATAATAGGAATTACTGTAATGTAAACAGAATAATTAAAGACTGCAGCAATATGTAAAGATTTTGAAATTCTGCGAATCACAAAAATAGATTGTCCTAGGGCATGAAAAAAATATTTATTTTAACTAAATATAATTAACATTCTGCCTTTTTAAATTTAATTAAATCCGTATTATATAGAGTTCTAAATTTTGTGAAAGATAGTTAAAATAAAATAAATCTGTATCTCTTATTAATGTAATTTCAATGTTTAACTGAAAATTTTAGCTGATCTTTACAAGATTTTTTTAATACTACCAGAGCAGAATGAAGTAGTAAAATAATATTTTTAAAAATATTACTATAGATTTTCAGTCAATTTTTTTTTATTTATCATTTTTTGACATTTGGGGATTATACTTTGTTGAAATCGTGTGACAAATATAATACAGAGTCCACCCTAATATTTAAAAGGCAATATAGTTATTCTCCCGATAATACTTTCTTTTTGTCTTATTTATTAAAAAAATGCATGAAAAAAATATCATTAATGTTTATTTCGTTCTTCTGAGTTGACAAAATGAACACTATTTTAACAAAGTAATGATTTAAATGTTGTTTAATACTTGTGATTGTTACAGATGTTGAACTACTTTCACATTGTAAAAATTAAAAAAAGACGAAAAGATCATTAAGTATTTTCTTCTAACCTGCTCATACAGATGAAAATTATGCGATAAACCTGCACTTCCCAAAGATTATTTTAATGCGACCCACTTTAAAATTTAAATCCCCCCTCCCCCGACTCATGTATATTATTCATTATTATTATTACGAATATATAACATTGCCACGTATAATAATGTACAATAACCTCTTCCACGTTTCCAAATATTTCGAAAAACCCTCGTTTTATGTAGAAACTTCAGAAAAAATATATTTTCGAGATTTTAAGAAGCATTTATCAAGAAATGCCTTTTTTGATGTCATTGGTTTTTGGGAATCTTTCCGAACAATTTATAGTGGATTATTTGTTTTCTTAAATTTGAGCAAAATTTTGATTTTTTTTGCGATAGTTAACCATGTTATTCGTAAACACATTCATGCGATAAAACTTCTCATATAACTCAAATTATTATTTGTAGAATTTAATTTTTTTTACATTTAAATAAACATATATACCTAAATTGTAATTTTGATTCGCCATTTTTAAACATAATAATTAAAAAAATATTTCAAATAGAAATTTAAAAAAAAAAATGTTTTCTCTTCTGATGAAGATAGGAACATAATTTAAATGTCTTTTTCAAACAGTAAAAAAAAAAAAAAAAAAAAAAAAAAAAAAAAAAAAAAAAAAAAAAAAAAAAAAACAGAAATTTTTAGTGCAATAATTTTTTTAATAGAAAATTTGAAGATTTTTGTGTTTTGGACCCCTTAAATCCGGAAAATATATTACTTTACAGGGTTTCTAGGTATATAAATATTATGGAAGATTCAGAAGAAGGTATTGTACATTTTCTTTTAGAGTTATATTTTACTAGTTTAACTTTCAACCAGAGGGATTGGCGTACAGAATATGTTAACGAGAATTAAATTATAAAATTTGAATATAATTAATTTGTTAATTTTTTTCTTTTTTATTTAATATCTTTTTAATATGGCTCTCGAGCAGATTAATGTAATAAACTACTAAATATATGTGAAAATTTGAAGTAGAGGATGGGGAAATGAGCTGGTTTATTGCAGACGCCTCCCCTCACTACACACTTACAGCGCAAACGATTACAATCGAAATAATATAAAACATATATATTTCGTTTATATAATTTAGACTATGCAAAAGAATAACTTTGCGTAGTAATACCTTTTAGTATATAAACATGTATGCTTATTAATGGATTTATATGAATGATACAAATTAAATGTAAATGGAATTTGTAGCATTGTTTTGCACCAAAGAAAATATCTGCTATGGTATTGAAACTCATTTTTAGCATCAAGCCGTTTTCTACGCAAAGTGAAATAAAATACAAAATTATTTCTCGATTATACTTTTCGCAAAATAGTTTTTCTCCATTCATAACATTTTACTTTAAAGTTGTAACGTATATTTTTGTTATAATATTGCTTCAACAGATTTAATTTGATACTTTTGATAATCAGAACAATTGTTCCGCGATAGTTTGAGAACTTCTATAAACTATGTGAATTGCAAAAGTGTTGTTTATAGTTAAATAGCTAATTTAATAATTCAATAGTTTTGATCAAAAGTAAAGCTTGCCGTGAGACAAAGCTAAGCTATTGTTATGAGTAATGAAAGACGAAGTTTTAACTTTATTTGGTGACGCAAAAGTATAAATTATGAACTAGGAATGTTATATGCTTTATAGTGATATTTTATGTGAATTTGCAAAATATGAATAAAATAATCATCGTTATAATGAGTATCATAAAAAATCATAAAATGCTAAATAATCGTCTATTCTTTAATAATGCTGAAAATAAAAATTTGAACGAAAGGTCTGTTTTAAATACATGTAAAGCTTGTCATTAATAAAGAAATAATATCTATTAGTTTATACTACTACTGTTTTTTAAAACAATAAAAGATAAACGTAAGTTCAAAACGCCTATACATTTCTTAAGAGAAATAAGTAAGTAGATAATTTCGCTTGAAATGAAGTATTTTCAGATACTTCATAGAATTCAGAAAAGTCTTAACAAGCTTTAACAATTCAAAGGAAATTTAATGATTGAATTTGAATTCTAAAATTTTGAATTAAATTCAATCTTATTAGATCTACAGGCAAAATAGTATTGGGATAATATTATTTATATTCGGAATACATCTTAGCAATATTTCTGCAACAATGGCGTTTCATTGCCATTGTTCATATTTTATGTGAAAATTCAAATTTAATCACTAGGTATTTCACTGGAAGTATTTCCGATGATTGAAATGTTGGCGCACTCGACAACTTCGGCTATAACTCCCGTAACAAATGAGTTAACTTAAACCAGGTTAAACATGTTTCCAACCACAATTATTTTAAATAAATTATATCACTCAAGTTGTAAATGGAAACTGGAAATTACATAGCTAATTACATACCTAAAATATTTTCTGGTAAAAATCTGTTTGACCGCATTTAAATAAACACACATTATACGGAAGTTATGTCCAAAGTTTGCAAGTATGCGCAATATATTCATTACAATCAATGTAACTGATATTTGTTTATTTCTAGGGAATAATCTGGAAGGGTGCATTATAAATAATAATACTGAATAACCCTATATCTTGTAATAATGTTCGAAATAACACAGGACAAGAATGAAAAAAAATTATTTATAAGTAAAGTTTTTGATACTTTTTTGGATACTGACTTCGAGAAAAGTAATAAACAATTTCTAAAGTTTAAAACTTTTTCATCACAAATCTTTCCAAATTTCATGAATTTTGTACATTTAGAAGCCAGAAAATATTGTTTATGTAGGTGTGATAAATATTATTATAATTATTAAAAGAATAAATTGGTGTATTAAAATTCAAACAAGGAAGAGATAAACTGATATTTTATATTTTTTTGTGAGAGTAAGGTTGAGTTGCAATAAAAGACGTGCAAACTTTTAAATTTATATTTTTATTCAGTAAATACATGAATGAAGATACAAATGTAATCATAGTAAATAAAAAAAAAAAAAAAAAAAAAAAAAAAAAAAAAAAAAAACGTAAAATAAGATACAAATATAAACTTGCAATCGCTATATGAAATTTTTACGTGATGAAAAAATGATTTTTATTTTAAAATCACATCATAAACAATATCAAAATCAGTCATTAAAATTAAAAGAATTTTCGATTTACTTTTCGAAGTCGTGTAATTTGAATTAACAAATTATTGTAAATTTGTGCAATGCGTTCATAGTGTAAATTTAAGTATCAATTTAACTGTTCTGTTAGTAAAAAGCAAAACTAAATTGAAATCCCCTATGCATTTCTGAACAAAAAATAAACAAATAACTCTAAATGAATTTCCTTTAGTAGTTGGTTAAATAAAAACCTCAAGAATTCAAAGCGAAAATAATGATTGACATTTTATCGTTAATGAGTCGTCCAAGTATAAAAGGAGAAGAAGCACGTTTTATTAGATAATTATTCTTATTTCAAGACTCTGTTCCCAAAAATCGATATCACGAGCTAAGATTATCTTTCACAAAATATTTAATTCTCATGGAAAAGAAATATTGCTTTAATATGTAATAAATTGAAACAAGTAAATGTTGAGGATGTTTACCAACACCAGAATATTTTACAGCAAAATTGTAAATATTTTCTCACAATTCACTGCACTCCATGTAAAAACTAATTAATGAAAGTATTGGTGAAGTTAGAATAGGACATTTTATTTACTACGAAACAATATATCAGGCGGCGTGCAATTTTCGAACATAATCGGTACCTTAAATGTGTTTAAAAGTTAAAATGTTTAAAAGTAGAGGACAACCTATAACTATCCATTAGACGAGATGTATGACTTAATTGACATCTTTTTGATTAAACTATTCTTATTATTCTACATTATAATACCTAGTATAAATTATAAATATAGAAAAAAATATGAAACAACCTGAATGTAATAAAAAGCGAAAGTATAATATTACTTTCTTCCATCTTTACAAGAAGAAAGTATTAGATTCGTGAAGATTTCGACTTCCGGTTTTTGATGGATTTACACGTTTTAGAGGGTCCTAAACACGATTTGATGTTTTTTAGGAAATTCCTGTCTGTCACTCTGTGAATCTGTATGTGACAAAAATTTTGTGGGCGCTGTGTTTCAAGAACTAATGCACAGAATTTCACAAACCTTTAGATTCTGTTAACCTTAATATAAATTGGAGCAGTTGGTGAATATAGCTCAACAAGGGGCGCTTCTGTGCTCCATTAATCGCGATTTTCACTATAGTTCTATTGCAAGTACTAATGGAGGGATTTTCATAAAATTTTAGATTCAGTTAGCCCTTGATATAATTTAGTGGTGATTACGTTTTGGTGCAAATTGCTCAAGAGTTGGCGCTGCTATACTGCATTATTCTCATGATTGTATGATTATCGCAATAGTTGTATCTCAAGAACTGATGGACGAGTTTTTATCAAACTTCATATTCAATTAATCGCTGAAAGAGATTAGTGTTGTTTAGTTTTTTATGTAAATCACCCTACAGGTGAAGCTACTATATGGTGCATTTTCCACGATTTCGTACTACCTGTATTTCAAGCACTAATGCATGTATTTTCATCACATGTTTAGAATCAGTTAGATGTTGCCATAAGTTATTGAAAATTAGGTTTCTGTAAGTACCTGATAAAAATTGGCGATGATTATTTTTTGGTGTTCATCACCAAACAGGTGTTGCTGTTAAGCAGAATTTTCTAAGATTTCCGCTATAGCTTTAACTCAGAAACCAATGCACGGATTTTCATCAAACTGCAGGTTTAGTTGGAAGTTGACATAAGTTGTTGACTACGTTTTGGTGTGAATCACCTAACCGGTGTTGCTGTTATACTGCAATTTTTAGGAAGTAGTAACATGTATGAGATAGAATAAATGTTTAGGATAGACACATCTGACTTGTTTAATATATATGTTAAATAATACCATATACAGGAGTAAAACAGATGACAGTTTTAGCCCCCTCAATTGCAAAATAGTTTTCGTAGTAGATTTTTAATGAAACATTCTAGAAATTTACCATAAAGATTATTGTTTAAAAATACTGGTATTAAAATTATTCGCCTGTGGTATACCAACAGAAAGATTTAAATTTAAAATCAGAGGCTGAGATAAAATTTAAGAGTAATTACAGATAATAAATTAGTATATAAATAAGTAATTATTGTTTTGTACGTGGAATTTTCTTTGAAAAATTATAAAGAGACAGCTTAATTTTGGTCATCTTTTTTTATAAGGAGCTGTCTAACACGATGTGTCTTTTTCAAATTCTCGTCGTACACGAGACATACGTTTCTCCATTGGCAGTACATCGCCCCATAATGATAAATTTTTTTTTTTCAAAATGCATGATGGCTTCCTTCATATACTTTATTGTGAAATTCTCAACGATGAATTTGTTATCAGATGCTATCATTATTGCTATATTTTGCATAACTGACAACACTTTTGTAGGGAAGATAAGTCTAAACAGTGCTCCGTTGCATTTCAAATATTTTCTACCGTAAAAACATTTATTACATTTTGTATTTCTTTTAAAAGATATTTGTTTGTTCATCATGCTATACATTTTATTTTTAGCCATTTTGTGCTTTAGTCAATATTATAACTGTCTTGTAATACTCTAAATTGTTTTAAAAGGTTCTGTACTCTGAAATCAAACTTGGTTTTCCTATTTTTTCTGGATAGGCAAGTTTTTGTTCGTTTTTTTTTTTTTTTGAAAATTTAAAAAAACCCTTGTTTTTTTCTTAATAAGAATGCTATAATTGAAAATGGTATCTTTGCAAGTTTACATAAAGACACAGCCAAGTGTTACTCATTGTAGGTAGTACTTTTAGGTATTTTATTTATTTAGAAATAATAAATTGCTCTTATTTTTTCAGAAATTACAGATTTTTTTTTCAAAACAAAATATGATATTTAAAGCGGTTTATGTACTCATTAAACTATGCAATAACATTATACATTTGGAAAAAATTGGGCGGATCTTTTGAAATCAGATTGCACTATCCGCGACATGACTCTGGTGATTTCAAAGTGCGTAGAATCTTGGTAGAATGTAATTCCTGATAAGCGCATTTAAAAAAACTGAATAGGAAATCTTTTTTTGAATTTTATTTGTGAAATTTGCAATTAATACATATTTTTTAGTTTTTACACTACATTTGTTCCCCTACAACCTCTAAACTGGTTATGTCAAAACCAAAATTGTGCATGTTAATATTTCAAAAATTTGTTACACATGTTAATATTTTACTGCTGTTACTTCAATATTACACCGCTATTTCAATATTACACCGCTATTTCAATATTACACCGCTATTTCAATATTACACCATGATTTTCAACTGAAATTGCAGCATGATTTTATTAATTGGAGTAAAGTCGAATTTATCACGATCATAATATTAATGCTAATTTTAGTTACTCTGTTCTAATTAGCTGCTTATGAATTGCCGAATTGGCTGGATCAAAGTATCCATATTGGAACAAGCAGCCGATGAACACGAGAACTACGAAAAATCGAAAAAATTGCACAGAAATTACTCCGGCGGAATATACTCATTTTCAACTCAGACCTGACGTCCATAGTCTAAAACGTATAGATGAAATTTTTATGCTGTAGATGCAGTTTTCAATGGCACAACAATGAAAATGGCACAAAAATCGCTATTACAGTGCTCCTCTCCGGCGGAACGTTAAACATAGTCGTATATATATATATATATATATATATATATATATATATATATATATATATATATATAATTCGGCTCAATCCTATGCATAACTTCATGCACTCTCATTGGTAGAATAATGAAAATGCCGCAAAAATCGCTACTACAGCTTCCCTTTCCGTCGGAACATTTTCATATTCAAATGGGATCAGCAGATAGCTAAAAACATATACATGAAATTTGGTTCAGTTCTATGCATAATTTCATATGATTTTCAATGGTATAATGAGGACACAGGAACACAGGCATATATTTTGTATAAACATGTTTTTTTTTAAATCTCTGATCTCTATAAACGTACAAATCCGTAAAAAACCGGATGTCAAAATGCATTTTGGTTACAATACTTTCTCGTATTATAGATAAAAGAATGTAAAAGATAGAAAAAATAATTTTTGACGAATTAGGTTCAACACTTGAATTCCAATATAAATATTCATATCTGAAAACCGCAAATGTAAAAGCGAGCAATCTTTCACACGTAAACAGCGTGAACAGATGATTATTTTTATAGACAATTATTTTTGTTTATCATTTGTTTACGTCATATTTATATCGAATTTTTGTATTTTTCACAACAAATATTTAAATGCATTTTGTTAGTAATTATTAATAGCCACCAGCCTGTGTGACATCAGAATCGATCACAAATGTCACGGTCACGTTGGTGACCATCAGTCTTGTAACTCTTTAATACGTCTCAACAAATATTAGATGGTCTACATTTTGGGACTTTAAAGTGAAGTTACAGTAACTAATTTTTTTAATAATCTGAAACTCTTCACTAAATAGTAAATAGTGATGTCACGATGACATGTATACCACGTATTTTTCACGTCATATAAAGAAAATGATACCAATAATATTTACGTTTTGTTCACAAGAGATTTTACAATTGTGCCATTATGAAAACAGAGTTTGTTTATTGAAGAGAATTATATCATTTATTGTTTTAATAAGTAGGAGTAAGTTATGAAGCAAAGACGATTTTTTAATATAATTTAATATTCCGGGATTTTGAGCGAAAATAAATGATCGTATTTCTCTTTTAATTTATCATACTGCATGATTCAGAAGATATTTTTATCGAAATATAAAGATCATCGTTGATGTTTTTCGTAAATTTAGGAGATCTAACTAATGAAAAAAATGAGTCACGCCAGTTTTAAAATTTTAATGACGTCGTTTTTTTTTCTCCCTTAAAGTGTATCAGTGGTGATATATTACCACTTATAAACCCTTAATATTTCTGAGACATTTAAACATTTTTTTATAGATAATTTATGTTGATGAATCAAATAGATGCTTTCTAATTTTGAGTCAGTACTTAGAGAGTTGGTTGAAATATGTTACGTTTTTACATTTTTTTCAGTGTTTACCAACTTTATAATACGATTTGAATCCCAACGCAAATGTATTTATAAGTCAGAAAGTTATTTATAAATTTCATTTGGCTCAGAAACTCTAATAAAGTTCTACCGTTAGCTAAATCAAAATTCTCTTTAGAACTTCCGAAAATAAACTAATTTTAACGGTATGGTGGAACGGTGCCCGTCTGTAAACTCTTTGGCGACTAAGGAAATTACACTATGTTTTCTCTCGTCGTAACTCTTTAGAGTATTAAGCTTATATTCCGATGAATAGTGTTCACAAGTGGTACGAAAGTTTTATGATTAATATATTTTAGTCGTTTAAATAATTTGGAACACCGTCCAAGTTCTCGACGGCGATTCTTTTTTAAGCATATTTTAATGAACCTTTACTCATAACTGAAATGTGTATACAAAAGTGGGTGATCATAAATAAATAAAATTCTTGCATTCAGCTGCATTTCGTGTACTTCATATAGTGGAAATAGTCCCCTTAAAAGGTAAGGAATAGCCACGTTAGTTGTGAATAACAAATTATTGGAAAGCAATTTCCTCATGGTAATAAAAATAAGCTTTTTACAATCAACGAACATTTAAAAAAGAAAGAAAGAAACAACAAAAAGAAAAAGAGGAAGAAAGAGAAAACTATAAGAATCGAAATTATCTATACATTTTTTGAATGTTACAGAATGTTTTTCAAAACTATATAAAATTTATTTAAATAACAAAATAAAATTATAGATATTAACCTGACATTTAAAACCGTTTCTAAAAAAAAAAAAAAAAAAACTCTATTATCTTTAAAAATTTCTTTGTAATACATGGTTTAAATATTTAATTTATTTTTGAATATGCCATTACAGTTAAGCTTAAGATGTTATATCTTACGCCTTAAATTGGAATGACGCCTTAAAAAATAGCTTCAAGTTCTAAGCCATAGTTCTTGAATTTTTTTTCATTGAACATAACCTGTTTATGTCATATGTCAATAGATACTGTTCTTGACAAAAAAGAAAAAAAAAGTTGACATAGAAGCTAGGACAAGGAGGCCACGTTCACACGTTGATTATTTAATCATGTTAGAACAAATTTAAGGGCATTTTTCAGAATTAAAAACACAAAAGCTATTCTATATATAACACGAAACATTACATAAACCTTTCCAAGTAGAATCCATCATTTGCAAACTAAATAATATTCTAAATTCATACTTTTTATTTAAGTATTTACTTAGCATGGAGTTTTTTTATGCACAGTAAAGTACCACTATTCCGAACCCCGCTATTCTGAAATTCCGCCTATTTCAAACAGAGCTCAGAGAAAATACCGATTTTTTTTTAACTTAAAGACAGAAGAAATTAAAAAAGACTTTCGGGAAACGACGTACATTTATTGTTATACAAAGAAATTAAATCGAGACATACATTGAGCCTAATATTGATGAAAACGCTTGAAACCAAATTGCAATGAAGGCTGGTTATTTACAGTACATGTCGGTTCTATTTATACAATTCTGTAGAATCATTTTTAATCATTATTAAACACATAAAATAACTAATTTACACACACTTAAGATGTGAAGTCCGTGATTTTTAATAGAGTGATAATGCTTAGTTTTTATTAAAATATTGAATTAGTAGCTTGCTTTTTTATCATCGTTGACTTACAAGGAGAGGACCAACTTTGATAATCACATATTTTGATTATTTTTAATATGTTGTAGTGTAGAGGTCCCTTAGTCTCAGTTTAAACGGATTTTATACAACGCTCCTTAGTTCTCGAGAAACACGGGGGGGGGGGGGGAAATGTGTAATATTATAACACAACTTAAGTACTTATTTTGTACTGCGCTTTTGATGTTTGCGTAGCTTATTCAGTAGAGCGTTAGCTCATAAATCCGCGGACCTCGGGTCGATCCCGGAACGCGCTGCGTTTTCTCTTTAGTTTTGTAAATTTACTTGTAATTAATATTTACTAAACTCATTGTCAATTAAAAATTGTGTATCAATTATAATTTTAACGTATTTATTTATTTATTTTATTTGTAATTGAATCGTTATATAAAACGGTTAATTTTTTTAAAAATGACCTAAAATGTATTTCATTTGACTTAATAAAGGAAATGAATAAGATGAAAATACTGGATGGTTGAAACGTGCTATGTTTGTTTTCTCCTTAATTGTTTTATTAATATATTTGTAATTATAATTTAATATTCTTAATTTAAAAATTTTAAATCGTTCATCAATTGCAGTTTAAATATCTATTTTTTACTCAGCCTTTTTGCTTTTTTAATCATTATTAAATTTTTCTCAGCATTTAATGAAATTAAAAAAAAAAATTGGATCTATTATTATTAGCAAAAACTCTAAAATCTTTTGTGGCACCCTGTAGTTGTGGCAAAAATAAAAATAAATGCAAAACGAAGATAAAGGTGCTCTTAAAATGATTCAAAGCGAAACATATGCGTATTACAAAATAAAAAATCTTTAATATGAAATAAAACGAGGTTATAATCTAATTCTTATGCTACTTTTTAATATAATTATGCTTCTTAATTTCAGAATAGAGCAGTATATATAAATGGTGTTTCTTTAAATTTACGAATTGAAACAATTGTTATCATTACATTGACAAAGAAAATATGAAATACATTTTACAAGTAATTAAAAAAATACAGTTTAAAGTATACATGAAATGCATTTTAAAAGTCATTAAAAAATAACAGTTTTATGATGTTTTATGTAACGATTTAGTTACAATTAAAAATAAATACATGAAAATTATAACTGATACACAATTTTTAATTAAAAATAAGTTTATTAAATTATAATTAAAAGTATATTTATAAAACAAAAAATAAGAAAAACAAACGTAGTTCGTAACGGGAATTAACCCGAGGCGAACCAATGTGCTAACGCTCTACCGTTACACCAACATAAACAATGCATTACAAATAAAGTACATAAGTTGTATTATAATATGACATTCCCTCTGTTTCTCGAGAACTAAGGAGCGTTGTACAAAATCCGATGAACCTGAGATTAAGGAGCCTCTATCCTACAACAAGTGCAAAAATAATCAAAATCTGTTATTATCAATGTTGACCCTTTCCTTGTAAGATCTATGTGTGGAGAAAAACCGTATCTATTGCTATGATACTACTTTTTTAGTTTTTATTTGATGAATCTATATTATATTAACAATGGATTTTAAATTAAGTTAATAAAAAAAAAAAAAAACAGAACCCGTTTGTTCACCACGATTTAATGAACGTTGTAGAGAGCTGACACTTGCAGATGTTTCCTGATATTTTTTACACCTTAACAAGTCAATACGGTGATTATTATTATTAAAATCCGCTTATTGCGAATTCCCGCTAAACCAAACTGTGTTCGGTCCCAATTAATTTGGAATAGTAGGACTCTACTGTATATGTATTTTTTTTTTATTTTCGATGACAAAAATTTTGTATATGTATATAATTTTGTATATATAGATTGGTAGGAAATAGTCTATAAATGGATTTTTTAATTACTAAAACAGTATCTAAATTCCTATAACAAATACTTTTATAAATTTACATCTGCAACTGATAACTTTTTTATTTAAAACGAGATAAAAGTTGAAAACTATATCATTGATAGCAACTTAATTTCCCTCTTTCAAACTCAAAACATTTTAATGTACCAGTTTAATAGAGTTTAGGAAGTTCCATACAGAAAGTAAGAACGTAGATAATTGTATTTGGCGAATACTATAATATATAATATCTTCGGGGTGATTCATTATCATTTATGGTAATATGCTATAAATTATATTACATCTCAGCATGTCTATGATGTAAAATATACAACATAAACTAGACATGATAAAAGTTTGTAACTTAACATGATTTACGGGTAAGATACAGATAATAATTCCATTTTATTTTTCCATATTTAATTGGCATTTGTTTCGCAACTTTATATAGGTAGCCACCGCCCTCTGAATACAAGACCTTACACAAAAATGTCAGCTGTCGTAGGCAGTTTTTTTCAGCATTTGTATGATCGCTAGAAATTGGACACCTGTATTTATTTTAATATTTCTCAAACTTTATTTAATATTTAAAAATAAAGTGAAAAAAATTTGTAGACTTCATTGGCATTAAAACTCAAACTTTCGTACAAACGTTTAAAAAATCCACCTACAATTACTGTCATTTTTGTGTAAACGTATAGGCCTATGTATTCAGACAGTGGTCAGTGGCTTTATGATGTATAGCACAGAAAAGAATGTCAATTAAATTAGGAAAGTGAGAATAGCATTTTTCATATTTTACTCGTAAATTACATAAAATTATAAAAACCTTTTTTTATGTTCCCTGACTGCCCAGCCAAAGGGTAATATTGTAATGTTGTTTTCTCTATATTTTATTAAAAATATTTAAAAAAAGATGTTTTTTCCAACCTGATGCAAAATATGTTATTAGTATCGGTGTATAATCTTTGATAGCATCAATCCTAATTTAATTTTTCAGAACTGGGTTTTATTTGTGGAATTATACTAATTTAAATATTGCTTATTGTTGCAGTGAAACCTGCAGCTTAGTGTGTGAAAAAATCAGCCGGCGGCAGTCAGGAGGTTAAAGCGTACGTCTGGTATTTAAAAAATGGTGGTACAGCCCAAAATATATAAAAGTAAATATCGAGACTGATAATAATTAAAGAAATGTAATCTTATTTAATACCAGAAAGAAATTATATAAGACTTTTATAATAGGAAATACATTTTCATACGTTATTTATGTAAACTTTACCGTATTAGCAAGTTTGGTTATGCTAGGAACCAATACAGCATCTGTATTTTCTCAGGAAATCTGCAAGTCTAAATCCTTTCGGGTATAAAATCTTAAGTTTTTGCATAGTATTCATGTGTTCTAATTTCTCATTCTGACTTGTTTTATTCTTCTCTCGAGCAATGGATCATTCGAGAGAACAGACTTTCTGCTATTGGTCTCAAACACCCCCCTCCAAATAAATATTAAAGAATGGCATCTGTATAGCATTAATAGAAAATACTTCCAAAGAAATGTCACTATTATAGATATATTGTCTTTATATTGAAACCTTTTCCAATGAAACATCAATATTGCAGAAATACTGGATTTAAATAAAAATGTTGTAATAAAATGGGAAAATATTTCTTACTAAGATTATGATTAGAAAAACTTAAATACTTTCATGTTGGGTCAATATTCATATTATTGTTACCACGATATAGCTGCTGATCGTCAATGGCAAACACTATTGGTTCAACATTCTTTTTCTACTAGGGTATCATATCGCGAAATTTTGAAATTTAATGGCATATAAAAAGACTTCTATAATCGATCTGTTCTCTTTAGTCCAATGATAAATGTAGGAGGTGGTGTGGGGAACTTTCCCCATTTCCCCGAAGTATAAAAATTACAGATTGGCCGAAAACTTGGTTTCGTGTTTGTTTTCAGCCAAAAATCTGAGATTCGCCAAAACTTTGTTTTCGATGAAAACGTTGCTGAAAATTCAGTCGGACCTACACCATCTCTATTCATAAATTTTCTCCTTTCTTCCTTCGGAAATTTTCAAAATTACTCATCGATTTGAGTAGTTTCGGTTCAAATGAGACTATTTATTGAAATGAACTTCGGTGTTTATAATTATCAGTCATGACTGTCTAAAGACGTGAGTGCAAACTATAAAGTAGTGCATATACATATATGATTCAATTTTCACGTGCTCACTAAATGCTGTAGATTTAATGGTAATAGTTGAAATAGCAGAACTATCTCTTTGGGAAAGTTCTAGTATGATGACCTGTATGATGATCTCAGATGATAATTTTCAGAAATCATTTTAAAAGATAAATCGAGGTGTGAATATCTAAAAATAAATTATATTCGTATAATTAGGAAATATTTTTGTGTCGTTGAGGAATTAATTACGTTTTATTTTATATGAAAATGAGAAGTTTTGGGTCTAAGACACAGAGAGCCAATTTGGGCCATGTTTATAATTAGTTAATAATTATGTATATTTAATAAATTCGTATAGTTAATTAATATGTATGTTTATTTAATGAATGTGTATAATTAATTAATATTTATGTATATTTATGTATGCATTAATTATTTTTGTAAAATGTGTTGGGCATTTTTTTTTTCGTTTCCGGTCAAAAATAGAAAGATCCCCGAAATTCCGTTCCGGTTTCTGTTTTGGCCTTCATAACTTGTTTCGGTCGATCCTTAATAAAAAATACCTATCTGGAAGATTCAAGATTTTATGCTTGTTAATAGCCTATAAATGAATTTTCCCCTCCGGAAATCCATAATGCCCCTCTCCTCCCCGTTGCGAAACCACTGCTGAGGATAAAAACAAAATATCTATGTTACTACTGCTCTAGGCTTATTCCTTGATTAATTTATAATTGAGGGCCACTACCTACCAGAATGTTGAGAAAGTACAAAAATAAACATTCAGTTCCTTAGATAAAGAAATGAAACCTTATATAAAGTCTAGCAAATGCATATCAATAAGTATTTCAAAAGTATAATCACTTTACACAACCGCAGTTATCTTCTTCATCGGATAAAAGCCAGCTGGCTAGAATTGGAAAACGGAATTTGGCTGTCATCCACAAAAGAGGATAGCGTTTGATTATGCATTATTTGTTTATATTTTTGTAATTAAAGTCTCACCTTTGTTTTGAAATTTTATAGTCTTAGTGCAGATGTACTGCTTTTGTTAAAGATTAGCTGAGAATTCAATTATTCTGATATGGATGAAAGAATTCCTAGGGATTTATAAATTAACATTATTCCGCAGCTGTTGAACTGGGTGTGAAGCATCTTGATTTCCAAGATTAGCTTGACAGGAGTGACACTCATGGCTGTTGATGCAATTTACAAGGCATCAATAGATGTCAAAATCTGCATGCAGTCACTTACTGTTATGCGGCTATACTCCTGGGAGGTGACATAACGTATTGCTCAAGAACCTACGCTATTCACGCGAATACACTCACATGCTAATGTTAAGCCTATAAGATAATTATATTAACCCTTTAAGAGCAGCAGGTTTTTGGTGGAAATGAAATGTGTTGGGGGTTTCCCCAAATTAATAAAATTATATTTGACTAAAAAGAATATTAAAAAAATATCCGATTTCAGGATATGCCAAGAGAGGACCCATGCATTTCTGTGGGTGCGGATTGAAATTTAAATCACACACAAAAAAAGGAAAATATTTTTTTCCTTTGTGATCACCTACACATTTGTGTGGATCAGGTCTCATAGTGTTTTCTCGTTTGCATTTAAATAGTTTTAATGGATTTTTTTAATAGGATATCTAAGGCCAACGTTTTATGTTTACACATTTCCGATTTTGGTTGCAGTTTTCGTATAATGATACTTTCCTTTTCGGATCAGAAATTTGAAAATACGTTCCTACAGGTTTTAGATACAAGACCAACTACACGATAAATCTCGCAAACCAATGTTAATCCTATAGGAGTATTAATTTGAATATTCTTCGTTTCTTTTCAATTTTTATTTTTAACTTTTTTTTCACAGAATAACTGATGTAGATCTGTAACCAAGCCGTCTTTTAATTTTTTATTTTGGTTGAATTTTTTGGTCACTTTCTATTTCAAAATTGGTTTTGAATGTGAAAGTATCTTTATACAGAAAAAAACCCTCAACCACTACTGAAAAAGTGAAAAAGTCCTTGTAGATTTTCCCTCAGCTATCCTAAACCAAAAAAGGAAAAAAAAAGAACAACTTTAAATTAATTTAAATGCATTTGAGAAATTTGAAAAACGCCCCGATAGGATTAAGTTTGGCTTAAAAGTTTTGGCATGTGAATAATCTTGGGTCGTTAGCTTGCGAGTACCTACGCTTGATTTGTGTAGGTAATTAATGTTGTTAATCTGATCAAATGTTCTGAATGCTAACCAATGATAAGCACGAATGATAAAGGTATGAGTCACTTGATTTCATATCACAAATTAACCCATTATACCGAATGTTGAAGTTTAGGAAATTAAAATATGCTTGGCAGAAACATTCAGTTTAGTTTATGTTGAAAACGATAATGTAATTTTATTGCCACATTTTTTAAGAGTTGTGTTCCGCTCCGTTTCAATTTTTAGTAGTGAACTATAACAAAAATACTATATATAATATAATATAAGAATAACAACCACTGTTTCTTCCCTATTCAAAAAATAGCACAAAGAAATTCGAAAATGAGTAAAAGACAGCCATATTTGGAGTGTGCTAAAATTATTTCTTTTCGCCTGCTATATCAGTAAATTCAGTTAACTGTATAGTCTTAATTTAAATATAATGTTTGCCATGAAGAATTAATTCAAAATTGAAAAGTTATTTTTATAAAATTGAGAAAATATAAAAATAGATTCGTAAATTAGCATTATTCTGTAACTGTTTAATTGAGTGAGAAAGCATCTTGGTGTTCAAGATTAGCTCTCTTGGCAGGTGACAGAAATGGCTCTTAATACAAGACATCAACAGATGTTATAATCCATAAGCAGTCACTTGCTGTTTGGAGATGACTTATGATATTGCTTAGTAACGATTTGATCCAATTTTCGAATTGCAATATGATGTAAACACAGATAATAAAAATACGATATCCTTCAGATGTCATAATGCAAATTATCTAATGTATATCGATGATGGGAATTTTGGAATATATGCATTGCTATATGTTTTTCAGAAAATTGCAACTTATGTTCGAAAGAATGAGAATGAAAACTTGAGCATCAGACATGGATTATGAAATCCTTTATAACACTATCAGAATACTGTTAAGAAATTCCATTTTCTCACACAATAAAAGGACCATATCTAAATAAATAATTTAAAAAAACCCTGTAAAACAGGAAAATTTTGTTAATAATAATTGCTGTTGTTATTGGGTAAAGTATGCGAATTATTTTGTACAGCCTTGTACTTTAGGGTGGATCGATTGTCTATGGCGAAAAAAAAAATTATCATTCATCAAAACCTACCTATGCGGAAAAGATGTTTTATTGTATGGAGATTAAGGGAAAAATAATAAAAAAATTAATTTTAAAATTTAATGCTGCCACAAAAGGGTTGAATTTTCGAAAAAATTTGAAAAAAGGCAGAATTTTGGTTAGATGATTTTTGTCAAAAAGTAAATATTTTAATAATTTTTAAAATCCAATAATGCGGAAAATATGTTATATCGTATGGAGGTTAAGTAAAAAAATAATAAATAATAAATTTGAAATTTAATACTGCCACAAAAAATTGAAAATTGGATAAAATTTGGAAAAATTTTGAGAGATTTGTTTTAAGAGTTCTAAGAGATTTGTTTCTTTATTTCCATATAAATATTTTTTATATTATTGAGTAGGAAAAATTTTAATAATAATCAGGTAAAATTATCTCGTCAGCAGTTTCAATATCCTACAATATTTATAAAAATAACAAAGATAAAAATAATATTCTCTATCGATTGCAAACGAAATTGTTAATATTGAAAAACGAAATAAAAGATTTTGCGAAATCTTGTGCCAAATCACCAAAAATTATAAGCCGGGCAAATACATTATTTTCTGCCATAATTCTAAATTACTACGTATTTATACGACAAATTCATAAACACACTATTTATATTACTGGATTTAAAAAAAGTGCAAATTAAAAAAGGAGAATAATTCTGCGCATAAGTTATATACATATTTTTCGCAATAAAATTTCATTATAAAAATAATTTGGCAGAATTAAATTTTGAATGAAATAAAATTTTGAATAAATTATCACACACAATATAAAACATACGTTATACGTATCCTTTTCTTCTGCACACACCGGAAAACTTTTAGTAAACCAAATAACATCAATATAATTACATTCTTAAGATGATAACCTATATTAAGCATTACAGGGTGCGTAGTCATCAAGAAACTCAGAGGATTTTAATTTTTTCGGTTTCAGAAATTCTTTAAAGTACTGTTTGTTACATCTGAAAAAGGATTTCTTTTTCGTTGAATAAAACAGATTTTACATTATAAAAATTCTGGTAAAAGGTGCTTACAAGGTGCTTCCAGACTACGCACCCTGGCATTAAAATACATGCAAACTGGACTTAACTGTAACTCAATCCATAAATGACATTCACGTGAATATATATATATATATAAAATATTCTTTTTTGTATGTAGGCTGCACAAATTTTATTAAAGTTATTTTGTAATTTATATTTAGTTTACATTATTTGTGTAGGGGAAAGTCGGACAAAACCGGGACCCTAATGGTTTTTTTCAATTATTATTGTACACTATGTGAACAAGACGATCGAAATTTCTATTAAATCGATAAATTGATTAATTTCGAAGAAGAAAAGTATTCATTCAGTTACGAACAATAGCAATTGAGATCATAGCAACACTTGTGCAACGTCTCGGTTTTGTCCGACCTGGTCGGACAAAACCGGGAACTTGGAAAGAATAATTAAAAGCACATTGTAACTTTGCAATAATACCATTTATTAAAGAAAAAATTGCAGAAATTGTCATATTATACTTATAGAATGTGAATCTATATTAAATGTACGTTTTGTTTTAAGAATTAAAAAAGTTAGGCACAAAAATCATAAATGAAAATTCTATATTGTTCATCTGCATTGCTGCATGCTTCATGTGACCACTCTTTGCAGTGAAGTCATGGTATCCAATTCTCCGTAGGTTTAGCTTGTTCATATAAGCCGTTGCAAAAGATGCATGTTTCACTTTTATCCTTCTCCTTGTTTGATGTCAAGTTTTTTTTTCTCTAGCCACTTTTTTTTAAATTCAGTTTTTTTTACAATTTTTTCTGTCATCATGAATAGTTTTTCTTCATGCCTAAGTTCTTCTTGTCTTTCTATTTCATCCTTTATTTTCTTCTCGTTCGAATTCTAATTTGTAGGGCGTTCAAGTAAGAACAGCTGTTTTCCTGCGCAACTTGTCGGAATTCTCGATGATCTTAGGGTCTGTTTGTGCTAGAATAGGCTTTATATCCCGTGGTGAGACAGCAAAAGAACGTCTGATATCTCTGCCCAGGTCTTGAGAAGACGTAGAAGGTTGCACAGCAACCAGAAAGTCCACATCGTCGTCTTCTACAGGAACTGGAGCCTTCGAAGTCGGCGTTAGCTGCTTTCCTATAGACCCATTGTGTTTCTCAGACTGAGGCTAATAGTTTTCTACAGGCAGGTCTATATCAGGATCTTATTTTTAGTCAGGCAATTTTTGAGATTCAGCCAAAGGAATATTTTCCATTTCCATGGGCCTAGCAGTTGACGAAAATCGATGATTTCCTCAATGATTCTTCAACTCTATGATTCCCTGTATTTTTTTTTTCAACTTAATTTCGAATATAAAAACTAAAAACAGTTTTTCACATAACAATTTAATTTAAATGTTATTTTTTTGTATTTTAAACAAGTTAATTCTATTTCAATCACGCAAATAAATGAGCTGTCCGAAACCGGGAACTTCCCTGTTATGTCCGACCACCTGCATCCCGGTTTTGTCCGACCACGCCATTTTGTCAAAATGTTACTCTAGCATTGTTCAGGGAACTCATAGACAACAATACAAAACGTTAAAATAACAAGTAAATAATAGGCTATCATACGTTATACTCAACTAAATTAATTCTTCAGGTATTTAGGATTTGTAACATGACATTGAAGACGTTGAATTTTTAACTTTTTCTCGCGAAACTTCAAAAAAATCACCACTGCGAAATGAGTTGGTTTACACAACTTCTGCTTACTGGGACCTGGCATGCCGCTTGCCTAGAAGATATTATAGAAGTTTCCGCTAGAAACCTCAACAAATAAAGCCATAAAGCCTGGTTCCCTGTTTTATCCAACTTTCCCCTATATACTATAAAGTTAAGATTTTTTTTCAATAAAATTTCTATTCAAAATGAAGACTTTTTTGATACTTTGAAATATAATTTGCTATTGCTTTATTTGTCCTGCCAGCAAGTGGGAGACCAGTTATAAGCATGAATGACATATGTTTGAGAAGGAGTCTTTGATGATTCTTTTTTTTTTTGCCCGTAGGCGGATTTTTTTAAATAAATTTTTTCAACAAATTTTAACTTCCTTTCAAGTTTTTTATCCCAAATTGTCCTATATATATATGCTTAACTTTGTCACAAATTCTTTTCCGTATTATGTATTAAAAAAATGAGAAAAAAATAATGTAAGCAAAAGAGCGATATTAAACCTTTAACTACCGACATCAACTTCACACCAACAATCGATTAGATTATTTCGATGAGATCGATTAAGATGACTGACGGTTTGCAACAAACTTCATTTTTAATCCCGAACATTCCATAGTAAAATACAATATCTATAAAAATTACATGTCTCAGTATATTAATAAGAGTTAGAGCCAGGACAAGAAGAATGCGGATAGAAGCATGAACAGAAAGATGGTAGACAAATTAATATCATAATTATTTTTCAGTTATGTTAGAAAGTGTTGACAACATACATATATTTTTATATCTCGCTTCATTTTTGCGTTATTTGACGTTCTCATCCAGCACCAAACAAAGGGGAAAACTTATATGAAAAATTTGAAAGGAGAAACATATATATACCGTAAAATGGGGTGAATCGGAACACTTTTCAACTTCAACGTTAAAAAAAAGCAACAACTGATGTTTTAATTTTTTTATTTTTGAACTAGAAACTTCGGTCTTGTTTTGTTCTTTACATTTTAAGCAAAAACGAAACATTTTTACTGTTTATATATACATTATTTAGTTTTTTAACGGTGTTCCGATTCACCCCGCAGACAGGGGTGAATCGGAACAAATGTTATAATCTTTATTTATTCCGATTCAAACTTTAATAAAGTTAATAAAAACAGGTAATAATGATAAGGGAGGAATAGGAACACGTAGTTATTGTGAAACCAAGCCTTTATTTTATACACAAGTAAAGATATGCCCTATTAAAATTTAGAAAACAACTTTAAAATCAATAAAAATAAAAATTTATTTTAAGAAATTATATTTGAATTGCAGAAGTAGAATTTAATACAAATTCAGCCCTGTTCTGTGTTATCCTTTACTAGTAGTCAATGGGTAAGTGAATATATTGAGTAGCCCCAATCGCTGCATGTATTAATACAATCTACTATTACATCCTCATCACCCAGCCCTTAGTACTGTTTGCATCCCTCTCTTTTTTAATTGATTTTTCATTTTGTGATGTTTGTGTAATGTTGTGGATGTCAGAGAATAATTCTGTGCAGTTTTTCTAACTAATTAGCTATTTTTAAGTTCTTTTACTGTGTGTTTCATGTCTGTTCGAGTAGGCGTTGACTTTTTTGTTTAACCAAGTAATTTCTTGGCACCTTTAAACTCTTCAAGTAATTAGAACAAACAAAATATTGTTATAATACATATTCATACTTATATTTTCATATATTACATGAAACTATTACTGTATAGAAAAATAAACCATCAGAGAAAACGTGTTCTGATTCATCCCGTAAATCTTAAACCTCTGATGTTACAAGCCATTTTTCATTTTTTTATTATGTATTTTAGAAAATTAAGTAGAAAGTAGAATTTAATACAGCATATCGTTTACAGGTCTATCATTATTTAAAAATCCCCTCTCTTAGGTTTAGAATACGAAAAAAAACTATAGTTACATACAAAGTTTTGAATACATTGAAAAAAATGAGGTTTTTGAGGATCCTCTTGAAGTTTTTTTATATACCCCAGTAGTGGTGCCAACATGTCAAAACTGAATTTCCCAACTCTTAATGTTATTACCTTCTTGTAAAAAAATTGGCAACTAAAAATATCATCTCATATATTTATAATGAATTTATTTGTATGACCGGGAAGTTTCGTTCCTATTCACCCCGTTGTTCCTATTCACCCCATTTTACGGTATTCCACTTTTAGCATAACAGCACACACATTTGAGAGAAAAAAAGCAGATATAATGTGTCCAGCACAAAAATTATATGTATTCACTATTACACTAAAAAAAATACAAAACAGTTCAGGACATTTTTTTCGTGGCTTGGATTTTTTTTTCTTTTTTGCACATTTATAATTTATTGTTAAGAATTAGTTCAGAATTTAATGCGTTTAATTATTCTGAAATGATAAAGAAAGTCTCAGCGATAGATTCGTAGATTACCATCATTCCGCAACTGTTTAATTGAGCGAGCATGTATCCTTGTTTCAAAGATTAACTCACTTTACATAGATGTTGACACAATTTACAATACATCCGCAGATAAAATTTTCTTACTGCAGTAACGACGAAAACATGATGTAGTCTGAGTTCATGTGACAAATTAGTGTAAAAATAATTATGCACATTATGTTACTATATATATAGAATTTGCTTTAAATTGCATAACTAATGTGTATTTTATAATTAATAATTCTTTAATAAGAAAACAATATTGGACCACTATTGTTTATATTAATTATAACTTGACTAATATTCGCAAGTTTGACATGAAATATTACCCCAGCGTTGAAGTGTTTATATTTTGCAAGTAATGGACAATAGGTATTTCACTATTTTATTGCTAATATTTTTGATGTAATATTTTATCTTGGTATTTCATTGAAAACTAGTTGGATGTGCCAATCCCAAAACTTTCTTCTATCTCATACGTACATTTTAATATTTAATAAAAATAGTTACTTATTTTAATGCTTTAATAATTTTAATTCAATATTATTATATCAACTTTGATTTTCATCTTAAATTTCTGCTTCAATCAATTAATCGGATTAAAAACGAATTTCCGTCTCTGTACGAGCCGATGGACAATAGAATGATAGGCAGATTTTTTTTTTAATTCAGGGAGGAATTACTTGCCTTACCAAAAAATAATCATATACAAAAAATTTAGTTCAGTTCTAGAACTAACTTCATACTCTTTTCAGTGGAGCAATATTGAAAGTGGCATAAAATTCGCGATTGCAGCGCCCCCTTTCAGCGGATTTTTTTTCAAATGCAGGGCGATCCAACTAGCCATAGCCATACACTTACACAAAAAATTTCGTTCAATTCGATGCATAACATCATACACTTTTCGTCAGTACAATATTGAAAATGGCACAAAAATCGTGATTGCAGCGCCCCCTTCCGACGGATGTTTTTCAAATTCAGGGAGGACCAACTAGCCATAGTCATACACATACACAAAAAATTTAGTTCAATTCGATGCATAACTTCATACACTTTTGGTCGATAAAATATTGAAAATGGCACAAAAATCGCGATTGCAGCGCTCCCTTCCGACGGATTTTTTTCAAATTCAGAAAGGACCAACTAGCCATAGTCATACACTTCCACAAAAAATTTGGTTCAATTCGATGCATAACTTCATATACTTTGGTCGGTACAATAATAAAAATGGCACAAAAATCGCGATTGCAGCGCCCCCTTCCGGCGGATGTTTTTCAAATTCTGGGAGGACCAACTAGCTATAGTCATACACTTACACAAAAAAATTGGTTCAATTCGATGCATAACTTCATATACTTTTGGTCGGTACAATATTGAAAATAGCACAAAAATCGCGATTGCAGCACCCCCTTCTGGCGGAATATTTCAAAACTCAAGGAGGACCTGCTTGCCACAGCCAAAAACATTCACAAAAAATTTGGTTCAATTGTATGCATAACTTCATACATTTTGTGATGGTAGAATGGCGACATACAGACACACAGACAGACACACAGACAGGCACACAGACAGACAGACACACAGACAGACATTTTGTAAAAACATGTTTTTTGGAATCTCTGACCCCTAAAACGTGTAAATCCGTCAAAAACCGGAAGTCGAAAAAAATTTCGATTACAATACTTTCTTCTATTGAAGATAGAAGAAAGTAAAAATTCCGATGAATGCAATATTAACACTCAATAAAACTAGTATATTTAACAATATATGTTTTATGTAACTATACTAAGTAAAGTAAAAACGATATTATTTTAAATTAATGCACGATCGATTATACAAAAGCAAAAATATTTCAGTCCACACTTATATACTGCTCTGCAGTTATAAAAGGAACTAGAAAGACTTTTCCTTCTTTTTTTGCATGTTTGAAAAGATGAAGAACCCTAAAAATGTTCTTTCAATCTATAAGGTCCCTTAACGGCAGATTGGTTATGGTTTAACGTACTTTATGTACGCATTTATAAATGTAAATATTTAAGTTTAAATAAAAGAATGTAATACTTATATAAATATATTTTTATTAATTAACACTAGAACCGCCATTAGGGATCATTATGACCCCTGCCAAATTCAAAATGGCTGATTCGAACCAGAAATTTCTTGAAAAGATTTGTAAATTATGTGCAGCACAAAATTAAATTAAATAAAAATTAACTAATTAAATAAGTTAAATAGCTTTAAATAAAAATTCTGGTGTCAAACACTTTTTATAAAACTTATTATAAATAGCCGGCGGTTCTAGTGTTAAATAAACTGTGATACAATAGAGATATATTAGAAAAAATTTCTTCATATGGAAGAATAAGTGTTCTGAAGATAACTGAAAGATTTTCGGAATCCTAAGCAATAACAAAGTAAAATTACTTTAAGAAATATTCCTATTTCATTTTCCACAATTTTTCGCATCGTAAGAATTACTTCTTAATGCTTCCAAAAAATAAAGGTGATAACCTGTACTGTTTAATAGTTCGGAAACATTTCCATGCAAATATACTTATTGTCTTCTGTTTTATTGCCATATTTTATTCCTGCTACTAATTTAATGGTAATATAGTGAACATCATCTAAAATTGTAGTTTCAAGCTTTTATTGACAGTTCCATTCTTGCAAAATCGAAAAGAGATGCAAATACATAAATAAAAAGTGCAGCATTTATTTATTACGTGTAAAAATACAGCAAGTCTTATGAGATCGAAATCTGTCTATAGCGTAATTCTGATTTAAGCGTAGAAAATCATATTTTGTATGGAAGAAAAAATATAAAATTATGCATAATAAGACAAAAGTTTGTCTAAAGCGGAATTTTCTCCAGTCATTTGAAATTTCCCGTTATTAAATTATGAAATAAACTTAATAATTCTACATAGTAACTTTATGAAAGCTTAGTCCCCAGGAATAAAATAAAAGACATAAACACATACAAGATTTTTTTTATATACATAAATGCATATCCTGTGTCGAAATAGGTTTATTTGCATTAGAAAAAATAGAAATGTAACAGCTAAAAATGGAATGCTTAAAAATTGCAGCGAGGTAATTAGAATTATTTTTTCTTGATCCATCGAAGTGAGCAAAATAATTACTTTTAAAATGCGCCTGATCTCGAAGAGTTGTTAAATCGACCGTACTCTGAATCTGAATACGTTGAACCATCATATTTCAAAATGTAGTTCAAATGACATAGAGCATCAATGACTGAATCACAGCGCACTCCCAGTACTTTTGTACTCGTGTAAAGCGTAATGGCGTTTCTTCCTAATCAAGATAAATCTGCTAAACATTTCATAAAAATATCTTCTTTATTGCTTAAGTTATGAACAAAAATCTGAATTTAGCTTAGAGGGAGGCAAATTGTATTTTTGACTTAAAGACTGGATTGCAATACTGGTTACTTCTTTAAAAACTGCTTGTTGTAATATGTCCTCCCACATTTTAAAATTCGTCAAATTCTTCTTGAATCATCCTTACATACACACAGAAACATATATATATATATATATATATATAATACATATATATACACTGAAGATTCTCTGAATATATATATAAATACTGAAGAATCTCTGAAGAATGTATGAGAATCTAAGAGCGTAAATGAATAGGAGTTCAGACATAAGACTCCAGTTTAGAAATCGATTTCTGTAGGCTGGTTCAAAGATGGATTAATTCTGGAGTAATTCCAACAATGAAATTTATCGGCAGTATTAGAAATACTCATAGTCAATAATGTACCAGTACCTTTGTTTTTTATAAACTTGCCATCCAATATTGAATTGATGTTATAGTTTTGTATTTTGGGCAGTGCTTTTCTTTCAAAAAATGAGAACTAAACATAAACTTTAAATAATCGATTAAAAAAGAAACACGTATATAATTTAGTTTTGAATAAAACTTCTCTATTTTCAGGTGTAATATTTTATCATAAATGGTAGAGGGGCAAATTCAAATATAAATAAACCTGATTCTGTTTCTTACACAATCACGGGTTTAAAGGTTTATGAACATTGGATACCACTAATCTTTTCATCAGAATCTCTGCCTTCTATTTCATATTTCTGTGATTAAATAAGACAAAGATTACGATTAAAAACAACGTATTCAGTGCCTTAAGAACACCGAATTATCTTTTTACATACGGTTGAGTAAAAACAAAAAAATAAAATAAATCCGTGCTGGCTCTGTCTTACTGTCACAAGTAAATTTCTAAATTCAGTACTAATTTCACAAAGAAAAACTAAATAAATATTGGAGATAAGCCTAGTAAAACGTTTTTTATTAGGCCATTTTTGGCGGGTTTTTAATTTCATTTTTTCTTTAAAAATTAATTCATAGTAATTTAACATATTGTAGACTATCGCTGATTATCTTCATTCATATGAGTTTTATTTTTTCAGATACCACTTTCTCATTTGAGCATTTCGAATGTCACCGAAATTTAAATACAAATTTCATTCGATATGTATATGAAAAATAATTTCACGCACCTTCTCATGATAAAAAAAAAATGACACAAGTGTAAATTATTGGAGAAAGTTGTCAGCCCCTACTGCCGCAAATACTGGACAACTGATTTAAACTTTTACACTGCTTCTGAATTAAAATTAGTTATTTGTTATTCATTCTGTTTCGCTGATTTCGAATCTATTTTTAGATATTCTCTAACACGTCTAGTTTTCAGATATTTGCATACATTGATTTACGAAAATTTTGGAATTTTGTACAATCATTTGCAAATTTAAGGCATAAAGCAATATCAGATTGGCTTTTCAGGTGCATCCGTAATTATGAAAATACGTAGATATTCGAACATAATAAAATTAAAATATGCATCTATAGAATATGTATTACAATATACTTTCTGTACATTCTGCTGTGCAATTCATTTACAGGGCCACACAAAAGTATTTCATTACATAATGGTATAGGTGGAAGCATTGTTTGGGGGTATAATAAATAAAAAAAAATACATAAAAAGCACTAAGCGATAAAATATTGTTTATTATATAATGGCATCAGTTTGTCATAAATCTTCTAACCGTCCTTCTTTCCTCAATCACCATCACCACGAAGGGAAAAAACCTCTTTGCCCCACTTCGACTTCGTTTTGTCTATTTTCATAGCAGCAATTATTTTATATTAATGAAGTCTTTACACTTGTTTTAGCTCCTTATTATTATTTTTATACAGGATAAAATGCAATTGGAAAACTAGCTTAGTTTGATATGAAAAGATTTTTTTGGAGAATTACGTGGTAAGCTACTGAAGAATTTGTGCAAATTTGTTTCGTGGCTTAAATTTTATTATCAGCATGTCGCCACTTCAGAAAAGCTCTACAAATTATTTTCTACTAAGGACGTTTAACCTCAGTACTACCGTCTGGCTTTGAACCCAATGGTGCCCGTCAGCCTAACCGTTCGGAGTTTTCGTAATTTTCTTCGAACTTTGCGAAACCTTGCGAAAACATTGTTAGGTTCCCTTAGAAACACCCCACACCCACAGAGGGCACTATTCCTAGGGTCTGTATCATTCCTGCAGATAATTGGCTGTCATAAATAAGGTCTTTTGTTGCTCTAGATGCTATTTTATATGCTACTGTATATTCAGCATTAATTTAATCTAATTTAAACATAGCACTTTAGTTTTAAGTGCAGTTTTTCAAGAAAGTTTATTTTATTTTATTATTATTATTTTTTTTATTATTATCTTTGCATTCAGAAATCCTCTAAAGCATTTATATCATAACTTTCAATTTTGTATTAACAAAAATTGATGTATTTAGAGATCATTTTCCAGTAGGTTGATAAGTAAGTGAAAATAGATTATTTTGCAAGGAGCCTACACAATTTATGCTTTAAACTTATTCTGAGGCATCTTGAGCTAAGCAAAAGGTGCCTTAGAATAAGCTGAAAATGTTTTTCAAGTTGAAAATTGGGGAAATATGCTATGATTAATATATATATATATATATACGTACATACAGTAACGAAGATTTGTTTGATAAAGAATTGTATTATTTTTTTGGATTTATGTAAGGATAATCATTTTTGAACTTTTAATGTGAACTTTTAAATGTTTCTTCAAATTGAAAAGTTGGGAAATGCATAATATATCCTATGATTAAAGGACAAGGTAATAAATTTTATTTCAACTCTTGAAAAAATTGTAACAAAGTTGGTTGATTTTTGACGTCCGATTATCTACGCTAGGGATATAGGACCAGGGGGGAGTGCCCTTCGTGGGGGGTCTTTCTAGGGGAACCTAACCCGTATTCACGCAAGGTTCGAAGAAAACCACGAAAACTCCGAACGGTTAGGCCGACAGCCGCGATTGGGTTCGAACCCAGCACCTGCCGTCTACCAGTTGAGAGGTTCGAACCTCTCGGCCACTGGTGGGGGGAATTGTAACAAAGATGTGTTTTTAGAAGAATTATACCATTTTTTGGATTTTTATAGAGAATAATCATTCTTTGAACTTTTGACGTGAATTTTTAAATGTTTCTTACGATGAATGTGTTATATGAAATAGTATCGGAATTATTAATTTTTAATAAAACAGTACGAAGTAATATTCTTAGAAATTGAAAATGTAAATACATTTATTGTAAAGCGTCTGAAATTCTATTTTTATGCATTAAATTTAAAAATCTAAAAAAGTTTTTTTAAGACTCTCTAAAAGTCATGTATAAATGACACATTTTGAACTGATATAATACCTGGAATAATTGGTAAATGTATGAATACATAATTGTGATTACAGATGTTAATTAAAAAGAAGAAAAAATCTTTGATTCTTACTTATTTTGTATTTCTCACAAAGTTTATAAAAATTTTAAATGATTAATATTTTATTAAGTAGGATAGTTTTAAATCGTTATAATCAACGTATTTCAATTTTTTTATTTAATGAATGAGGAAAATATAATTTTAGTTTTCTTTCAGGTTTTTTTATTATAATAATTTTAAAAATATAAAAAATATTTATTTAAAAATAGATGTAACATATTTTTAAAAAGAAAAAACCATATTTTCAAAAATAAATATTTTTTCAAATTTGCTGACACAAAATTAATGTAAAATAATGATAAAGGACATGTTTCAAATTTACATCTTTTTTCTTTAACAATTCTTGACTTTTAATAATTTAAATAATTTAAAATGAAAAGTGGTTAAGGGAAAACAAACATCATGAAGAAAAATGCATCTAATGTTTCAGATAAAGATTGGCTCCTAATTAAACGTTTAAATACTTTTTTTTATTGAAAGGAAAATGTAACTTATTTTTTTAGCTTAAACTTCTAGAGCAGTTTAATTTTTCCGATGTCCACCTCCTTTATGTACTATTTCAGTATTCATCATTTATTTAAAAGAAATAACGTGCGGATTAAGAGCTTTTTTATATTTTTAGCTCTCACAACTTCAGACTTTTTATCGTCCCGACGAGGCTTTAAAAAAATCTGTAATGTTAAGAAACAAATCTGTATATCTGGGATCAAGCAGGGTCAGGCCTAAGACTTTTTTTTTTTTTTTTTTTTTTTTGAAGATTTGGCCAAGCCGGCCCTAACGTATTTTTCATACTGTACCGGGACTGGTTTCCTTCTTCCTAGATCTGCACAGGACAAAATTTTAAGTCACGGTCTCGGCACAACTCGCATTAAAATCATTGTCTATTGCTCAGAAATGTCAAAAATTTTTACGAAAAATGCATACATTTTAAAATCAGCTTTATTTTACAAAAAAAAAAAAAAAAAAAAAAAAAAAAAACTTTTATTTAAAAAAAATAGTAGTAGATTTAAAGGCAAAAGAATTTAAAAACCAGGAAAAGAACCTGCCTAAGACGGAATCCAGTCTTATATGAAAAAATGTGCTGATCCATGCAAAATTAATATAATAATACCTGAGAGAAAAATAGCCGACATCTACACCTTCTAAGCAGGTCTATAACTTATTTTTTATTTCCTATGTGATTTCGTCTTAAAAGGTTTTACTGCATAGCATTTTTCAAAGTCACTAACACATGGAATATGGATTAACAATAGTAAAAATTAAGTTAAACATTTACAATTCATTAACAAAATAAATATATCACAGGCTATAGCGATTCTTTAATAATGAAAATTATAACCATGAAAAACGAAAAGCTATAATAAATATTTGTGGTAGAACTCCTCCATATGAATCTACTCTTAAACATATCAAAGCAAAAAACTATGTCGAAATTCAAGGCCGTTCCGGGCTATGATTTTAACTTTCTTCCAGGCCGGTTTGAACTTTTTCCCCTGTGGGTAGGTTTGGGACCGGACCTAGATATTTCGATCCATGCAGACCAAGAATATTTTTGGAAAGCAAGTTTAACGTAAAATTTGTACGCTGCTGTTTATTTCCATAGAAAACGCACTGTCTCAAATCTGTTTTTAAAAACGTATAATTTGGGGATGATCCCTATCTTGTATTCGAAATAAATCAAAATGTCTCCACTCAGAGGCGTGGTTAAGTGGTGTAAGTCACGAAATTTGGAGAATTTTACTTTTAATATTTCTGTGAGATTTATAGATATCGAGATGATTTTTTTTGTTTAATTCAGGAATGGATAAGGAAAAAATATCATAATTTGAAATTTTATCCTACCGGGGCCGGATAAAAATTTAATTTTTGTGTTTTCTCAAATAGTCTCCCCATGGAGTTGCAACTTATCTCATAAGATTTTTCACCTTTTTTATGAAACTTTGTAATTAGAAGTATGTGCCTATGGGAGATATTTAAGGACATACCTAATTGTTTCGATTTTTATAAATCACCCAGTATGTATATTTGATTCTTAAAAAAAACTCCCACTTCCTTCATGAATCTCTATCTTTCATCAAAAATCTTAGCCCATTTTAGTCTAAATTCCCCCCAGCATTTTCATTTTAACTTACAGCTGGCGTTTAATAAAACAACCCTTTTTAAGTCACTTGCAAACAATTAATTCACTATGCAAGATCACCAAAAATACATTTTGTAATACAAAATGGAATTTGAAGTCAGTAAATTACCCTATAGACTTATACATAGCAAGGCTCTTCTTAAAAGCTGAACTTTTTAAAAGTTCAATTTATTCCTAGATGGACATTCGAATAATGTTACTCCTTTGTTTAAAAAAAACATACCCTTGTATCCTAAACCGTAGTTCCATTTGTGCTAGAATTGTGACATCCCAGAAATTGAAATTCGAAATCAGTGAAGCAAAACGTAAAACGGTAATTTTTGTAACATTTAGGATACTAATTTTTCAGAAGACAGAGCAAGCTTCTAATTAGTAAGATAATACTAAATAAAATAGAAAATTTGTTTGATTTAACTAAAATAAAAAGTATTTTGGCGAGATTATGAATAGTGTACGAGTAGTAGTGCTATCTCTTAATCACCCCGCCTTCTTCGATCTGAAAATTACCCCAGGCTACCCTACTTTCTATTTTTTTTCGCTTTTCTCATGAATGTGAAATTAGTTCCTCCCATAAAGAATAAAATTTACAAAATGAATTCGAAACATAAGAGAAATGAATCGTCCAATTACGGAATGTTATTTAAGAAGATGTTAAAAGAAAAAAAATAAGTAAGGGTTTTTTCATTAGTTGTTAAAATAATGCTAAATAAGTTGTCTCAGAATTACATTTTGTTTGTTTAAGTTTCAGGCCTTAGTTAATTAATGTTGCCATCATATTTACCAAGCTTCATATTTAGATGCATTTTAATTTTAATTTTTGTCAATCTAATTTGTAAGATTTTTAATTATTTTAAAGGCTGCATACTATCATATATGATAATAATATAGCGGAAGTGTTTAATTGTTTCTTTAATTGAAAACTTTACATTTGATTATATAAACGACTTTACATTTGATTATAAAAACGTGCGTAGGAGTACTTTTATTCGACTGTTTCAATTTCCGAATTGTGTTTTTCGAACTGTTTAATCACAGAAATCTGCAATATTGCTATTTGAAAAGAGTGGTACTGAAACTTTAGCACATACATGCACCTTCGCCAATGAATCCACGAATATTATGTAACTTTACGAAATTTTAAGACACAGTTGCTAAGTTGAGATCAGGAGATGATCAAAGTTCAGATGAATGCAAACTGGATTAAATAAAGTTTATATTTAATAAACATTTTTACAAGCATCCCGAATACATGTACGTTGAATTCGCAAAACACCTAATATATGTAAGAAAGCTTCTTAACCAGGAGATTAAGAGCAGTACGATATGTGGAAATTAAAATTGTAAACCTTGTATCTATAAACAAACAAATCCGAACTTGTACGTCAAACGTGCTAAATGGAAATTCTTTCTTACTACTCGTATAACTAGTTTTATAATATTTTGATGCAAAATCTGTTACACTCATATGGAAAAACGCTGAAATACAAAATTTATAACGATTATGTATGCATATTAAATTTAGTAATAGGGAAAAAATATGACCTCATATTAAGCATGACGTAATCACCATGGTAACCTAGGATCATTAGCTATCATGGGATATCATTGAATTGATAACGTATGATAGGATTTAACAAAATGAAGAAAGCTTTTAACATATCTTTTGAAGTTTTTGTTAAATTTTCGTAAAATTTGAAATAACGCGATAAAATTCTGCAACGATTATATTTATTTAATTCCAAAACCTTCAAATGGGTAGTTTTTGAGCTGTTGTAAACGCACAGATGGACAGACAGGCGGACGGACCAAACGACGGCTATAGATGCTACATATTTATATAATTACGATACTAAATTAAAAAAGCATAAAAATTTCTTAAAATCTTTAAATAAATCATTATATCGTCATGAATGTATGCGCTAATATTATATACATGAACAGAAATGATCTACACTATTCACTTAAAGTGACACACTTTACAGGGCGATCCCAAAGATTAGTTTTCTCTTCAATTTCTTTTTGATTAAATATTGTATCCATGATCAAATCTTCGTTGAAAAATATGAGCTCAAAAGAGTTCTTTATATTTCTGAAGTTCCAAATTAATCCGAAAAGTATTTTTCTAGATGTTCCATAAAACATCTGAAATCGAAAGTCCTGGTAATTTCTCGTTATGTAGTATATCTAGGCGTACAGAACTGTGATTTTTTACTCCTATTTGAAGCGTTTAAAGCATTATAATTCTAGAAGTTCTTAAACATAAGCACAATCTTTCCTTTTTGTGTTTTTTTTTTTAAACAAAAAAGCGCAGAAAAGTAATTATTTTATCTAATTGTTTACAACTAAAATGTTTTCCATGTAATATAATCATTTAAATTCGATTTTTAAAGATTTTGACGCCTTATTAAATACTTCGACGACAAGCTTAAAATGAAAGATTAATTTAAAATACAATTCTATAAGATTATCCTAACTGTAAGAAGTATGCAGTGTCACAAAAGATCTGACTGAGAAATATTTATTTTAACAATTGTTTATAGTTATCTAGTCTCTAAATAAAATAAAGGCAGGCAATTCTAGTGGGTTTTTTTTTTTTATTTCAGGGGTTAATGTGCCTTACATTGCAATGTAGGACTCCCCATAGATCCGTTTTTGAACACTAATTTTTCAAAAAATTAGTGTACTTTATAAATTTCGTAGAAACTTAATTCGAAGGTTAATTTGATTGAAATTGTTCCAAAATCCAGTCTAGAATTAATTCATTAATAATTATTGTTTTTCAAAAGATGGACCGGTCGGTGGCATGGATAATGTGTATTAGAAGGTTTTGGAATATAATTTGCCGGACAACTTTATGGTAAGACTTTTAAAACTACCATACTTTCAAAATTTCGTGCAAAGAATACCGGAGTTTACTTTTACACATCATAGTAAACACAAACTTAGGCAGCATGAATGTTTGATAAGTTATTAGGTTGGTGAAAAAAAAATGTAGATTCGAAAAACTAGCTTGGTGATTTCTGTGATATAAAAGTCTAGACTTCTGGATTCGACAAATTCTCGGAAGACTTATATCATTCGATTAACAAAAAATTTTCCCTTCAAGAATTTTTCTAGGTGTTTAAAGAAATAGTATTTAGTTAGCTAGATGTCCAGTGAGTACAATGGATTAGGTAGTGTTTCATTAGCTAATGCGTGTTACTTCTAGAGGGCCAATTTTACAACGTGAGTTGTAGTTTATCTTATGCGGCTCTTTCTCTTGAAGGTTGAAATTTCTTACATTAATTTTCTGAAAATTAGCGCAGCGGTACTTACATTGATGCTTATCTTGCTCCAAACTTCATTAATATTTCGCGCAGTTTTTGCTGCACTGCGACCGAGTTTAAACTAGTAAAAATATATCCGAGGAAAATCTTGTTCTGAGATATTAACTACTAAAGTCAATTAAAGACATAACAAATAAAATAAAACAAAACAGTTTGTTTCAAAAGAAAGTGCTTGAGAATGATATATAATATATACCGCTAAGATTGAATTCTGTCTGCAAAATGCTTATAAAAAAGTCTCAATGTAAAATCATGCATTTTTTTTGCACCAACCTAACATAAAACAAAGTCTGATTATAAAATAAGGTATTGAGTTAAATATCATTGCCTTTATTGGTTCTTTATAAAGTGAATAGATGGGTCTGAAGTATCTGTAGTGAATATTTCAAGATTTATGTGGCAAAAGAGAAATACAATCTAAAAGATGCCATTGAGAACTAAAGGATTACTATAACTGTTAACGATTTTAAAATAAACAACCGTTCTATCCACTGTATATTAGCATTCTTTCGACTTGCTGGATGTATAAAAAAGCTAGAATGATTTAAAAATTTAAAAAAACTCAAGTTAGGGAAATATCAGAAAATTTGTAAAAAAAATTAATTTTTCAGCAAGAAATGATAAGAAATAGTTCTGGATATGCAATATAATTCTGTCTCTTGTGTAACGTTTTGCTGATTGATACCCGAAAACCTGTTAAAGTAATAGAAACTTTAGTTTGAAAATTTACACGAAGAAGTACATTCTTATTGATATTTGCATTATTATAGGACTTTTATTTAAAAATTCTAAACGTTGAAATACATGAAAAAAGCTGAAGGCTATCGAATGTTTGAAGAAGTTTTTTCTGCTATAGAATCAAACAAAATAATAACTGGATAAAGGGCGAAAAACTTGGTGGAAAGAAAAAGAACTTTTGATAATATGACATTTAAAAGTAGCTTTATAAAACAGCATTTATCGATTATAAATTATTGAGGAAGCCATTATTGTTATCAATATCTGCTGAGCAATTTTTTCTAATTTCATCTATTGCAATATATACATAAAGGTAATGTGTTTGCCTTAAAACTATAATAATCCAATTATACCTTAGAATTTGAAATGATAACTTTTATGCATGATGCAAAATACATGAAAAAGTCCGCGTTATTTTATTTCTTTGCAATGAATTATAGGAAAAATGTGTAGGGTAAACGCTTTCAAGGTTCCAACAGTTTCAGAGAAAAGATTTTCTTACAGAAAATCTCTACTCAGTGAAAAGAATGGGATCTCAAAATTAAGTAAAAAATACTCAATTTTAAGCACTTCACATACTCAAAATAGCTCCGATCCAAATGTACTCAAAACTGAGAAACACATGTACTCATTTTTGATTCTATGGTTGTGTTCAAATAGAAATCGCTATGAACTTACAAATTATAGTAAAAATGTATTGGCATTTATTTCCTGCTCAAAATTATTAACAATAAACGTTTAATTGATTATGTTTATTAAGAAAAATATCAACATTATTAGGGAAATACCAAAATTGAATATTTTTATGACAAGAGCAATATCTACAAGCACTTTTAAATTATTTAAAAATACTGTGCCTATTTTAATATTTACATTAATAAGCATCTTTTATGCCGCCATGAACGAAATAAACCAATACAGGCTACAAAATTACATTAGATTAAGTTTAAACACGATTATTCAATCGATAAATCAATTATAACAGAAGTAATTTATTCCATTTTTCAATATGGTGAAATAGTCCTCCAGTGTTCGTGTCCGGGATAGCTCAGTTGGTAGAGCATTGGCGGCTTCAGCCAATACATCCCTGGTTCGAATCCTGGCCCGGACTTTTTCACCCAATATTGAAAAATGGAATAAATTACTTACTTCTGTTACAAAATTATAGTTTGTTTGGATTCGATAGCATATGATGTTTCAAAACAGAGAAAACGATGATAAATAGATCATTGATAATAATAGATCAGTAATACTCATCATCATCATCGACATCAATAATAGATATTCATTTTTGATCCAAACATACTCAATTCGATATGAGTACATCGATTCACTCATTTTTGAGTACTTCATTTTTTTCAGTGCTTATGTGATGAACTAAGGCGATTTCTTTTGCAAAGTAAATACTAGTATTTTTCTGACTCGGATAGAGAACTTTCTTGACATGTATAAAGCCTGCTTACATAAAACTCAGGCTTCTTTTAAACAAGAAATGAATAAATGTGCAAATTCTATATTTTAACCAAGTACATTTATATAAATCCTGCTTTTTACTGCTTATTTTAATACAATCTTATTCACCATCAAAGATGAAATGAAAAAAGTTGCAATATTTTCCCAAATATGCTTACCTGCATTTCCATTGATATATTTCAGCGAAGAAAACAACATTTACAGTAATAACAAAATGTTGACAATGCGATTTGTTCGAAGAAAATCGTAGAAATTTCATAACTTCAACTTTTTCAATATACTATTATAAGTACTCTGGACAGCAAGTCTTTCCAAAGGTTTCTATGGAACTTGTAGAATAAATGAAAAAATCGAAAAAAAAGCGGAATTCCCAACGTTGTTCGCAAATCAATGCATTCATATTTCGTTGCATTCTGTGTGGATTCCTTTTATGTATAAATTTTTTATCATATTCTTCGAATGTTTTCTTTTTACTTTTTGTCCAAATAAGCTAATTTATAATATAAAATAATATGATATTTTCTTTCATAGCTATTTCGCTTACATTAAATCAATATATTCTGCTAAAGAACGGTAAAAGCAATTTTTAAGCTTCCCGAGATTTTGGAATGAGTTGCTTACCAATTTATAAGAAAATGTAATTTTGAAAATAAATATTTCCATCAAATGTAAACTTGGTAAAGTGCATGAAGTTAACATAAAATTTAAAATTTACCACATATTAGTTTAACATGTACATTTTAAATAATTGAACTGTGGCACTAACAAATAAATAAATAAATTATAAGTAAAAGAAAATGTTTTAAGTCCAAACTTTATATTATAATATACTAAAAAATTATTTTTGTTATATTAATTTTATTATAAAATGCTAAAAAAATGTATTGTAGGAGAACTGATTGAAACATATTTTTATATTTTTAAACAAGTATATAATATTAATTATTGAATTAATTTTTAAATTTGTATATTTAAATAACTATATAAAATGACATATATTTGCAAATACATTTTTAAAAAGAAATAAATTGTGAGTGACAAGATTGTGATGAGTTGTTTTTTAAAAAATAAAATGGGTAAGCAATTTAAAATCCATCTTCCTGGCAAGGAAAAAAAATCGATCAACTTCCTCCTGAGGATTCAACCTATATTTGTACTCTCGTGCTCGGAACTAAAAGATAGTGCATTTACCAATCATGGTTTGTGCAATCGAAGAAAATCAGCCGTTTTCTGTAGCAATCAATGACATTTACATGATCGCATGCCTGGCGATGTTTACGTATTTTTATTCGACAAATTTACCCACAAGGAGTAAAAAACAGTTTTTTTTCTTAACAGAACATTGTACTGTTGTAGGAAATATATCACACTATTAAAATTAGGCCGATTGTAGGAAAAAAGAAAAAAAAAAGGTATTAAAATTAAATTGCAAGATGTGAGCCGAACGAACAAACAAGGAAAGTTTGATAAAAGCTTGTAAAAGATTGAGATATATGAAAAGTTCCCATGTGGAAAAAAAACGTTATTTGGGAATGTTATACATATTTTATACAAATATCTTGTAGCTTCTACTATTTTCTCATTAAAATAATTATTGACAGTCTGAAGACGTAAAAATCAACTGGCTAACAAAAATTTATTTTTAACACATATCTAACAACCTATTAATATGTGCGCTCTTTCATGGAAAAAAGAAGTCATTATGATAAATACAATTAATTTTATAGCCTTGTCCGAGAGCAAGTTGCTCCTGCTCATCTACAGGCTCGTATGGGCACTTACTTTTGACTTATATTATTTTTGAAAATCAGTTTTATTTAATTACAAGATTCTGCCATAAATATGATACCTGTAAAAACCATGGCCTAATCATAGCCTATTTCTTCCATTTTAGCTTTTTATCTGCGTTTTAAAATTCGTTCGAAATGCAGTGTGCACGTTTGTTTATGATTTAATTCTATTTTGTACTTTTTAAAACAGGTATAAGAAGAAAAAATATTGAAACTTGATAACGCGGAAAACATTAACAAAAAATATAAAAACAGCATATTTTCGAATGTTGTGTCAACCAAATGTTGTAACCAAAAAATCTATAAGATTCATATGCAATGGTTACAGTATGATTATTTCATATATCCTGGGAGTAACAAAAACGGAGCTTTGCCAGGAAATAAATGAGAAAAATATAAGTCTTTGACGATAACACTAACACATATAACTATAATGCGTTATACAGGGTGTTTCGCTACCAGACCGACAAACTTTGAGGGATGGTAGTACACATGAAGACAAACATTATTAAATAGGAAACAATGCGGCACAAACGTCTTCTGTAGGAGCTAGGGGCCATTAAAGTTTAGGGTCCAAAATTTTAAACGATGATAGAAAACGGAAAAAAGGGTCGATTCGTTTGCGGTTTTCACTAAAATCATTCTTTATATTACGATTTCTTTAGAAAAAAAATTTAAAAGTTACTTTCAAAAATTATCGATAGAGGGCGCCTTAGACTTTAGAGTAATGAACAACTACTTTTTACCGTTATTTTTTGCATGGGGTTGAAATTATTCTAAAGTTTAGACTTTAACTTAAATTTTAAGCCCAAAATCGAAAACATTGGGGAGGGGTAACTTAGGAAAATTGAACTGTGAACAGAGAGGGATATTTTAAGCGCTCATAAACATTAGACAAACTAATCGATTTTATTGCGGTTTGCGTGAAAATCATTTGCTTGGTAATTATTTTATTCAAAATGACGTACAGCTTTGGTGTCCTCATTTTTTGATAGAGGGCGCTTCCGAAACATATCCGACATTTCAATGGCATTACTCCTGGGTGTTTTACTATCAGAGCAACTTACTTCCAGGAAGTGTTTGGGACACAAAGATGACTCAGAATCACATAGGAATGTAACGTTGGAAATGCCTTTTTTGAGAGCTAAGGTTAAAGGAAGCAGAAAAGATAGCAACAGTAACAGCTGAGAAAGAGCAACACGTTAATGTGACAGAAAACAGTTTATTTAAAGGTTTTACCACAAAAGGTGTTCGAAATTACGACCAGAAGTAGTCCGGCAAGTTTAACAGCGGCGGTAGATGGCGCTGCGGTTTCCTTGCGGTAGATGGCTCTAAACGGTAATGCATGTGAACAGCGATCACTTTGAAGTGATCATTCGCGAACCGACTACAAAGGTAGCAGAATTAAGTACTTGAAAGATGAGCAGCCCGATGGGGCTCCACCACATTTTACCAATGACGTTTGCCGACACTTCAAAGTAACATCTGGGCAACGGTGGATAGGTCGTGGTGACCTGCCGGATCGCCGGACCTATCATGTATCGACTTCTTCTGCTGGGGTCAAATGAAAAGTTGGGTGTATAAGACTCCAGTACCATGAGTTAAAGACCTCGCATCTGGTATTTCTGTAGCTTGCCAGAAAGCTATCAGAGATGCCAGAAATCTTTCAAAGAGTGAGGAATTCCATGCGACGCCGCTGACAAGCATGCCGAACTACTTCTGGTCGTAATTTCGAACACCTAATTTTGTAAAACATTTAAATAAACTGCTTTCTGTCACATTAACGTGTTGCTCTTTCTCTGCTGTTTCTGTTACCCTTTTTTCTCTGTTTACTTTAACCGTAACACACAAAAGAGACATTTTCAGCGTTACATTCCTATGTAATTCCGAATCATCTTTGCACCCCTAACACTTCCTGGAAGTATGTTGGTCTGGTAGTAAAACACCTAGGAGTAATGCCATTGAAATTTCGGAGATGTGTCGGAAGCGCCCTGTATCAAAAAATGAGGACACCAAAGCTCTACGTCGTTTTGAATAAAATAGTTACCAAGGGAATGCTCTACACACAAACCGCAATAAAATCGATTTGTTTGTCCAATGTTTATGAGCGTTTAAAATATAAGCCTTTGTTCACAGTTAAATTTTCGCTAGTTACCCGATCCGAATGTTTCCGATTTTGAACTTAAAATTTAAGTTAAATTCTAAACTTTAGAATAATTTCAACCCCATGCAGAAAATAACGGTAAAAAGTAGTTGTTCGTTACTCTAAAGTCTAAAGCGCCCTCTATCGATAATTTTTTAAAGTAACCTTTAAAAATTTTTCCTAAAGAAATCTTAATATAAAGAATGATTTTAGTGAAAACCGCAAAAGAATCGACCCTTTTTTTCGTTTTCTGTCATCGTTTAAAATTTTGAACCTTAAACTTTAATGGCCCCTAGCTTTTACAGAAGACGTTTGCGGCCCATGATTTTCTATTTAATAATGTTCGTCTTCATGTGTACTATCATCCCTCAAAGTTTGTCGGTCTGGTAGCGAAACACCCTGTATAGTAAAATCTGATAAAGTTGAATCGCAAAAAACAGAAGATATATACCTTTCTAACCGTTTTAAGGATGATTAGATACATATTATCTCACAAAATAATGAAAAAAAATGTTAAAATTTTAAAGAAGGTAAACATAGGTACTTCACTTTTTTATAACATCGATTGACTACTGAAACTCACTTTTCTTTTTTTCTATTTATTTTTGACAGTCAATTTGTTTACGAGTCTCCACTATCTATAAATCTATGTTTTATGGCACCTGTCGCGGCGAAAGTAATCCTTTTGAAATATGTATTTTGCCACAAGTGTTGATAAAGATTTTTTTTAATGGAAGGAATAGTGGCGTTCTTAGAAAAAACTAATCAAGGTGTACAAGTTAATAAATTATTAAAAGAAAAAACCGCTTATATATTGATTCACAGGCATTCAGAATAAATATTTTAGTTTGGAATAAGTGTGAGTGTTTGACTAATATCTATAACTTATCACTCCTCATTAATTAGAGTTTTTATGAAGTTTAATATAATTGATTCATTTTATTTAAACATTAAAGCTTGATAACTCGCATGTCTCTGAAACTGTAAATATATTTTACAGATAGTTTTTTCTTACTCTCAAAACAAAATATTGTTGCATAATTATTTTAACGCCTTTAGTCGCAATATCATGCAGTTTTCAAGTAGGGTTTCTCAATAGTAACACAGTCCTCGTCCAGTTTTTGAAGCCAAAGTTGTCCAAAAACGTGTTGGACGTGACTATGCGAATGAAATAAAGAAACACATAGATGTATTGCGATTTTTAAAGTTAATATAAAAATAAATATGTATACGGTTTCTCAAGCATTTTTCGCTATAACAAGATTGTAAAAAAATCACAAACAATAAAATTTGGTGCAAATACCTTAATTCTACAAATTATAAAAATGGAATTATATCTATTTTTCAGATTTTTCAACGTACTCCATCACATACACAATTGCGCGACATCCATTAGAGTGATCAATAATTGATTTTAAAAAGTCTAGGATAATATGTTTGAAAGGATTTGTTTTTCTGATTGCTTGCATTAGAATAAAACAACTAAGTGCGTTAAAATATTTTGCCGCATATCCAAGTATTATTTACTTTTTCTAGAACTATATGATTACATACATTAAGTACTCTTATTACATATTGTACAATTAATTATAAAGAATTAGAAAAATTTTTGGCTTATTTTCAGGTCAATGATTCGCAACTTGGGGTTACATTGTGGGCAGATCGGATACGTGAAGATGATAAAGGTAATGACGCAACACATAGGAAAAAACATAGATTAAAAAGAAATGAAACATACTAAAAAAATGAGCTACCTGAAAGATTTTTAAGTATGGCGTTTAAATAATTAAGAACTACTTTTGCACATGAAAATTAATAAATTTTGTGAACTTTCATTATAAAATGAAATTAGTAAATTATATTTTGATGCAACATTTTACTCTTTGACTTTAGATATTGCTTTTAGGAAACGGAATTTTAAAAGTAAAGTAATTATTAAAACTATATAAATGCGTTTTTGTTTATTTTGTGAAATTTCTTGATTCAGCTAAATTAATAATCGTACGAGCTATATGAAATCATCCTCGTGGGGTAGCGCGTTTATGAGAATCAGACATGAATAAAAGTCTAATAGTGCGGATAAAATAAAATAGTTGGAAACCTCCTCTTTTAGGTGATATTAAAAACAGTGAATAAGGAGCAATACGGTGAGCAAAGTAATAATTTTGCTGTTTACACTGAAATTTTTATTTGATAAAAAAATTTATTCTTACGTTTTCTGAAGTAAGTATTTTCTTTTTTTTCACGATATAATGTGTATAAATAAAATCTGTTTAAGATTGTGATGTTTGTGAGTGTGGCTATAATTAATTTTTCTAATTATGATGAGAAATACTGTTAGAGTAAAGAGTGAAATAAGTAACAAGAGAAGAAAAAGAGATCGGAAATGGCATTTGGCTACAACTTCTGCTTTTTGATATCTTGCTGCCATTTAAAAACTATATGTAATATTTAGCACGTCATATTTAAGCGATTTCATAAATACGGCATGTTTACATTTGTTTCTTTGAAAACTGACCAAATTAATTATTCACTTTATAAGTGATCACTCTTTTCAGAAGAGAAACGCATTCTCCTCCATATTCTCAATTAGAAGATTCAGTTCTTTTACGGACTTAGTTTTTCAATGCCAAAAACATTTTGTTCATTTTTTAGCATTAATAGAACTTTCCGAAGTCATTTTAGTTAATTAAAAAATAATGAGCAATAAAAGTAGAACATAAAAAAGTTACCCATGCTGTCATTTAAATAATATATGTGTTACATTTATTACGCCATATTCCAGCATTTTTAAGAAAATTTGTCCTGGATTTTTCATAAAAACGGCATATTTACATTTATTTTTTTGAAAACTGAACAAATTAATTATACACTATATAAGTAACCGCTTTTTTTTTAGAAAAGAAACGCATTCTCCTCCATATTTTCAATTAGAAGATTTAGTTCAATTACGGACTTGGTTCTTCAATGCTAAAAACATTTTGCTCATTGTTTTAGCATTGCTAAAATTTTCCGAAGTCATTTTAGTTAATTAAAAATAATTAGCAATAAAAATAGAACATTAAAAAAATTAATAAAAATTAAATAAATTAATAATTATTAATAAATAATTAATTTAATTAAATTAATAAAATTAAATAATATAACATATATTATTTAAATGCTGTCATTTAAATAATATATGTTATATTTATTACGCCATATTAAAGCATTTTTAAGAAAATTCGCCCTAGAGTTTTCATAAAAACGGAATATTTACATTTATTTCCTTGAAAACTGAGCAAAATAATTATTAATTTTATGCGTGATCACTCTCTACAGAAGACAAACGCATTCTCTTCCCGAATCTCAGTTAGAAGTTTCAGTTCCCACAAGGACTTCATTCTTCACTAACAAAAACGTTTTGCTCAATTTTCTTTCGGAATAACTGGAACTTTGTGAAGTCATTTTAGTTAATAAAAAGTAATGAACAATAAAATTAGAAAAATAATTTTAAACATATTCACAATAATATGAAATTTTAAAATAACCTCCTAATTTCGACTGAAATTTTAGATGCATTCTCTATTTAGATATTTTAAAGGAATCTTGTGCTTGAAATTTGAATAATTATTTTGAATAATTCTAGTGTCTTCAGAGCAAGTGTTAAGCACGTAGAACTAACAGTTATTTAAAAAATTAAAACGTGTGCGTTTTTCAAAAGGTTAGAAGGGGTTTAGAATGTTCTTGAGTGAATCGGAGGACCTGAGTCCAGTGTTCATTTGTCCCCCATATAAAGGTGCTATGTGTGTAACAATTCTAGTACAATAGTAGGCCAACAAACATTGTATTAGTATATATTTGCCATTATTGATTTTTTTTGTATACATTGGTTAATATTCCCTATATTTGTTTTATACTGTAGCTCCAACGCTGGAATATTTACGTTTTGCCAATATTGGTGCCATGTAGAAAGCAATACTGCAAGGAAGTTCATTCAAAATGTTTCTAATGTAAACCATATATTTATATAATACTTGATTTTCATTGCAAATCATTCTAAAGTGAAATTAACATTGTTGGGCATTTAACTGCGGATATTTTCAGAGCAAGCCTTATCTATAACCAATTTTGGTACTCCAAAAGAATTATTTCTAGTGAACGCAATATTAGTTCAGTATTGGGATCTAATATTATTTTCTAATCATATCAATTTCTTACTAGCTATTTGAGTGACATTTGCAGTCTGTAAAATTCTTTAACGTAAATTGTATACGAATAATGTATTTGAGATGCAAATCATTAATTTATTTAGAAAGCTTCATTTGGCATAATACTAATTCTACTTTTCTCTTGCAATTGCGTCGCAAACATCAAATAATCCCCGCGACTAGAAATTGGTGCAAAAGCCTTTCTTTTTCACCTGAGTCTTGACATAGCAGTAATCGCTGCCAAGGACATCGAAGCAACAGTCCTTACAACTACTGTATCAGAGTTAAAAGTAGAAAGACTTCTCTATTCTTAGGATCTCAGTCTGATATTCACTTGACTGCTCTGCAGGCCGACTTTTTCGATTCTTCCTTTATCACTTTTAAATATTTTATTTTTAAAGAAATTCTGTGATAAACAAGTAAACATTTATTACATATATATAAATATAGTGAATTTACAAGTAATATCCGTAATTGAAACATTTATGACTAAAATAAGCTGTCATGGCTTCAAAAATTTAAAGTTTATAAAAGTGAATTCGTCAGATCTTAGAAATCGATATCTGGGAGATTTCCCAAAGAAGAAGAAAGATAAAAAAAAAAGTAAAAAATGATTCTTTGAAACCGATGAACGAAAAAAAAGTTATTCAATTTAAAAAAGATGAAGAGAACAATTACATTCGTACATACCTTTCTACGAAATACATATTGTGTAATTAATATTGAATACAATTTTTCATCAATTAAAAATCCTTCTAATGAAATAAAAATACAAGTTAAATGTTTGCTATGCATTAGAAGTATTGGGAACTCATTTCCACCTTGACAGAAATATTAGCTTTGCATTTCAAATTTTATGAAATCCTTAAATAATCCTCGTTAACATTTATGTGATATTGATAAACTTTAAATATTAGAATGTTGTGGGCAGTATTTCATTCAAATATTGCCAATATTGGCAAAAATATAATAAATAAAAAAAATAATAATCTAAATATTGTTTGTTTCGTCTAATTGCAGTTTTAGTAGGGAGTAGTATGAAAAAAATATCGTAATACTTTAAATGACTCCAAACACTGTATTTAAATACCAGTGTCTTGGAGGAATTTACACTTTGTTATCAGCATAAACTTTAAAATAAGCAAATAATTACGTAAAAGGCGTTATAAATAAACAAAGATATTATTTATTTAATATACCCCTGAGATCGTTCGGAAGCATACACATCCATTTTGAAAGAGGAAAAGCATAATAGATTAGAATAGAAAACATAAATAACAACAAAGAAAAAATCATGCGTCAAGCATAGATTATGAAGCACTTTCCAACTCATTCAGAAAGATGTAACAAAACTGCACAACTTAAAAAATTAAAATATTAGGTCTCATTTCACTATATAAAAAAATGTATAACGCATTTCAAGAACCCAATTTCAGCTGTTCCCACCTACAATCGGAAAAATAATCGAATTTTTTAGCAGCCTTGTATATGATATAAAGATTTGTACATATTAAAACATACATTAAAAAATTTAGTTCATTTAAGAGATACATGTACTTCAGAAAATTCCCCCTCAGCAATTTCCCCTAATAAAGAGAATGGTATGCGAATACTTTTGTGCAGTCCTGTATGTGAGTTACAGAATTTATATACAAAGAACAATGTGCAAAAACTAATTAAATTTAAAAGCTCATACCGAATTTTAAAGTGAACTCTCCAGCAATTATTACTCAAAGAATATACTGTAACCCATTTCTTTTGTGTGTCCCTGTAAATTAATAAAAAATACTATGAATGCTCTCTTTCGACGTGATCGTAGTGAAATTCAGTGGTTTATATCAGTTTCAATACATTTGAAATAGCGTAATGTCATTAAAATACTCTCCAAACGATTTTTTCAAATGTACCATAATGTAATCTAATTCTTTCTAGTGTCCCTCTAAATGAACCATTAATCGTAAATACTCCATGTACAATACAAAGCATGCTTTGGTGACCCTAAATAAGTTTTATCAATTACATGAAAATCCGAGTATATTTACGGGAGTTAGAGCGTGGACAGGCTGAAATACGGACAGAAAAACCGAATGTATAAGCACTTTTCAACTTTGTTGGAAACGCTTTGTTGACGCTCCCACCGAGAGCGGTATGTCGTCTGAGTGCATCCGAAGCTTGACAACAGAAACAGAAATTTCGAAACAAAATGGAAAAATGAAAATCTTTTTTTTTTTTTCCGGAGGGGGATTGGGTAAACGAAAAAAAAAATACAATTTAAAAGTGCTATTAAAAATAGTAATAATTATTAATTATTAGTATTATTTCAATAGTTGCAGCAGACTTTTTTAATTACGCAGTTTTATTGCATATTTGTTTAAATTTTGTTTTACTGAGAAATATTAACTTTGTTATGGTATATTAGCCGCAAAGCCTTGTTTATCCAGATGTATTGTAAATGCTAATAGTGTGTTTATTAGAACATACACTTAGAACAATTAGCCGAACTCTGCTCACTCAAACACTTCCATATTGTTAATTATTTTTTATCAGTTTTTTCAAATTTATGTGAATAATACAATTTTTACCCATTGTCCTATGGCGAGCATCTTTATGTATTTGTAACGCCTTTTAAGTGATTATTTGTTTATTTTAAAGTTTATACGAAATACTTTACTTAGAATTTCATGGGTATACACAGGGCCGGAGCATATAGAACAAATTTTATTGTTCTTACCAGTATCTTTTATTAATAATCTTCATGATGTACTCCAATATCATATCTTATAAAAATGTCTCAATGGATATTTGAAATCTTTGGTTTAAACTATGCCTAGACACTAAATTTCAAGGCATTTGAATTATAAGTTTTTGAATTATAAATATTCAAAATTCAGTTCTTCTAATGTTAAATTACAATTTCATATTTTTATTGATACCTCCTTAAATTACACTCCTAACTTGCTAATTTATTCTTTATAGACATGATACTGAAACACCCAAACATAAATATGTTGAATTTGCAATTTTTATAATTTTATGATATGAATTATGAAATTAATATTCAAAAAAATTATGAATTGTAACCGACAATTTAATTGATGGATTTAGATTTATTAAGTACTGCTTTAAAGAAATCCAAAATTTCATTTTTTTCTTCAGAGTAGTTTTCAAACTATGCTTAAAAACGGCAAAATGATGGTTTTAGATGGTACTCAATAGAAGTGACTAGATATTTTGAAACTTTTTATGCTATCCTGTAATCTAGGAGTCTTTAATGACTGTTTGAGTGGCCTCTAAGGTGCCTTGATCAAGAAAATGGTTCTCAGTCAACGATGGAGTACCGAATTTCAATTTGGTTACAGCCCATTAACTATGCTCGTTTGAAAGTAATTAATTTCTCAGAAACATATCTTATGAATAGCATGAAAATTTGTTTTTACGCTAATTAAAGGGTGAAGATTTCATTTATGATGTCAGAATGGGGTTTTGCTGTTGAGGAAAACAAAGTTAAGGTTCTTTTTAATATGTAGACGGCCCCTTAAAAAAGATTTTTATGCATCATTTAAAAGTAGACTTTATTTCCAATCGCTTTGTACCAGTAACTTTCATCTACGGTAATATTTTACAGAGTTAGTAGAGAATGTTTACTTTTTTTTCCACGATTGTACATTTAGGTATAGACTTCAGGATAGGGAAGAAATGGTTTCTTTAATTCTTTAGGAGTGAGGTAATTCTTTTGCTGCAATGTTGAAAATGTAGAAATTTACAAGCAAAATTATTTGTAAAAAAATATAAATGTTTTTTTACGCAAAATTTTATACAAAATTTGTGGGACAAAATTTCCCACTTTAGGATTCTTTATAAATAAAATACCACCACCCTCCAAATGGTTATAAGTCAATTTATGTCTTGGATTCGAAATGTTTTCTGAGGATAATAATACTTATGTGCTTTTATGAAAGATTATATTAATTTAAAAAACTTAAATATTGGATTTAATTTTCCGCATTTCTTCGTAACTTTATGCACCAAAACATCACAAAGACAAAAATATGTCTACTGCTGAATTTTTATCAACTTTCAAACAAATTTAAGGCATTCCATGCGATTCCATCTATAAATTATAAGACTGAATTAAAGCAAAGATAAACTATCCCAATTATTGCGTAAGATACCTTATGTTTCTTTTTAAAAAAGTCGAATTCAATTATAGTGAGGGAGGAAGAGACTGTAGCATTTGTATACAGAGTTCTCAGTATAAGTAAGATTCAGATTTCATGACCTGAAACAAGAACATAAATAAAAATTCATTTAAATTATGATTTTTAAATAGAATGATTATTTTAGATTGGGGAAATTTTATAATTAAAGATCAGATGAGTCAAATTAAATTGTAACGATAGCTTGACTTTATAATTTACCAATTCTAAATTCATACGAAGAATAAAATTCATTCATAGTAATTGATGAAACTCCTTTTAAAATTTATTTATTTATTAATAGATTTTAATAAGAAAATATTTTCCTTTAAAAAGTTTTTCTTTTTCAGATGCTTGCACAACAAAATGCATTTTTAATCCAATTAATTCTATAAATTCTATAAATTCAGAAAGGGAAAACGGTACAATTTGAAACATCATAATGAATAATCCACTTTTTGTGAAATTTGAGATGCAGTGTGAACTGTTAGCTTGAAAGGAGTACTATCATTTGGAAACTTAGAGTCAAGACAAAAATTAAGACAGTTCTTTGAAAATGATAGTTAAAGACAGGTATGCAGAGGAAAGAATGACAGCAGGCGGCGATCGTAAAACAAAGCAATAAATAAATAAATATCATCTAACTATCCGTAACTACCATTATTCTCTCCACACCCCCTATTTCATCATATGTTTATTTTGTTTTAAAAAAAGGCTAAATAATTTAAGATGGATGATTGCATAAGTCACATGTTCAAGATGTTTCATTTCATTTTAATAGTGTAGTACACACTTGAACAAACTTACAGGGTGGTCATAAAAAAACTTCTCCGAAGTATGTACCTCTAGTGACCTAACTACTTAACCAATCGAAAGGAAATTTCAGACTTATTTATTTGAAGGTATATATCCGAGATCGTGATGATTTAAAACAATAGAGCTGTCACGGTACGGTTACAGTGAATAATTTCATCAGCGTACTGAAAAACCATAAATGGCGTTGGAATGGTACACATACAACGAAAACTGCTGGCGTAGAACACTTGTAAAAAAGACCATTGCGAGGAATAAAGGAGTGGGTACAAGGCATGTATTTCAATAGCCGATTCTTTTTTCCTTTTTCGTTTTCCTTCCTTTTTTCACTTTTGAACTGAGTAATGTTGTACAATTTATTTTAAAATTTGTTTTTGGAGTTCCAGTTGTGCACACATAATGAAAATAAAAATGTTATCATTTTTTTTAGAGTATTGAATATTACTTTATATAGAAACTAACTATAATTTAATGTCACAGTGTTACACCGGCAATTTTAGTCATAAGTGTATCGTTCCAACGCCATTTATGTTTTTTCCATATGGTGATGTGAAGAATTTTTCCAAGAAAACAAAAGCTGTTGCCATTTGAAAATTTGAAAATTTTTTGATTGCATCCGTAACCGTGAGAGTTCTATTGTTTTAAATCTTTACGATCTCGAGCGCATACCTTCGAATATGTATATCTAAAATTTCTTATAAATTGGTTGAGCGATTAGACCGCTATGGGTTCATATATTGGGAAAGTTTTTATTGTAATGACCACTCTGTATATTTCTTGTGCAGATTAAGGAAAAATCGGAAGATCCTTTATGAGATTCCTAAACATTTGCTCGTTATAACCAAGTTTTTTGTGCGGATATTTTCTTATAAGTTTATCCATTCCTTCTCTTTATACACTTTAAAACCGGATTGACGTTATATTGTTACTAAGGGGGGACTACTAAGGAGGGACATCTAACATGAAAAAATTATTTCATTATTTTGAATTTTCTATGCGTATTCAACCATAACCTTTTTCGCTTTACAGCTACCCCTACATAATACATTTAAGCCATGAAAATTATATTTTTAAATACATTTCTCTATATATTTCATGATATTGATAAAATTGAACTTTTAAATATCAGTTTGCCATTCGGATTAAAACTATTTTGCGAGAAAACGATATTTCTGTATCTAAAAAACTAGCAGCAGTATTGCAATATCAGATATACCAAATAATTCATTTTTTAAATGCCACTTTTTTTAAACAAAACTCTTTTTAGACTTATCTTGAAAATTTTGTGCAAACCTATTTCGAAAGTTATTAATGTGTCAAATTTTGTTGAACCTTATCAGAATTTTTTTAAGGAAATATTAATATATTGGTGGTTTTTAATGTTTAATTATCGGTGACCCTGAATAGTTAGTTTACTTTATAAAACTTTTCCCCATTAATAGATTTTTTTCTTATTCTGAAATTATTCAATTAATTTTTTTTGTCTACTCCATAGTCTGTTTGCAAATCAAAATAGAAAGAACACTAAAATAAACGATGAAGCCCTATAATTTGATGCTAAAAATAGAAACAACTAGAAATATTAATAGGTGCTGCTACTGCATTTTGTTGGATCTGAGATTTATTCTACGCACGCTTAACTAATTACTCAGTTTCATCGCAGTGCGTTTATTATTCAAGCGTGCATATTTGAAATGAGTAGAAGCTGTATATATTTAGTTACTCTTATAATATTAACAAAATAGTCACGGTTTTATGTAATTATCCGAGTGCAATGGATTTTCTATCTTTCATTTTGTCAAAATTGAGGGTTAGTGTATTATATTTTCAATTACACTTTTAATATTGTCAAAAATATAGAATATTATAAAATCACCGATTTTTTTTGTTTAAATATATATATACATATATTAATGAAATGATTAACTTAGCGTTATCATGAGTCCCTTTTCGTAAACCAACATTGATAATACTCGGATTCATTATTCTACCAATATCACATTCATCTAAAATACTTAAAATTAAATGCTATCATTAGTAAATATTGGCTTTACATTGGAAAAATGTGCAACAAAATGAACCCTATTAGAGATATATGTGCAATATATACTCATTAGAAATATTTGAAATGAAAAATCAATGTTGTAGAAATATAGTTTTTATGCAAAAAATGGGAAAGTATAGTAGTGAAAAAAAACTGAAAATATATGAATAAAAAAGACTTTTTAAAGGAAACATTTACGTAATAATGTTTATATTGTCAAAATTAAGAAACAATAAAATTTTATTTTTTAATCCGTTGGCTACTTCAAAAAATACACTCTTGTAATATTCTGTTCAAACCAACGGAAAAAGGCCTTTAAAATTAACGAGAGATTGTGTTTCATATATCCATAACAAGAAGTTTCCATTTCTTAATACTGATTGAATAGTCCTTAATATAGTTAGTTTTATTGACAATGTGCAAAATTGTAATAGGAAAAGGTCATTAATGTGTAAAAATGTTCGGTTTCCCGGAAATATTGCTACTATTAAATTTTGGTGGACCCATATACAATAACCAATATCTTTGAAAATTCTTTCAATTTTCCATCGAAATATTAAAGCATTATGCTTAGGTTTGAAACTTTCAATTTGTATTTTAGATGTAAGAATACGAGCTACTTCAGACGGTGTCAATTATTAGAATGTAAAATATTCTTCTCACAGTGATATAACCTTCGACAAAATTCCTTCATCATTCTTTCATCACTGGCTTACATGTTAACAGTTAAATTCCTTCTACCAAATTAGCATCTTTTTTCTGCTCTCAGACTCGCGATTACCGCATTTGTCTAGAAATATAAATATTTTTTGGATTTCTATTTTTATAATATTTGGATATAATTACGTTCATGTTGAAGAAATACCATCTATATGAGAATAAAATTAAAACAAGCTGAGAAAGTTTTCTTCAATATCTTTCATGCTTTGTAACTGAAAGCAATTTCGTTACTGTAATATGTACTTAAAAAAGTGATTTTTGTATAAAAAGAAATTTCGTGTATAACCCCCTCTTTACTATATTCACCAATATCAGTGCAATATTGCAACAATATAATCATTTGATATAATTGCAGCATTCTAAGTATATTCAATACAAACAATAATTATCGAATATAAATTTTCTACAAAAACTTCTTTTACAAAAATAAACAGTAGTAAAATTAAAACCAGGTGTAATTTATTTAATTTTTTAGTTTTTCAAAAAATTAAATCTAATTAAAGCTATTTTCTAGAAAATTTTGAATCATTAAACTTCTTTACCATTTGAATAAACTATTGATATAAGATCATTTTACAGGTCTTATAGAAGAAAAAAGCATGTTTATATATTTTTATAAATTATAAATTATAAAATGTATAAATTTTTTATCTTATTTTTCAGTGCATTTTTCAAAAGTGCAACCAATCTGAAGTAAGGGGCTGTGCATATATAACGTTATCAACTTTTTGGTAATTGTGGACCCCCTCCCCCCATCCGATATCAAACGTTATCATTCCTCAACCCCCCCCCCCTGGTAATGATATCGTTATCAATGTCTAAAATTTCTTTTAGCTTTAGAATTTATTTATTTTTTGTTTGAGTGATATACTAAACTGGTTACATACTTCATTGATTCAAATGAAGAGAAGTCAATACAATATCACTTTAAATCATATAACATTTAAATCTTAAAAGAAATTGTTATTATTTAAAAGTATTTTGTTAGCTAATGCATTAAATAGTAATAATGTCTTGTTTCATTTGCCCCACACGAAGGAGGGGGGGGGGGGGGACGGAGTGATAGAAATTTGTATTAACAAAACAAGTGAGCACAATTTTTTCTTTTCCTCTGTTATTTATTAGTAAACAGAAGCCTCATTTCAAATATACTTCACGTAGGGCTTCTCGAACAGTGATTATAAATGCATGCACATATAAAGAAAAATGTGAAATATTGGCGAATTCCATATTTAAGAATTGAATGTTTTTATAATAATTTAGTGATTTTAATAAAAAACCTTGTATTTTCATAAAAAATAGATAGCAGGTTAAAAAACAATAACGTATTGTTTTGAACAAAAAGGAAACATGTTAAAAATAAAAAACGATGGTTGGATCAAAAATGATATCGATATCAAAAGACAAACTCCCCCTCCCCCTAGCGATATCTTACGATATCATTTGCCAGACCCCCCCCCCCTCCCCCCTAAAATGATAACGTTATATTTGCACAGCCCCTAACGAAATTGTACAAGGTTAAAAACCAATAACGTAAATTAATAATGTAAATGTAATCTTATATTGCAGTATTTTCGCTAAATTTTTGAATCTGTATGTGATTATACGTGGTTAGTTCTATTGTTTTGGCATTGTGTTTTATGACGTATACATTCGTAAATTTTTTTTAAAGAAAACGTTAATGAAACAGTGTAAGGTATTTTCAAAATTGAGGCAACAGATAGTCAGCAATATTAAGAAATGCGTATATTTTTCATATTTAAAAAAAATTAACATTGTAAGAATTGTTTTAATTATATTTCAGAATTTAGTATAGTAATTTAGAATTTTTACGATGAAATCGTAATAAATAGTCAGAAAAGTAAAAATAGTCAGAAAAGTAAGAATAAAGCAATATTAAAATTTTATGCATTGAATTTAATGTATGAAACCTCTGTTTGTTTAATTCTTTGAACTCTTCAAAGACTCAAAATAACTCATTTCTGTCACTTTCATTATGAAACTGTACAAGAAAAGACACTAGGTTTTTTTTCATTGTAAGGATTGGACATTTAAATCAAAATATTTTATTGAGTTCGTTGGCCTAAAATACCAATACCACAAAGAGGAGCAATGGCAGAACGCCAGACTAACGAGAAATATAACATCATTGAAAAGGATATGCGTGGAAAAGTTTGTAACTTACGCTTCCTAAGATTAATTTTCACGAGGTTCATTCACTGTTTTATTAGATTTTCGGCGCATTTTAAAAGTACTTAATATAAGCAGAATATTTGTGAATGGAAATGAGGTGCATACACCTCACTCTGAAGTTGGCAGGCTCAAAACAAAACTTTCGCAATATTGATTCCCATTTAAAGCTCGTGATAATGAGCTTACTGTAGAGAATGTTTTTCATTGTTCAAGTTGATTTCCGAAAGAATTCTCGTGTTTATACATTTCGCATTTATTTTCGAGTAGACGTTTTGTTGAATACTTGCATATTTCTCATTTGACTTATTTATTACAGAAAAAATGAACGTTCTTCACAATCCTTTGATAACAATGTCTTGTCAATTGGACAGTGACTTCAAAGTTGAATAATCTTTTCTTATCTGTTTATAAGCATATAATGCGGTAATTTTATAAGATAAACTTGCACGTAATGAGTTTATTATTATAAAAAAGAAATTTTTTGCAGAAAGTGTTGGAACTAAGTTTGCAAAATTTCTATTTGCTTATGATGTTGCATAAATGTTCATATATTTCAATTTTATTTTTACGTCATTTTTGTGGTCGATGACTTATAAAATTCCAGCAGCCTTTTTAGTTAACTTTCGAAAAACGAGATGCATTGTAATTATTAACTAAAGTGAAAGAATAAAGCATTGCATGAATAAATTGACTTATTTACTGCAGAAAAAATGAACGTCATTCACAATACCTAAGTAAGGGCACTGACATAAAAAGTTGAATAATCTTTGCTTGTCTGTTTATAATCACATACCATGAGATATGTAAAAGATAATAATTCACATAGTATGTTTATCATTCTAATAAAGTAACTTTCTTCGTAAGAATTGTTCTTAGAATTTTTTTAAAACTTCTATTGGCCAATGAATACTGCATAAATATTCATTATAGTAAAATGTTAATACCATAATTATGGTCGATTGCGTAAAAAGTTGAGACACTTTATTCACTGAACAAGATAAGGTCATTCTGCCTAAATATACTATGATTTCTATAAAAATTGTCATATTTAGGGAATAATTCGGATTTTATGATAAATTAAATGCCAATTATAAAAAGTAAAGTATAAAACATTATGTTTTTAAGTAAAATATATTTTGGAATAAATAAGAAATTGAAATGTTATTTGTAATATATGGCCTGAGAAGTCCAGGCATACACAGAAAACATAATTACGATTTATTACGAATCAAACAATACATTTAGAGGCTCCCATAGCCACTAGAGATTAGTTTCAAAAAGTAATTCAATTAGTTGTAATAGTTGACTCTGTTCGGAAATTATAAGAGTTAATATTAAATAATTACTCTCAATTAAAAAAAATACATTGATGTATAACTGTGCATTGTGTATATTCTATGAAATTACCGGCTATAAACCTCTGAATGTGTAAATAATTTATTAAATTAGATTAACTCGAAAACAACTTTAAGCGTAACCTAAGTAAATCACATAATGTGTAAAGTAAAAGTCAACAGATAATTAAAATTTATAAATAAATACTTAATTACTATTTGTACAAGAATTACAAAGAAAAATTAAAAAAAAGAATAAACATTAAAGTTACTTAGCTACTGAGTACGCAAATTGAAAATGTATTAGATTCTAACCTTTTTAACAATAGTAAGTTCCCTTTGGAATTTTACTAAAATGCTGAATTTCTTGTTTAGTTTCCATAATTAACGTAGCTGCTACTGTTTGCTGCATTACAATTATAATTATTGTTGGATTCCTTTTTCTTTCACCATTTTTCTTCATTTATTTTAACTGCTTATGAGAAATATACTACTTCTCTTTATAATTAAGCATTCGAACACAAATATTCAACTTAATTAGTATTATTGTGTTTTCTTTAAAAGACTAAGAAGGAATTACTTTAAATTTAAAAACACTTTAACGAACTATTCACACTTTTCACCAAACATTAACATTAATAAAATTTACTTTATTAAAATTTACAATTAAAATATGTAGATTAATTATTAAAATTGTTTGTTACTTCACATGAAATATCTATGTATGTATGTCACCAATATTACAAGAATTAGTAGCATAAATGAAAATTTCATTAATATCCACTGTCACATCATTTTATTAAAATTTGCAAATTAAATAATTAGATTATTCACATAAAAAGTCGACAAATATTACAATAAATATAAACAAATTTTAAAAAAAAAAAGGAACAATTATCCCATTGGATTGTGGTGTTACTTTTTGTTAAAAGAAATTTATCTTTTAAATTTTTATTTTGTACTTTAATTCGGTGGTTTTAGAATAAAATGGATTTATCATTGGATGCGCAGCCTTCTTCTGTTATTACTATCATTTCCAATGCCATATTTTTAAAGTTTAATATAAAATACTCCAATTACAATAAATCTACACGCATAGCCACACCAAGAGTCGCCAGATCGAAAATATATTACAATTTCTAAAGAGTCACCAAATAAAGGTCCACGCCACATTAAATGCTCACTAATATTTATATATTGAATGTCTCCAGTGTCAGAACATTTCACAATTTTTGCAACGACAGATTCAGTCCGTTTCATTTCAGGAATAAGCCCAGATTGTAGAATTGATCGGTCGCTGCGAACCTTGGCAACATAAATGTGCACCTTCATAAAAGGCACACTTGAGGCAAGGAAATCTTTACAGTTAACTTTACGGACATATGTAAGATTTTAGTTATGTATATACCAAATTAAATTTGCATGCCATAATTAAATTAAAATTCCATTCACCAGACTTAATTGCTTGAATTTTAAACTTAAGTATTATTTTAACTGAATAATGTATATAAATACCTGAATTCCTCATATCGGCATCGGGATGAGAGTGAATCTCGGTGGTCACCATTTCCAAAGTTATTGAAACATCTGAACATCTATCGCACAGACATAAAATTACTATTATTTTAATACGGACACAGAGGTCAGACTTTCATGAGAAAAGGTTTTATGGCTATCAGCCTGATAGCTATTTGTAAACAACGTTAATGAAGAAGATAAGCATCTCTGGGTCGTTATGACGGGGGTCTAATTTAAAGAGATTTCATGTCTACGACATAATAAAATGAGCCGCATAGAGAAATCAATCTACGACAGAGCTTCGTTTCAAAACATAAGAAAAGTGAGAAAAATAAAATCTCTGACGGACAAGTCATACGCTAAACATAAACAGGCAGGGAAGATATGGTCTAGCCTTCTTGTCAGCACTAAACAAAATATATCTTTGTCGCATTTAGATGGTTCTTCTTATATTTACAGTAAATTCAATCTAAATGAATTGTCCAAAGTACATAAATGTGACAATACATTTTATGCATGCCATTTAATCTTAATTTCATGAATATTTTTGTTATGAAATTTTTAGCATTTATATTTCATCATAGTTAAATAATGAATCCCTTAAAATACATGCATTAAACATTTCCATTCTTCACAATTAATAGAGAAGTCTTAATAAACGAATCGACAATGCCGCATTCTTTTTACCAAAACAATTTTTAATGCTGCATGTTCTTCACATACATGTTTCGTAAATTAATTTTTTTTACGTGTAGGATTTTTGTGGAACGCAGCAGTTATTTCGGTACTTTAACAATAGAAAAAGTACTTAATGAAAGATTTTTTATTTAATAATTTATTTTATTTTATAAAATTTGTGGCTTCAGTTGATTAAAATAACAATAAAAAAAACAGAGAACGTTCACAGATTTGTCTTGAATTTTATTCAGTTCATATAATATTTTATCACTTAGTTCAGCTAGATGAAACAGACCTTCAGTACCGTGACGCTTATGATGTTACATGACATTCAAAGTTAAGAAAAAAAGTAAACTCAATTTCTGAATTATTTACTGCATTTAGGAAGTGTTTCGGAGTTTGATAAATATTTATGTATATTGCAATTTAAAATTATCCTATCAGAAACAGTTTGAATTCAGCAGTAACATATTTCGCTTTCTGATCCTGAATTATAGATATTTCTTTGTGTTATATTTATCCCTTTAAGCGGCCTAACCGGGTATTTCCGTCTCGTAGTTTTTGGACTCAAAGGCTTATTTAACTTAAAATTTATATTAACGCTATTTTTTTAAATTGCATTGGATAAATAAATATCTAAGATTGTAGAATAGAAATATCCATATCAGTACTTTCCGTAGCTGTTATTTTATGAATCGTTAAACTTGTATATAAAATTTCATAGGACGCTTAAAGGGTTATAGACGGTGAATGAATTAAAAATTTAGATACAGCACTTTATCGCTTTTATAAGTCCTCATGTTGACTTCACGTTGGATTTCCTAACCAACGTGATTGATTAATTTAAGAAGTGGGTAGTTTGATTTATTTATTGTAGAAAAAATTATTGTCCTTTACAATCCTTTTTAAGATAATGACTTGTATAATGGTCAGTGATTTTTAGATGTTGAATAATCTTTGTCTGTCTCTATAAATGTATAATATGATGTTTGTGTTAGATAATCATTCATAAAATGTGCCTATTAAAAAATATTGTAAAAGATGGTGGAACAAAATTTTCAGAATTTCTTATTTACAATCAATATTAAAAACATATTTATTTGATTACAATTTTGTTTTTATGTCATATTTGTTGTCAGTAACTAAAGAAGTTCAGTAAATGTATCCTCAAAACAACATAGATTGGATTTATTTATCAAAATAAATAAATCCAAATTTCTTTAAATCTATTTTACCTCATAATATTCATTTATTTCAAAAAAACCAAAGACAACTACTTTCTGAAATTCAGTCGTGGTCTGTCTTTTAAATCTCATACATGTTATTGTGGTCGTTAACTTATAAAGTTCTGCTAGAATTTCTAATATTCTATCCAAAAAGCAACTTGAATCGGATTTATAAAGTGAAGTTGAATAAAAAGTTTGGTTTAGATAATATAATACACAATTTAATACGTAATACATAAATACATTAAAGATAATTAGACAGTGGATCTTTATAAATATTGTACTTAATATCTTTGAAGCTACCACAATCTAATAAAACAAATGACAATGAATCATTGTCAGATATTTTTATTTCATATATATTAAATGTATAATTAAGTGTTTCTTTCATTCAATTAATATGTTCTACTGAAAAAAAATTAAATCTGTAATTTGTAAACATCATTTGTTAAATGTGTCAATAAACAGAAAATGGCGATTTTAATTATTATAACCCCACTTGTATGACATAGTAGCTGGGAATGCAATCAAAAATCCGCAACTTTTTATTGCATATCTATATTTATATGTATACATAGAGAGTATCTAAATGCATCCAGAATTTTTGCTTCAATTTTAAGTTAAGTATAGGAGTCGAAATATATGCATAAAACCCATTTTAACCCATTTGAAGTTCAATTTTATATTAATAACACTTAGTGATGTATTTTATAAATCAAATTGCATATCTTTCTGACTTTTTATTGTTCATAAATACTTTGTTTATTGTACAAAATGCATCTATTTAGTTGTTTGTTGTTTGTTTTGAGCAAAGCGCAATCGTGATTTTCCATTAGAATGAATGACCTTTAAATTAATAAATTTTAATACTTTTAATGTTGAAAACATAAATTAACATATTACACTTTGAAGGTTTCAGATTACAGAACTTCATTACTATGCTATAAAAAGGAGCTTTGTTTTCATCATCCTTTTAATGGCTTCTCCTGAAATACTTTTTATCATAGTAAAGAAAACTATATATAAGTTTAGATATTTGTTAGATATATAATAAAAATGAAGAACATGTAATTAAACGCACAAATTTTGGAAATATTAGAACACAATATTCATATAACATATACATTTTCCCATAAAATTTCACTAAGAAGAACAAATTAAGATGGTTAAATTAATCGAGTATTTAGGAAAAATTACACTGTGTAATAATGATATTGCTTCTGAAGTGAAAGTGTGCAGTTCTGTATGAAATTAACTTCGCTGAAGACAAATATCACCATAAAAATCCTGCATTAGCTTTTGTACAGATGCGCAAAATTAAGATTTTTAACTAGAAATACGTATTTTTAAATTAATATTTAAAAACTATATGAAATGTAATTAAAAATTTATTTGTAAAAATCAATTCCTAGAATCTTCAAATATGAAAATCCAAAATTAGCACCCATTTCCTCTATTAATTTTTAAGTTATGCTTAAAAATTCCCCCCTACCATTGCAGTTTGTTTTGGAATATTATGAAAAAGGCATTTAACATTAGGAGTTCTAAATGTTTCATTTGTATGTATACTGAACTACTTCGTTAAATGATTTCATTTTATACATCTGAAAATGTCAGAATCCAAATGCGATGCCAAATTTAGGTCTACATACTAAAAGTGCCAAAGTTTGTTACAATTTCAATAGGGATTTTGAGTAATTTTGGGCAAGAAGGAAATCTTAGAAATATGATGAGTTTGTAAACAAAAATATTCGCAGCTAGATAGCAATTTGTCTCTGCAGAATGCAGTGTTGAGTGTGACGGACTTATCTAACTATTCCACCAAGTCATACCGGCAATTGAAATAGACACCAGAGCTATGGTAAATGTTAGCAGACTGCTGCTGGAACTTCAACAGAGATGCCCCTGAAACTGAAAACATAAGACAAATGAATTAATAAATTCTTCATTTCATGTAAAAATTAAAAAAAAGCTACTTAAATAATTTAATGCTTTCCTTAAATAAATAGTTTATGTTTTTGACATTCAACTTAAAATCTTAATTTTTCGCATTAGCCATATTTTTCAATGTGAACTAACATTAAAATTACAATGGTTATTCATGTTCAATGACCTCCAATTAACATAAAAATATATCGTTTATTTAAAAGGCCTAAAGGAAAAGTTTCTTATTTTGTAGAACAGTATTATTGTTATAGAAATGCGTAGTGTCTTAAAATTGCCATGCGCGTCATGAAATTATGGGTGACAGTGAGTCACACAGTTTTTCATTGGGAACTGCTATTTGAAATGGGGTTAAAGTGTGATTATTTAAATTTGATAGCAACATAATTAAAATTTAAAGTCTATTGTTCAAAATGTCCACGATGAAAAAAATATTTTTAATGACTGATTTTTTTTTTTTGGATTTTGCTCATTTCAATGATGTTTATGTAAATGCTTTAACCCTTTGAGGTCTAATGGTTGAATTTTCTAGCACTTAATTTTAATTCCGAAATGTCACAATGGCGCCGAAATATTTGTCCAAATTCATTTGGAAAAGTTTTAATGCATTTTTCGTGTACATCGCAAACTGAATGTTTTCTTTGCAATATAATGGTGCTAATGTAACATTTAAATTTTGAAGAAATTTACCCCCCCCCTCCCCATAGTTTAAAGGATTAATCATATACATGGGAAACCGTGAAGTTTTAATTACAAGGTTGTCACAAGTTACTATTTCTATATTCTATTCGCACCACTGTTAAAAAAATATGTATTTCATAGCATATTTCCTCTTGCAAATGTTCTCGAAGCCTATGTAAAAAAATTTATTTTGAAAAGTGGTGCGAAATAGAATAAACACTAGTTCTCCCTCTGGCAGACTGTAAGCACAAACTGCCTCTGGCAAATTGCATTGGGCAAATTTAAATCTTTACGATAACCCACGCATAATTACTATTAATTAATTATATTTCATCAGTTGATTATTTTATGCTCTTTGTTAAACTTTGTTACTTATACTTTAGAATTATTTATAATTATATATAACATAATAATTATATATAATTGAATAAAATTGTATACTATTTTTTTTTAAATTTAAAAAATATATAAAAAATAAAATAAATATCTTATATTACATTAATATATTAAATATTTTAATTTCTTCTACACCGAATTTTGCTTAAAATTTGTATCTATGACTAAAACCACTAATAAATGCATTTTTAAACAAAAACAAAACAAAAAAACTTCTAAAATAATCTTGATATGTTGTTTCTTAAACAAAATGTTCTTAACTTTATTTTAAACAATTTATTTAGGCTAAAGATCTACTGTGTTCGTCTATTAAAGAAAATTAAATCAATAGCAAAGTTTTTTAATTAGTTGTTCAAGTGGATTACACGGCTGATCTTCCGGAGCTCATAAAAAGTGTACACATTTAATACATCACCGTCCCAATGAAGTTTTATCGATTGTTCGTGGTTTAAGGTTATTTGCATTTAAGAAAAAGAAATTTTATCCCGCGGCTCTTTTAGAAAATCTGGTTAGAAATGCTAATTTGAGTAATTGGACTTCATTTAGCTTATCCATTAACAGAACAGAAGCAGAAATTGTCTTACAAAGTAATTTTGGATATATTTTGTAACTAACGATGAATTTATTATCTCTAATAGAATAATCGTGTTTTTTTAATGTGAAAAAAAGTATGTAACATTATAAAATAAAAAGATAGAGTATTAAATGCATTTTTTATTTCTATTGTATTCTCTAATATAGGATGTTGGAAAATTACCGACTTCTTGTTTTTGATAGATATGAGTCAATAAACAATTCTTTGCATCAAGAACAAGATACGTAATTGTTTAAAAAACATATAAATACATCATCATCTCAAAATTTTATTTGGTAATACTCTATCTTTAGTAATACTCTATCCACTAATGCATAACTTTAATCCTAAGATCATTTTTTTGCTTCATATATAAATTCTATATAAAAATTACCATGAAAAAGTATATATTTTAAATTATTTCGAAAATTAGCACTGCTGTAGGACAGATTAATATTCTATTTATTAGTATGATGACAACGTCATGTATTAACTTATTAATAAATATCAGTTACTATAATAAACACATAAACAATGTTAATAATGACATCAATAATTTACTGTTCATTACAGGATTTTTATATATTTTTTATATATAAAATGGGGGGATGTGGGAATAGAGTAAAGGGATAGTTCTTGGAAACTAATGTACCGATTCTATGAAATTTCCATCGCTTTACAACGGCATGGGATAAAGTCCCACTAAAATTCTTATGTATAAGATTATTTTTCAAAAATATGGAGAGAGAATTTTGATTTTGATATGTCAAGAGGGGACACTTCTATGCTTGGCTTTTTGCTTCATGTTATTAATTATTTCTATATCACATTTCTATTATATATATATATATATATATATATATATATATACAGGATCTGTATTTTAAGTAATGAGAATAAATGCAGAAAAAATAATGAATTACCAATATTGGTGCAATACTTCAATATTCTTCGAAGTATGCTCCTTGAGCATTGACACACTTCTGCAGGCGACTTTTCCATGATCTTTATGGTCCCTGGAAGTCCGCAACTGAAATGTCCCTTAAAGCACCCGTGCAAGCAGCTTTCACAGTATCCAGGGTTCCGTGGTGGCGTCATTTCAGGGCGGTTTTCACTCTGGAATAAAGAAAAAAGTCTGCAGGGGCCAAGTCGAGATTGTAGGGAGGCTGAGGAATCGTTGTGATGCCATTTTTTGTCAGGTACTCGCTGACCCTGTAGCAGGTGTGACATGGAGCCTTATCGTGGTGCAGCTTCTACTCTGCAACAATTTCTGGTCGCACTCGAGTGACCCGTCTCTTCAGTCTTTTCAGCACTTCCACGTAGTAGGGGCCTCTCACTTTTTGTCCTTCAGGCATAAATTCCGAGTAGACCGCAGCTTTCGCATCAAAATCACGATCAACATTGTTTTGATCTTGGATTTGGACATGTGACCTTTTTCTGTCGTTGGGACTGCGGAGTGTGCCATTCGCTGCTCTGACGTTTTGTTTCCGGGTCGTACTTAAAGATTTTCTAAGGTAAGCACGAAATTTGATCGCGTAAAGCTGTTCAATACTTTGCTGCATCTTCAGCTTGCACACCCTTTTTTTAGACGTATACGCAGAGCGAGATCCTTCCTCAACGAAAGATAGAAGGCGAATGCCGCATATGGCATTTTCAAGGTTAACCCGCCCACTACCAACTCCAACCAGAGGAAACGCACTATCACGCATTGTTGCGTCACAACAAAAGTATTCTCATTACTTAAAATATAGACCTTGTATATACATATGCACATGGTTGTGATAAAAACCCTCTGATAGACAGGGTGTCCCAGAATATCGTGTACAAACTTGAAGGGGAAATTGAACATCATTAGGAATCATAATTACACAGAAAAGCATGGGCGGAAATCGATAGGTGGCGCCCTATCTCCAAATTCGTACACGGCATTCGGGGACACGCTGTATGTACTCCTATCAACCTAACCGCTTAACCTATTGAAAGTAAATTACAGATTTAGTTATTTGACAAATTCATGGCAACCTCAACTTGCCTCCACCCCCGCCAGCTACCGAAATATTAGCCAAATGTCCTATTCTGTATGTGACATAGTTGAGAGAGACTCCAGTAGTCCTTTACACAATAATTTGTGGTTCTCAAGGCAGCTATTGTGTACGCGGTGGCACATGTTACTAACACTCATCAGATCATTACTTGCAGTCAATTTTTAAAGCCTGTAGAAGCAACTAATGCTGCTGGCCATGACTTCAATTAATGATGTCATCCAGTGTGTATGTCGTCACCAGCACAAATTGTTAAAATACCTCTCGTGTATATTCGTGTTTGAAAACAGTCATTGATTTGTTAAAATGGTAATTAAAATGGTAATTAAAGCCTTTGTGCATCTTTTAACATTGATTTGTTCTCTAATAACTGACGTACACTGTATTAAAAATCAGCCTAAAAAAACCCACAGTTCTATGTTTTTCTCAAGAGTCTATCAAATAAATCTGTAAATCTAATTAACAAGAGAGAAAAATCATGCTTCAAACATAGATTTCTTCAAATGCATCAAGAAATTTCTAGATGAGTCGAGCACTTTTCAGTGCTAGCGGATACAAAGTCTTGAAATTAAAGAAATGGCAGTTAGCTACGAATACAAACTACATTTAAGAACAAAATACATTTTATCAAATAAATTTCCTGGGTTTACTTCGTTATAAATATAGTTGATTCCGGAAATATTTTTGTATCTAATCCCATAAAATTTGTTCGATAAAATGTTTCTTGTTTCTAAATGTTCTTTTTATTTGTAGCTATATGTCATTTTTAAAATTTTAAAACTCTGTGTGTTGTCAGAAAAAAAATAAAGTGATTTAATGATTATAGACCGCTTATAGGAATATCATTTTCTGCCAAATGACACTTGAACATCACTTACACTTTTGAGTTATAAATTGTGTAAAATACAAGCTTTTGAAAAAATTCAATATGTAAATTTTCGCCATTCTCGAGGGAAAATACATGATTTTCCCTCGATGAGCATGAGCATGATGATGAGCCTGATTTTCTTTGTAGATGTGTATGGTTGTAGTAGCAATACTATAAAATATACGTACTGTAATGCAGTTACTTTTATGAGATTTAATCTTAAAAACTGTCATTTGACCAATATTTTAATATATTTTAAAGTTCTCATTTAAAAAATAGATAATTCTACAAAAAATATACGACTGATTAAAAAATAAATGCCGATTTCATATTTTTTCTTTTTTTTCTCTTTTAATTTTAAAAATAAATGCAATATTTTGTAAATTATTGAAATTTATAAAATCGCGAACTTGAACACAATCTAAATTTTGAAAAAAATGCAAGATAATTTTTTTCCAAATGAATTTTAACCTATATTATGTATAGATTCCCAAATACAAAATATGAAGGCGGGAAATTGGCAGCAACAGAAAAATTTATAGAAAATAAAAGAACAAATAAATGTGCTGAAATTTAGTAAATTGACTCTTTTAAACACATTTTTTTCTTTAGTTATAGAAACGCGGAAATTCAGGTAGTCAAATAATTTAAGTCTACCGATTTCATGTTTCTGCTTAAAAAAAAAAAAATATATATATATATATATATCACTTCTTGTCATCAAGTAATTTAATTATAAATGTTTAAGTTTTATTCTTGTTTTGCTTTCATTTAAAAGGGTGCAACTTCTTGTCGGCAAATACTTTAATTCCCTGTATGTTACTTTTATTTTCTAATAAAAAATGGAACTTCTCGTAATCGAATAATTTAATTCTAGCATTGTCATTTTTGTTTCCTTGTAAAAAAGGTATATGCTTTAGCTAAATAGAACTTGCTTTCATAAATCAAATTAAGATTTCATGGCATTAATTAGGTGATCTCTTTATAAAATTGAAGATTAAAAAAACCACATACTTTTGTTTCATCAAACTGCAACGAAAGTGCAGCAAAATTTTGTATTTAAAAAATACTTATTTATTTGTTAGTAAGAATTTTATCCAAATCTACATTCAGTGGCATATTTCCGAGCAACCGAAAATATTTATAAATTTTTCTAACACCATCTAACAATTCCAGGAGTTTTATCTAATGAATTACAAACAGTCTATTTATATAAGAATTATTATTAACTGTGTAAATACATTATAAATTTTAAAAGTATTGTTAACAGGTATTTGGCAATCATAATTTATACTATTATCATATGGGTTACTTTGGGGCCCAATATTTCGCAACTATTCTATTAATTAATAGTACTTTATACAAAATATTTACGTTTCTTAAATATTGTTTTAGATCTTAAATATATCAGTTAAAACGACACTATAAAGGAAATATTAGATAGAGGAGACTAGGGATGGTTGACCATACGGGAGGCTTGACCCGCCTGTCCGTTTTTATATTTAAATGTGTTTTATAATTGTATTGCTAGATGGCAATCAAAGCTAATGGAATGATAAAACAACAATGTTCGCTTCATGCAGATAATTGAAAAAGGTGAGGATAGAATCAGTTGTGAAGAGATCACAAAAAGTTAATTGTTTAGAAATCTTTTGTAAGAGCTTTTCAGATAAAATATGTCATAGAAATTAAAGTAAGTAGGTTTTAATTAATACACAAATGTCGAGCTTTTATTCTGAGCATAAAGTTTGCGCAGTAAATAAGGCTTTAAATAACTATCTGCTATTTAGTACAAAATGGCTATAAGGGAATATTGACCCAGAGAATGTGACGGAGGGTTGACCATGATGAAAGTTCTCTTAATTAAGTGTTTTCGGAAATATTTTTATTATAATCGGCATATAATAAAGTGTTGATGATAATATTAGTAAAAGAATGCAAATTTGTTTTGAAAGATACAAGAGCGATACAAAAGAATTTTTTTAAATCTAACTTTTAAATGAAGAAACAGAAGTCGGCAAATAACTATTGAGAAGCAGTCTGTCAGATCGTTGCATCAAAAGAGAATTTAAGGCGATATTAACTTATAGGAAGTGTTTTCGTTCTTAACATTTTGTGCAGGGCTGTTATAATTAAAATGTCTCTGGTGATAGTACTAAGGATCCAAATGAAACAAAATTTCAGTAATAGTTGTATTTATGCTGAAAGTTATAAATTAAACTAGAAAAATTGAAAAAAGCAGCAATATGTGAGGCTTTTAAGATTAGTTAAAGATTAAAGAAATTCTACTTTTTTAAAAACTTTTAAACCTTGTAGCATAAAGGTAAACCTGGGTTTCTGAAACTTATATTATTTGTTTAAACCTGGGATATTTAACCATTACACGAGAGCTTGGACAGCATCTGTCCGAGAATACTTGCAAAACCGGACAGATGCTGTCCGAGCTCCCATATAAAAGTTAAACTTATTTTTTTAAATATTGTAGCTTAAAGGTATTCGGTGTTTTTTAAACTTTAGAACCTTATTGCATAAATGTATTCTGGGTTACTTAAACTTATTTTATTTGTTTAAACCTTGTAGCTTATAGGTATTCTGCGTTTTAAAACTTATTTTATTTATTTAAAACTTGTATCATAAATGTATTCTAGGTTAATTATGTAATCTCGATTTCTCAGTCGTATTAAATGTATTTTATTTGTTTAATCCTTGTAGCTTAAAAGTATTCTGCGTTTTTAAAACTTATTTTATTTGTTTAAAATTATAGAATAAAAGTTTTCTGCATTCTTAAAACTTATTTTATTTATTTAATCTTTATAGAATCTTTATAGAATGTATTCTGAATTTTTAAACTTATTTTATTTGTCGATTTGTTTATTACTGCCAACATTTCAATGTAGAATACAGTGTGTCCAGCCTCTCACATGTGGAGAGCCTTAAGCCATTAGTTTCTTATGATTAAAGTCGATCTTTTTTCAAATTTATTATATATTACATTTTTTTTGATAACTGATAGTATAACAAATAGAATCATATATAAAACTTTGTTCTAGGTTCAATTTTTAAACTGTTAAAAATCATTTAGTAAAAACTGGGTCAACCATCCCTAGTCATCCCTATATAATGAAACAAATTGGGATTGGGATGATAAATACTTATTGCAAATGTTGAAACGTTATTTGAAAATTACAAACAACATTGTTGATATTTAATTCCAATGTTGATATTTAATCCCACTATTCCAATATTTATTAAAATACAGCTAAAATATAATGAAATTTGGCAAGATTCTATTTTCTAATATTGCGTTGTTACTAGCATTATTTATCATCATAAAAACTAGATAGAGTTGAATATTTGCTAATATTTTCTATACTTTTATGAATTTTAATTATTCTGTGCGATTAAAAATTATTTACTACATCGTTCTAGTGCTCAATATATAAGTCACACTAAATCAAAAGAAAATACATTTCAAAATTTCTTAGTGTTTTTACTCAAAATATAATCAAGTGAATTTTCACCAGAACATAAAACAAAATTTTTCAATAGAAACATATTAGAAAACTTTTTTATAAATAAACAGTATTTTATACTAGTATGCAATGTTTCTCAGATTTTCAAGTACATATTTTAATAGAGGTAGAACACACTGCAACAAAAAGTTTTCATGTAAGAAACTAAGATCGTAATACATTAATTTATTCAAAATTGCATCGCCTCAAATTGTACCCACATTCTTTGCCATATTCAAACCAATGAATCTATTTTAATGCAAATTTTTAGACTTATCTTAATTAGCGTGAAATGCTACAACATAGTGTGAAAAAGCTGGAAGAACAAAGAATTTTTTTCCATGATACCGTATATAGTGTAAATTTCATTCCGAAAATAAGTGAGGAAATGTGATCGCAGATCGCACAGATTGTTTCGTTTAATGTTTCTTTCAAAACCTTAAACGAACACAGTGTAACTCTACCTTAAATGTTTCAACGAAAAAATTAACTTTAGAATAAATAAAAATGGAAGTTATTTATTTTAATCAAATTAAAAATTTTCAAATCAAATTATTTAAATAAAATCCAAAATTACAAATTTTTTGAAAATCCAGAATGAAAAAAAGGCTACAAATAATATTTCAAATTTCTAAAAACAAAGAAAAATTATTTAAACGAAATTTCAAATTTACTGAATAATTAATAAATCACAATAGTTTTTAAAATAGAAAGAAAAGGTGAATTCTAAAAAGTATTATGAATGCCAGATTAATGAAATCTTAATAATATAAACCCTTAAATTGGCAAGAGAAAACGAAATTTATTTTCATGAAAATTTTAACTTGCAGCATCGGGGACCGAACTAACAATCTCCTGATTACTAGTTTACCTCCAAGCTATGATTTCTACGCGCAAAACATATATATTAAGGTTCTATTTTAAAACGTAAATCGTAAAAATGAACGGATGAAAAAAATAAACTTAACTTCATTAAAATAATAGTTTTTCAAAATTTTATGATTTCTCATCTGACATGAGGTATTCAGCTGTAAGTACAAAAAAAATGAAGTCTCTGACTTATTCAGTTTTTGTGTACGGATACTGTGACAGACGGACAGATAGATGACAGAGGCGAAAAGGGATTTCTCAGATGAATGAAGCCCTAAAAATGATTGCCTGTTTCAGCGCTCTTAAGATATGGGTAAACTGCCACTTCCACAACGATTTGTAATATAGCTACTCTAGCAGATTCGTTCGAGGTTTTCGCACTGCCATATTTCAGATAATTTGCTGTTACGTTTTTTCCCACTAATTTTTAATTAACTACAAATTTGAATCATACGGCGTTTTTAAACGAAATGTCAGTGTACTTTATGACAAAAACTATTTGTATGATGCCGTATTTACCTTTGTGAGTTCTGTATGTACATATAAAAATGGATATTTACATGAGAAATGTTATTTTTTATCTTGTTAAAATATCGTTATTGTAAAAAAAAAAAAAAAAAAAAAAAAAAAAAAAAAAAAAAATCGAATTAGTATTGGAGTTTACTTTGGAATTACTTTGTACTTTTCAATGAATAAATGTATTGCAACGTAGTTTCCAATACAAAGGCTGTTTTTCGTAGTGTCTTTTTTATTCTCTGGAATTTTGTACGTGGAGTTAGGGTATATTCTATTTAACGTACATTTCAGCTTATAATATAATAATTAAATTGCGGAGTAGAGAATCTATTTATATTTGTATCTAAATAATGCTCACAAACTGTCAATTAATAAACAGCCAGTTAATAAGCAATCAATAATTAAATGATTGTTTTATACAAAATTGCATCTCGCATCCTGTTTGACATATAAGTCCAGCTACAGCATAAATAATGAAATTCGCAATTATTAATTATTTTTAACATAAAAAATGAGCTCGAAACAATTTTCTTTTGGAAAAAGTACAACTTAGTAGTTCTTTTTAAGTAATACAAATAAAAACTATTTTTTTAATTTTCAAACGAAGTAATTTTATTTGAAAATAAACTTTGACAATAAATCTTCTCTCACCACAGTGCAATTTTTAGCTGAGTGGTTGAAAGACACTTCCAGCTGAGATTTGTATGCTATAGGAATAAAGTACACCGTTTCAACAAATTGTAACCCTTTGTTTAACGCGTGAAAACTCTATACAGAATAGGAAGAACAATGTACCTCCAACCGTGCTCCTAACTGAGAAATGCTGTGAAGAAAATTACGAAGGAAAATATTTAAAGCTTCGGATTCTCCATTCTCTGACTAAACACTGGTAATAACAATATGTCCTCAGTTACGAACGTTTAGCTTGTCAACGATGATTTGCAAAATAAATTAGGTTTAATGACTTATGTAAAGGAGTGGAACATACATGCTTCATAGTATTTCCGACACTTTAGTGTCGTAAAAGTTTTGTTTGTGAGATAAAATCTCACACAATTTTACAGAACTCACCTTAGTAATGACGTAATTACTGTCAATTTATGTTAATTGCCAAAAATTAATTAATAAATTACTCATACCTACAATTTATTTTTTAATACTCAATATATTGTTTAAACAATATAAAGATATACTTGTTTTATGTATATATTTTAAAACTTTAATAGATGAAATATTTTTGTTCTAAAGAGAAGCGGAATTAATGTCCTAACGTAATTATTTAGAATTCAAATAATCATTGCCTAAAACAAATGGGATTTACAGAGCATTAAACAGATAATTTAATTAAAAGTAGTGCTTTTTAGAATTAATTCTAGTTTTTAGCTCACAGGCTATTATAGCCTGGGAGCTTATGTGCCCATCTGTTCTGTATGTGCGTATGTGCGTAACGCGATAACTCATGATAAAAATATCCAATTCATTTGAAATTTTGGATATATGTATATTCTTATAAGGCGCTTTCCTGATTAGTTTTTGGAGTTCATTCGATATGTATAACAGGGGGAACGAGAGCTAATGCCCCTCCCCTTAATTTATATAAATGGGGTTTACATGCAGAATTATCAGTTTTCGTTCAAAATTTAGATATAGGATCATTCTGCTGAGGCACTTCCAAGATTAGTATTAGGTGTTCATTTGATAAGTATAAAGAGGGGGAACGGGGAGCTCGGGGCCCCTCCCCTTAATTGATATAAATGGATTTTTCCTGCAGAATTATCAGTTTTTGTTCAAAATTTAGATATAGGACCATTCTGATGAGGTGCCTCCGTGATTAATATTATTCATGCAGACTTTTTATATGATAAATAATATCCTTGATTAATTTAAGAGGTTCAATGATTAAGTATAAAACGAGGAAATGGAGGTAGCTGATTACCATCCCCCTTAATTTGTTTTTCGAACGGAATTAACCCTTGAAAATATAAGGCTGTAATATACAATTAGCATGCGTAGCCTGTGAGCTCAATGCCATCAGTTTAACTGGGCAATATCCTTTTTATTAATTAGGAATCAAATCAGATAAAATTACTGTGTAATCCAAAAGTTTCAAGATTTTTGAAAACTTAATAATTAGCAAACTATACTTATCCCTTCACTGCACGATTTTTCTTTTCTGTATGAAAAAATTATTTTGATTATTTTAGGTAGTCACAAATGAAGGAAAAATAATAAAAAAATTCTGACTTCATATGTATTTTTTTAATATGGATTTTTGTGGTATGTGCCATATGTGTCCCAAAGCGCACAATGGGATATTTTCATTTTTGCACCAAATGTGGTATGAAGCTCACAAAATTGATGTATTATATATACAAAAATAATATAATATGTATTAAAATTTTATTGCGCGTATTTAACCCTTTGAGGGATAAGCAAATGTCTGTCTATAATGTTGCATTCGCACTGGCATATTCGAAAAAATAAAAAAAAGAAAGAAAGAAAAAAATTTTGAAACTCTTTTTTTTTCTAAAGTTAGAAATATAAAATTTAATTAAAAGCTTCTGCTGCGAATCTTGATTCAAAACAGGTGGTATATAATATATCCCACTGCCCTGATACACTCTATTGAGACCTTAATTCAAAAAGTCTATCACGGCCGTACATGCCTTTAGGGATTTTTTTAGTATTGTCATTAAAATGTAAAAATTGTCGGATTTTTTTGTCAAATTCATTGCCATATATTGTCTTTTTAATTGTTTGGTTACCTAAAACATCACTCCAGTAATATCCGTAATAGGAAACTTTTAAAGGTTGAGAAGAATCCTTTCCTATGGTGTATCTACGTCTCTCTTCTGAAATAAGATTCAAAAGTTCAGTGTTAAAAAAAAAGGCAAAAACTGATAGGAAGTCTCCAGAGCCATAATTTCAGCACTTAAGGAATTGTTTCCTATATATTTTAGTTCGCTTCAAGTATTTGTCTTTCCTTTGTGACTTTTTTCTATCAACACTGGGTCCAACAGAGATATCTGCAGCATCTGAAAGAATAAACAATCTTTCTCTAAATGGATTCTCCTCGTTATATTCTCATTCAATGTTGAATTCAGAGTGGCAGGGAAGGGGGTGCATTCGTCGAGAACAATTACATGCAACTACATTGATAATTTAAAAATTTATTTAGTTTGGAAATTCAATCCTCCCGCTCCACATACTGATACCCCCACATGCACTCCCGGCACATAACAATTTCCCGCTAGCGGAAAAAGTCTATTTCACTTGTTGATTTTAACTTTTATGTAGTATTTTTAATGAAATTTAAAATTACTTTTATATTAATTACGAAATTTTGTCTGCTGTGGCAGTTGAATCAATTTCTTGAATCACATTTTTTTGCAGTCAACATGTGATTCATATGAAGAAATATCATTTTCAGTTATTTTTAGATGGAATGTATGTTTAATCATCCCAGCTATCATCAGAAACTCCAAAATACTGATCAGATGCGAATAATATTGCACTGATTTTACCTAGCGTTAGCCCATTGCGCGCTATTTTTCATTAGAATGTTTTACGAGCTTTATGCTCTATGTTCCATATCTGGCACAAACACAAAAACAAGATTTCAAGCTGATGTGCTGAAATATTTTAGTTTTAAGCAACTTTAATTTCGAATATGTGATATACTCGAATGTCTAAAATTTTATCTTGCGATACTTTCAATTTTTTTTTGATAGAAAAGTTGAAGCAAATTGTACTGTTGTGTGTGATGCAGACTGAAGTTTTTTTTAAGCAAAAACTTAATAACTTGTGAGGTACTGCCTTCAAGTGAGAAAAACGGGTACAAAACTTTGAATGTTTTGCATATGCCACAAAGCTCAGATAACCTAAATTTAAGATCATTAGGAAAATAAAAGGGTTTTATCGGTATGTTCCATATATGGCACACCGTGCAGTCAAGGATTAATAAAAATTCCAATTTTCACCTTAGAATCCTATATGGGATTTTCGTTTAAAAAAATGTTTCACAGCATAAGAAATTTTATAATGCATATTATTTATGATAAATAAGTGACAGTGCAATTGAAGATATAGTTTTTAAATGCTTTTAGAAAGTTTAATCAGAAGAAATAATCAATGCCTAAATGTGTTAGATGACTATTAGATCTTAGCGGTGTGACGCGTATCATTTATAAATAAAGCGTCAGATAATGAAAAACACACAGTACAGCTCAGAAGAGCAACACCGAGGGTATCCCCGAAACATTATAGTGTAAAGAATCTTTTAACAGGGTCAATGATACCGGCCGATCTCTTTTGTACATAAAACATTATCTTAAACTTTGTGACTTTATGCAGCAATGAAATCACAAGATTCAAGATCTGGAGATCTTGGCGGGCAATTTTTTGTATCTAGAAATCCCTTAGGACAGTGTTCGACTCCAGAATTCTCATGTCAGTAGCAGGTATATACGGAGTCGTTCCATCATGCATGGGTGTTATGGAATAGAGCACATGCTTTTCTTTTCCATGAAGGATATTTTTTTCTTTAAAAGCGCTGGATATCGCTTCACCTGTGACAAAAACAATTTGAAATGTGCCCCGTTGATTTCCCAGAGAAAAATAGACCAATGAAAAAAAAGCTGTGAACCCGTATCACACAATCACTATTAGGTCACAAACAGTTTCTCATTGGTTCTCTCCTACCGATATGCAGCAGTGATTGGACACTTCTATTAATCAAAAGAGCGTGCGGCGGGCCATAGCACATTAAAAACTCAGTCTGCATCATCTTACTTTTGTATGGAATCCCAGTTTGAAAAACGTGTTCTAAATTCATTTGGTTTCAGTATTTCCACAAGTTGAATTTTATACGAATATCTCTTTAGAATGATCCTGAGACATCGGTACACACTACCAGAAAAATTACGTTCGTTTGAAATTGTCCAGCATTCATCATGTACTGACGATGTAGATTGTGTGTCGGCATTGTGTTCCAACTTTACAATTAACACTAAATATATTAGAAGCCTTCCAATTCTTGGACTATCCCCAATGAGCCCTTGTCCTCGAACTTTTTATCATAGATTTCAATAAGACTGTTATGTTCTTTTTCCTTTAACGTTTCGCATTATATGATAAGAAAGCAAAGCTAAATTTGTCAATTTTACGTTTTTATAACGCAAAAAGAACATGATAAGATACAGAAGTTAGAAATCAATTTATATTCAAATTCATTTAAAATGCGATTTCTTTAATTTTCGGAAATAATTTTTTGCATAAACGTTCCTTTCAGCGAAATCGGTGCAACATTCTTGGCGGAGATATTGTGCAAGAAACTTATTCTGCTGCATGCAGTTCTTATTATTCAGTTCTGTTCAGTAGAGCCACTTGTTCCTCAAAAATATAACTGTTATCGCTTTATTCTTTTATTGGATTTATTTATTTATTTATTTTACACAAAAAATACACGATTTTCTAAACTTATCTGCAAAAATTGCATTTTATTTTATACACAGTTTAGTCTTATTTAATTTTCAAACGTCTTAGGATTTCTGAATCACCCAATAAACACATTTCTAAATTTTTTCTTAGTCCATATTAAAATAATAACACTTGTGGACATCAAATTCCTCCTTGGGAAATCACAGTTGTTTTTTATAGATTGCACGTTACCAAAACAAAATATTTCAATGAAGGTACTCAAATTACTTTGAATGAACTGCTGGATACGAGAGAATGTGTGTGTGTTTGTGTTTTGGGGTGGAGGAGCGGGTATACTTAAAGAATAATAATTTACGAGACGCATATGAACAACCTAAGTTTTCGTGATATATTATATAATTTTGCTACATTTGACAGTGAAAATAACTTTTTTATGTTTTCACACTTATCTAGCATTGTTAATCAGTTTTTAAAATAATTTATGATTTGTACAATTCAATATTTATACTTAAGAATTTCAGATATATTTAGTTCGCATGCTTCTTATGCAAAAAAAAAATATTTTTCGAATTGTTTGGTCAAGTGGAATTTACGTTAGATTAGAAGATACTTTTTTTAGTAATAATCTGACACTTTTTTCCATGTGATATTATACTTTATACAACATATACCGCAATTTTGCATATAAATCTATACTGATATCGTCAAATGACATAAATATGCATGTTTTTTAAGTATATGTGCATTATATAGCAAAATTAAATTTCCTTTATGGGCAATCGATAAGCTTGAAATTCATCACAAACATAAGCTAGAAAAGCAAAATTTTGACCGAAAGTCATTACTTGTCCAACCGCTGGTCGCCTTATACGCAAATAAATGAATAAATAAAGACTAATCATATAGAATATTTTGTAAAAATGAAATGTGCACATTTCGTTTATTTATTTAAATGTGATTTAATTTAAAAATGCTAGTTTCCTTTACAACGTAAATATTTAATTTGGAAATAAAGAGTTCTTCACTTTCGCTTAACTTTTATTTGAATAGCTGACTAACATATCCAGCTGAGAAACGCAATAAAAGATATATATATATATATATATATATATCACAGAAACAAATTGCTATTCCCTTTTAAACGCGTGAAAGATTAACTATCTTCAGAATGGATACGATAAGGCAATACACCACCAACCGTGTTATTAACTGTAAAATGCTCTGAAGTATGCCATGAAAAAGCATTTAAAGCTTTGTTTTCTAAGCTCTCTGACTAAATGCTGGCAATAACAATATATCCTTGATTGAGATTATTTCTTCTTGTCAAGCAAGGGGGGGGGGCTCGAAAGAATAAGTTAGGCTTCAATGTTTGAAAGTGGCGAGTGAATTTTATACACATTATTGAAATTTCTACGCTGTCGTGACACAGAAGACGTTCTATGTACATGTGAATTATATTTGAGCTAGATGATGATTTGAAATATTATACAACGGTTCTCTCTCTCTCTCTCTCTCTCTCTCTCTCTCTCTATATATATATATATATATATATATATATACATATATATATATATATATATATATGCGTAAATCTTTATGTATATTCTTAAGGGAAACCTGAAATAATGTTCAGATGTGATTTTTTAAAATTCAATGATATTTAATAAAAAATGCAGCATATATTTCGTCACGTGTTAAAAAAATGATAATAGTAACAGAAATTTAAGGAGCTTTTTTATGTAAAAGTGATTTATTTAAGTCAATGGCACAATATATTTAAGTTAATAGCACTTTCTTTAATGAGTTACGTATTTTACTTGCAAAAATAATCTTTAGAATGAAGGTGTTTTCTCATCACATTGTAACATTTGACTGAGTAGCTGGACGAAACTTCTAGCTGAGTAGTGTATTTTAAAATTGCAAAATGCCTTTTGTAAACGAACTGCATTTCCTTTTTAAAACATTGTCTGCAAAACTGACACAATAGCTATTAAATGCGTAATGCCATGAGTAATATTATTAAGGGAAGTATTAAATATTTGTTGTTTATAGTCTATGACTAAATGTTAAAGATTAAAGTAAAGATACCGTTAAGATTAAAATAATAACACTTTATACAAAACAATATAATAACCAAATCAAGTCAGAGGAGCCGTTGCTCTCCGTGTTCCCCTTTCTGTTCATTTGTGACCTTATCCCTTTACAGACACGAATGTACAGAAGCAAATGATCGGAAGTTTTAATTTTCACCTCAAAACGCGTCCTGTGAATTGCTTTGATTGTATGGAGATTTATATAAATATTTATTATTTTCATTGTGATTTATCGCCCGTTTTTGGTGTTTTTTCAACTAAACACTTAATTTTTTTAGTTTTGTCAACGGAACGCCTTAATTTCGAGAGAAAAAACATGTATATATCATTGACATGCCTACATTTTAGTGATGAAAAAGTATTATTTTGTCAGTTAAATGTCACACAGGATCATCTTCAGCAAAAGTAAATTACAGTTCTTTAGGTTAAAAAAAATATTCTTTTAATATTCATCAAATTGTCCATTAAAATTCTTTAACACATAAAATATCATTTTTCATACTGGTTGGTAATATATGAACTTTATGGGAAGTCTAAGAATTAAAAATGCATCAGTTTTAATAATGTTTCTTTTACACGACAGTCGATACAATTTTATATTTATAAGAAAAGCGTAAGAATATCAAATGGTGTAATTTTCTGAAATATTATTTGACAAAACTGCAGCAATAAAATTATTATTGTTTAAAAAGAATCATTTTTTGAGAAAATTAAAGCGTAATCTTAAAAGTAATGCATTTAAAAATTAATGCGAGTTTTCATTTACGAGCTACATATTTTATATCGAAAAATAATCACGAAAATAAATAGTTTCTCATCACAATCCGGCTTTTAGCGGAGCAGTTCAATGACATTTCCAGCTGAGAAGATCATTCTAAAAGAACTAAATAATTCATGCAAACAAATTGCAATCCCTATTTAAATGCGTGAAAGAATCTCTACAGAATCTCTACAGCAATGTCTCCAACTGCGTCTTTAACTTCGAAATGCTCTGTAGAATATTATGAAGACAAATATTTTAAAATTTGTTCACTCTAGTCCCTGACTAAACAGTAGAGACAGCAATAAATCCTCAGTTCGGACATTTTGTCTTATAAACAACGGTTTATAGAATAGATTAAGCGAAAGAAGAGAGCGAAAGAAGAGAATTTATATGCTTCATTGAAATTGCTATGTTTTTGTGACTGAAATATTTCATTTTGTCTGACAAAATTTCACTAAATAGGAATTACAGATAAATTAGATAAACCAAATTAATTTTTTAAACATCAAAGAGACTGCATCGTATTTTTCTTTTTCCCAAAACATCTTAAATTTGTTGCGGAGAAAATATTTTTAATGGAATTATACTTTAAGGAATATCGAAGATGAAAAGATGTGAGATTTTAATATTTAACTACAAAATGAGATTTAAGTTAGGTTTTACGCGTATCTTTGCGAAAATGAAGAAAAACTCTCAAACGTTCTGAGGCTATGAATTAATTAAATGTAATGCATTTCTGTAAACCATGTAATAAATCTAAATTTGTGGCCACAAGTATCTTTTTTTTCGAGAAAAAATCATTATATTACTCGATTATTAGAAAAAAATGTAGAATAAATAGTTAATATGTATTATTTTTAACAAAACTGCAAACAAAACATTTTGTTGGAATAAAACTTGTGATAAATTGAACTTTCGCCATATATGGTATAAGCAATGTTCTTTTTTAAAATCATTATACTAAGAAATTATTTTGCTGTTTGTGCTGACAAATTCTGAAAATTGGCAAGCCAGTTCTTCATAAAATTTTAACATTATTTATTATGAATACATATGAATAAAAAGGGTCTCATGTTTTCATCGAGCTGATATTGTTTAAATAGGCTTCTTTATTTGTTTAGAAAGTTTCTTTAATTCTTGATTTTATGAAGCTTTTATTTTTCATTAATGAAAAAAAGCACAAGTGATATTTACAAAATATATTAGTTTAGTTGGACATTATTTGTTTAACCATTCTTAAAACTTTAATTATTTGGCTGAATTATGAGTACGTTATTGTGTACGAATATCATTAATTCTGGGAAAAAAGTGCATTCGTATATTTCGAAGCATTATCTGTAGTTGCGGGGTAGACGTAATCCGGTTTTCAAATCAGACAAAGTCCATATGGCTAACCAACATTTGATTGCTATAACATGGATGTCACGTTAACTCATTTTGGCATGCATTATATGGTTATTAATGGCCAGACATTATTGATTTTAGACATATTTTCGTATATTTAAAAACTTTCTTGTTCGATTCCTCAGAATTTTAGAATTAAAATGATTTTAGAATTAAATTTAATGTTTGACCTCATATTTATTAACGTCGATTTGAAAAGAAGGACAACTAAACAACCAATAATAATAACACTAATAATATTTTTGATTACCCTGTAGATTAAATTGCACGAAGTGATCTATTGCAGCAGAATAAAAATTTGTTTATACTGTATATTATGTCCAGTGATTTTTGTAAGAATAATATGTATATTCATGGAGATTTTATATAAAGTAAAAAAATCTTGCATATTTTTAAGTTATATCAGAATTTTCAACCAAATTTGACACCACTTTCCAAAAACATTAGAAAAACGCAGTAGGAGCAATTTAGTGCAATTAGAATTTAAATATATTAAATATTTTATGAAATATTAACGGTTGTAAAAAAATAATTTTTTATATGCGCATGCGCGAACGATAACAAAGATTCTTTTGCATAATTTAGTAGCCAATTCTATGGAGCAACTCTTCAAAAAAATATCCAGTCAAACATCGTGAAAATTCAAAAAGTTATCGGCGATAGGAATGAGCTGATTTTTAATTGTTTCCTAAAAGAATTTGAATGGTAAGGAATTATCAACAAATTGTCAATTTTAATTATTATTATTTTTTTTTTTTTTACTTTTTATTGACGTTTTAGTTGTTCTTGGATAACTACCGGAAAAACCTATTCCATGACAAAAAGAAGGTTCAAAATCAAAGCATTTGTTCCATATACTCTCATTGATATTCATTTAAATAAGTCAGTTAATAAAAAATAACAGTTTGTGGAAAACCCCCTTGTCATTCACCTGCTAACTATCATACAGCCGGTTTTTAGTTGTTCAGAGCAACAAAAAAATTGGTCCCATTCTTTGAATATCTTTTTCATTTTGTACAATCCAGTAGAGCCCCGCTAATTCGGGCCCCGTTAATTCGGATCTCCGCATAATCCGGATCAATCTGGAAAATTTCTTTTTGTTGAAATTTTGAGAAGCGATCGGTAAATTTTCGTTAGTGTTAATTTATTTCATTTTCGCATTTTGAATAAAAAGTCTTATTTGAAATATTTTCGGAAGAATACCTTAGTTTTTTCCATTTAAGTTATTTGATATTACCTTTCAAAGAAACAGCAACGAATCACTTAAAGTTTGAAAGTAGGTTACTGAGAGTACTCTTCGAAAGTCGTGCAATAATTTATGGTCTACAAATTTTGATTTCTTGATTAACAAGTAAGCTTAAAACAGAAGGAAAAATAGGCGAGAATGAAAGGGAAATTACACCTGAAGATTTTGTGAGGAGGTTAAAAACTGATGGTAGCTGAGATGTTGATATCACCGACATTAGCAATTGAATGAAGCAAAAGCCTCACTTACAGATGATGAAATAATCATATTGTACATCTGAAGAAGGTGAAAATGGAGATGATTCAGACAAAAACACTATTATCAATGATGATAAACCAAAATTTATTTGCCATAATGAAGAAACGATTCCTTTATAACAATTAATGGTTTATTTTGAACATCAGGTGGAGACTACATCCAACAAATTAACTATGCTCAAGTGGATGCGTGACCGCGCGGCCCGTAAAATTTATACAAAATTAGCACAGCAGAAGATTTTAGCATTATAAAATAAAATAAAAAATTACTGTCTGTAAATATTCAGTATGTTTACAAAAACGGTGATTTTCTGTAAGTATGTTTTATTTCATTATTTTCAAATTCTCCGGATAATCCGGATTTTCAAAAATCCGGATTGGGTCAGGTCCCAATTAGTCCGAATTATCGGAGTTTTACTGTATTTGAATGAATTTTTACGAGTTGCTACATAGAGTTAAAAACTAAAATTTGTAAAAAGATCGTTGTTATCGATTGAGAATGGGTCGATAAGAATTATTTCATATAACTACTGAAATTTTATAAAATATTTAATATATTTATATTCCAATTGTTCTAAATTGTTCCGCCTACACTTTGCCAATTTTTTCTGAAGCTTTATGGTTGAAAACCCTGCATGATATAAGCTAAAAACATGCGAGATTTTTTTTTAACTTAAAAAAAATCGTTGTATTTCCATGCATATACGTTCTATTCTCACAAAAATAACTGATCATGTTATATAGTAATCGCACATTTGTATTCTGTAGTGATAGATCATTTCGTGCATTTTAATATACAGGGTTATCCCAAATATTATTATTATTATTATTTTACCGTCCCCCTAATTGTTCCCTTTATCAAATAGCCGTTGATAAATATGAGGTCAAACATAACCTTTATAATCCGGAAGTTCCAGAAAAACACGACAAGATGGCCAAATAATGTATCTATTACTTTGTTCGTATCGTTAAAAATTGGTTTCGCCGTTTTTAAAACAAGTTGGTGGATGAAGCTGGCCAACGAATTCAGTCGAGGTTCAGTATGTACTATGTACACACTAAGTTACATTCAAACCGATTTATAAATATGGAAGTTACAGCATGACAAACATCAGATACACACACATATATATATATATCACCATTAATTGTAAAACGATACATATCAATATAACATAAAAAATGAATTAAAAGGAACATTCGAAATACGCAGAACCGTAGTTATATAAATAAGGATATATATATTTATAAATATATATCTACATTAAAGGTTTCCACAATTTTGGCCACAACTGTAAATAATTATTCCTGTAAAGCAATTTTTTTATTCAAAATTCAGGATGGGTTAAGGGAATAAGGGAAAGGTTTAAGGTTAAGGGAAAAAAACAGAATGGGGTAAAATATTTCATTATTTTGAAATTTACAGATTTTTGCATGTTTATTAGCCTTCAATGTTACTATATATATTTTTGTTTTCAAATTACATTTTTATAGAGCACTGTTTAGAAAAGTAAAAATTAAAGTTAGATTGGTTTATCTTTTCACACAGTAAACAGAAATTGAAATTTCAAATGGAAGATTCAATTATAATATATTGATTGAAATTAAGAGAATAATTTATGCTAGTTTCATGATGAAAATAGACATGGCACATAAAAATTTCTTTGTATTATTGAATTCAGTATCATTCTAGTATAAAGAAATATGCAAATTTCTATTTCCACTCGATTTTTTTATGTTTCACATTTTGTTAGCAGCAGGTTTTGAAGTGCTTTTCAAAAATTAATTCCCTTCGGCAGATTAATAATTATGATTTTCTCCCATTATCGATAAAGGTTTCAAATATGAAATTCAATGGAATTTCACGTTTGAAACTAAGCGGATAATCTATTCAAAAGTTGAAAATAGTCTCAGGGCATATAAGTTTCTTTGTATTATCAAAGAGTATCATTCTGGAATAAATATATTTACAAATTTCTTTTTAAGTATTTTTTTATGTTTTTGGTTCATATACAAGCTTCTTTTGAAGTATTTTTCTTAAGATTAATTCCCTTCGGAAGAATAATAATTATGATTTTTCTTGCATAATTAATAAAAGTTTCAACTGAATAGCTTTGCAAGAAAATAATAGCTCAAGGCCATATATTAGATTGTCATTGAATTTTTCATTAAATCTCATTTTAATAGTTATACAAAACTTTAATTTTGACCATAAATTTTCTTTAAACACTATGGTTATATAGGACATTAAGTATAGGTTTAATTTTTTTAATACACTTTATAGTATCAAAAAAGAAAAGTTGCTTTTAGTTAAAAATTATATTATCTTACATCATTATCTTATCGTAGCGTGACATAACATAATCTTATTTTTTGTGGAAAAAAACAAAAAACAAAACAAAGAAAAAAGCGCTGCTTGTAATTTAATGGAAGATTTATCCAAGTTCATATAGGAATGGGGATTTTTTTCTTTAAATTTTCGATAGATATTTTTCTTCATCTTAAAATGTTTTTATGATAAATGTAAAAATCCAGTCAATCAACTGTCTGTAAAAATGAAAAGCATTCCCAACAGTAAAACAAATATGTGTCAGCATGTTTTTTTGACAGTATATTATGCAATATTTACATAAATTATTTCTCTTACATAAGATTGTTTACATTTTGCAAATATAGCACTAGTGTTGGAATGAAATACTTCTTCTTTCATTGGCAATATTTTCAAAGCAAAGCCAATAATTCTGTAATTTTGACATTTCACAGCAAGCATTTATAATGCACTATCAGTATTTAGCGAATATTATCATTTCGAGATTTTGTTATGAATATATCATGTTGGTAACATTGGGGATGGCAACATATAATTTACTCAATATATCTTATCAGGTTTTTTATTAACCGTTCATGTAACATTTTCATAACCTTACTATACATACCAGCAGTGTTTATTAAATATTTATGAGAAAGAAAATACGAAAAATAATAAAAGATATAAATATTTTATTGTATGTAAAGTACCTTAAAACATATTACATTTTCTCCTTTTTATGATAATAGATAAAAAAAAATAGCTAAGCATGAGATAACGTCATGATACAATTCGTCTGCAAAGTCATATTATAAAAATGTAGCATTCAAATCATTGTTTAAATTGAAATCCGAAATACACAAACAGATAACAAACAAAAGTTACGCCAGGATTCCATCTCAATAGCAATTGCTATTTATTATTATTTTATTTTTGGTAGGTGTGCTGCTTCGTGAAATAAAAAAATGCATTGTTTCAGAGATTTTCTAAACATACTTTTTCCAGCTGTGTTTTTGAGCGGCATGTCTACATAAAATAGTTTTTTTTCTTTGCCAAGAAAAATCTCACTCATATAAGGATTTTCTCCTTTGTTTTCACTGCTTTGGTTGCACCTTTATTTACCAATTCAATGCCAGTTCCAAAATAAACCAAAAATGTTTCTCTTTCACAAGGCGCAAACAGTTTTAACGGAAATTTAGATCTTTTTTTCTTTATTTAATTGGAGAAAAAATATTACAAATTATGCGATTAATCACAGAAAGGATTCTGACGCGAATGTAAAATATTAGGTAAAAGTTTCTCATATGAAGTAGCAATAATGTGCTTCGTGGATTTTCAAGGGTTGCACGCACCGTTGTTTTTGCATAAAATTATCTAAATTTTATTTTTAAGTTTAATCTGAAATCGCATCAAATATCTAAAAAAATATTGACATGAAAGATACACTTAATGCAATAATTTTTAATTAAAATCTACACTTCCCGGTGGTATGTCCCTATTGAAAAATACAAGCTTTCTGATGCACACACGTATCTCATTTTTTGTGACAGCTTTAGTCACGTAATGCTCGAATACACGAATGCAGTTGCACCAATAGAGAACCACGTGACTCTAGTGGTCTAACAAGATAGATTGTGTTGTAGTCTGTCTTTTTCATTAACCTCGACGGAGATTCTTGTGACGCCTAATTTGATATTTAAAAATTTAAAATTATATTTTAATTATAGCATAAATGACAACATCTCTTAATTATTCCACAGTATGATCCAAAATTTGCGTGTTAAAACCGGAAAATTATATAAAAATATGTTTCTTCTTTCTATGAGGTGCATTTTCGATTCCATTTTGAAAGTTTTGATTAAATAAAATTTCCTGCTAAAAACATGTTCAGGACTCCGGAATAATTAAGAGATATTGGCATCTGCGCTAATGTATATTTGAGGTAATGTTATAGCCTCTCATTGTTTTCTTCATTTATGACGTAAAGCTAGCAAGTACAGTATTAGCTATGTTTATTGAAATTAAAAATACGCTCAATGCAGTGATATGAAATGGAAATCTGTATATCCTTGCAAAACGAGTCTAGCGAAAAGACAGGCTGTCACGATGTTTTACATGCGTCTCTTTTTTGCGACCGCTTTAGTCACAACATGCTCGAATGCAGGAATGCAGGTTCCCGAGATGAGCACTTTCTCACTTGTTTTCCTCAATTATGACTTAAAATGTGTAATTATATTATTAGCTGTATTTTTCGTGAAAAGAACAGTTCAGTTTGTTTATTTAAGGATGCTAGTCACTCAGCGGCCAAATTCCCTTCGGTAATTCTAAACCTATGGGCGTTTGATGCATTTTTATATTCAAAAAAATCTCCTCAGGAAATTAATATTTTTAACTTCTTTTTTCAACATTCTCTTTTTTCTTAATATTCAAAATATTTCTGAAATCTATGCATAATGTTACATGAAGTGTTAAACTTTTACTTCCAGTTCGCCAATTTTTACCACATAAAACATCAAATTGAGTATATATTTTAGAAATACTTTAAGCCTTAAATGCATATTGTATCATTTTCGATACCATAAGTGTTCCCGATTTATTGGGGGGTTTTATTCACATATTCCGTATTCTTACCAGAAATTTAAAAGAGCAATTTTCTCTTTACTTAATGACAGACCATTCGTAATTAAATAAAGAAAAATTCACTATTTAGATTTTTCTGGTATGAATTCTGATTCTTTGAATTGCGCATTTTTTGGAACGCTTTCTATCCTATACATTTAAGGGTTAAGAAGAGAACAATGAAAAAAGTCCTTCCGGCAATGCCGGGAGGAAAAGGTAGCTTTCACATACTTATTTATTTATTTTATATTAAGTTACATAAATCAAATATATGAAGATCAAAATAGTGGAACACGATTATGTAAGATTGAATACTAGTTTTTGTCAATACTGAATATTAATAGGAATTTTTAGAAATTAGTCATCTTTTATTCAACCTGGTTTTATTTTAAGCGATTTATAGGGTCGCCAAATTCCACGATATCCATTTTAAAGCAGCATCATGGATAAAAAAAAAACCCAATGAGCTTGATCGAAATCTTAATTCACGTGAACATGCGCACTCACATCGAAATTGGTTAATATATACGAGTGCTGTCGCGGACAAATTGACTTTTTTTTTAAAAATTTCACCCACATTAGAAATTCAAACTGCTATATCCCAGGCGTTTTTCGAGGTAAAAACAAAGCAAAAATTACTTCGGAATTCATTATTAAGATAAATAGTTTAGAAAGAACCTTTTTTCAATTTCTAATTTTTTGTTTATACATCATTATACATTTAAAAGCTTTTTGACAAATCTAAGTGGCCGCCATTTTGAAACAAGATGGCGGATAAAGTTGGCCGTGAACTCGGTCAAGACATTGGTATATACCATGAACACACGGAGTTATATCGAAATCAGTTTATAAATATGCGTATTAACGCGTGACAAATTTCAGACTGATTCAAAATGTCAATCTCACTGGAAATTGAAAGTGCTAAAACTCAGCCATTTTTCAAGATATAGATGAAACAAAAAATGCTCTGGAATCTTTGTATCAAGGTCAAAACACAAAAGAAAAATCTTTTTCAATTTCTTACTTTTTTGCACCTAATTTTAAAATTTAAATTAAAAAAAATAATATTCCACCATTTTGAAACAAGACGGCGGCGGTTGGAACTAGCCAACTAACCCGGTCCAGGCAACGGTACGTAATATCTACTCACCAAATTTCATCCAAATTCCACCCAAATTTCACCCAATTTTATCACGTTATGAAAACCAGATCATTTCAAAAAAATGTGAGCAACACTAGAAATTAAAAGAACTATAACTCAGAAATTTTTTAAGATACAGACGAAACAAAAAGTGCTTTGGAATATTTAATTCAAGGTCAAATGAATAAAAGAAAAATCTTTTTTCAATTTCTCACTTTTTTGTACCTAATTTCAAATTTCAAATTTCTTTTAAAAAAATTTAAATGGCCGCCATTTTTAAACAAGATGGCGGATGGAATTGGTTAACGAACTCGGTCCAGGCTTTATTAAGTACTATGTACACACCAAGTTACATCCAAATCGATTCATAAATACGAGTGTTATCACGTGACAAAAATCAGATCGTTTCAAAATGTCAGCCATAAGAAAAATTCAAAGTGCTATAACTCAATCATTTTTTAAGACATAAGCAAAGTAAAAAGTGTTCTAAAATCGCTGTATTAGGATCTAACACATAAAATAAAAATATTTTTCAACTTTAAACTTTTTCGCATTTATTTTTAAATTTTTAAAATTTTTTAAATGGCCGCCATTTTGAAACGATATGGCGGATGATGCTGACCAACGAACTCGGTCGAGATATTTGTATGTACTATGTACATACCAAGTTTCATTCAAATCGGTTCATAAATACATTAGTTGTAGCATGACAAATATCAGATCGTTTCAAAATGTCAGCCTTAAGAAAAATTCAAAGTGCTATAACTCAATCATTTTTTAAGATATAGACAAAGTAAAAAGTGTTCTAGATATGGTGTTTCAAGATCTAACACATAAAATAAAAATATTTTTCAACTTTTAATTTTTTCGCATTTAATTTTAAATTTTAAATTTTTTAAAATTTTTTAAATGGCCGCCATTTTGAAACAAGATGGCGGATGATGCTGGCCAACGAACTCGGTCGAGATATTTGTATGTGCCATGTATATACCAAGTTTCCTTCAAATCGGTTCTTAAATTCGTTAGTTATAGCATGACAAAAATCAGATCGTTTCAAAATGTCAGCCATAAGAAAAATTCAAAGTGCTATAACTCAATCATTTTTTAAGATATAGACAAAATAAAACGAGATATTTGTATGTACTATGTACATATCAAGTTTCATTCAAATCGGTTCATAAATACGTTAGTTATCGCATGACAAAATCAGATATATATATATATGGTTATATATATATATATATATATACATATATATATGTCAACATTTGAACGGAGTGTGGTTTTGGGGTCTGGGGGTCATGATTGGTGAAAATATACCAAAATTTTCTGGAAGTGCTTTCCTCCGGACGGCTGCAATAGGTAGCTTTTTACTTTTTGTAATGAAAGCTACCTAAAAGTATTTAAACACATCAATTCTCTGATGAGATATTTTGAATATAAAAATGCACCAAACGCCTATAGATTTAACATTATCGCGGGAAAATTGGCCGTTGAGTGACTAGAAACCTTAACATATTGACTACAAATGTTGATAGGTAGTCGACAATCTGTACATGCGTTGCAAAAATGTTAAAATCATTGAATGATCCATTACCAGAAATTACGAGATAATTTATTAAAACAGTAATAAGAACTTTTCTCCATGTATATTATAATAGCAAAATTCTGTCACAAAGTTCCGATGCGATTGTGGTATTTAGAAATTAAAATTAAGTACTATAAATAATGTACTACAGCATACGATGAGTTCATGTAAGTGAATTACAGTGATTGTTATAAAACACTTTCAAAAGATGTGCGAAAAATTTTCGACCTTCAACCTTAGAATGAAGTTTAGCTCTGCTATTAGAGAAATTAGTTTCTCAAGTCTGCTCTGATTTTTTTTCTTTACAAAGCATATAAGACCACAAAAATAGCATATTTAGTTTCATATTTTATGTATTTTTCATTAAATATATATCACTAAAAAGACATACGCTTATAACTGTTGTTAGATATCTAGTTTGGAATTTCGGACTTGCGTTTCTTGTATCACATAATTTTCAAAGGATTTAAGGGTGTTAAATGCTTATTATCTACTTTATTTTACGAAATGAAATAGGTATTTCGCAACTAAACTTTCTATACGTGTATTATGTCTGTTACTACGCTCTGCGGCTTCCACTTTCTTTGAAAATAATACTTTATTACAAAATGATATTCCAGACAAAAAATGACAGACCCACATGGTGCCATTTCACTGTGCAATAAATTGTGTTGCATAAAGCCTAACTAGTTTATTTTGAAAAGTCCCTAAAAGTATCTATAAAAATTAACTTTAAGCCAAATATATTTAAAGGTAAAATAAAATAACATAATAAAAACAAATTTCCTTAATTTTACATTATTTGTATTCATTAGAATGTGTTATTCAGAATTAATTTATCCGTTCATGGTTTTTAACGCAATTTATAATTGTTTAGTCAAATGTTTGAAAAATGTGTTTTCTTTTAAATAATTAACTTAATGGCATTGGCTTTAATGATTTAACATACTTGATTTTTTTAAAATTTTAATTTAGATACAGTTTATAGACCGAATATTGACAATTTTCCCGTTCATCATTATACTATTAATTGAAAATAGCTCATGTTTCCAAATATTTGTAATATCCTAATACCAAATTAATGCTAGTTACATTGGTTTACATTTATTATATTGTTCCAATACGTATTTTATCCGTAATACTTCGAAAAAATTACAAATACTGGTTGAATATTTTTGGATTTGCTTGTAAATGTAATGGTTGCAATGTAATGCCACTCTTACTAAAATATTTTTAATGAAATTGTGAAATATTTCTTGACAATATCGATTACATTTTACAAAATGCAAACAAATGAATGTGAATATTTTTTTCTGCCAATATTTGCAGTGAAGTGGCGAAATATTTCTTGACGATATCGGTGTAATATTTATAACATGCAAATAACCGAATATTTAGCTAATATTTTACACCAATATTTTCAATATTCACTAAGATTATGCCAACAGAAACATTAGTGGCCTGCTAATACTTTGCTACTGGAACAAAAATTGAGAAATTTCTAACAGTCGAAAATTTCTTCGAATAAGTCTTTTGATATTCGTTCAATATTTGATTTAAATAAATTTGATTTGACATAAACATCTGAAATGTATGGAAGTTGATTGTCAAACTCATTTCGTGTCAAAGCTCTTGTTATAAATTAATATTTTAATGGAAGTTATGATAATTGATTTCCTAAATCAGATAAAACGTGGAATTATTAAATTTATCTCCACTGAAAATCAAATTTCCGGATAAATCACTGCAGGATAATCGAATTATTTTAACGCAACTTATACTTTTGTAAAATGTTGTCAGAAATATAGAATTAATGGGAGCTCTAAAAAATTATAGATTAGATCTTTAAATAATGTAATACAATAAAATAAAATGATGAAATTGTTTAAATAATTGCGTAACAAAGTTCAATTCATGGATCAAACGAAACAAAACTGCTTTAGTTATCATTTGTTAGTTAATTTTAATTAATATAAAGACATTATTTTATATTTGAATAAATTAGTAGATTCTAACGAAATCATGAAAATAAAACTCGTAGTCTTATTAAATGTACCCTGTTGGCAATTCTGCAAAAGCCCATAGGTGGAATATTAAAGTAAATAAAGAAATAATATAATTATAGACGGTAGTGAATAACTTAATAAACAAAATACAAAACATGAATGAAAATAAATAAAACTGTTTGGGGAAATTTATGTTTGCGTAATTAATTTTAATTAATGAATAATTCATTTAATGAATCACTACATTATAAATGAATCATTCTAGCAGAATTTTTCACTTTTATTTAATGCAGAGTACAACTCAGATATTTATTGTAACTTTACGAACAGCTATGTGTAAAAGTTGTAAATGAATAAAGGCGAAATATTAAATATATTGATAAAAATATACAAATAAATACTAAACTAAATTAACTACAACTGATGAATTAAAACAAGAAAGTGCTTACTTGTTTATCGCTTATTTAATTTCTTTCAACAAAGTGTATTTTTCCATTTTGTTTTGTAAAATTAGAGATGCAAAAATAACAGATATGAATTATTACGAAAGTAGGTTACATAAAAGTTTTAATATTACCACGTGTTTTTCGGAAATAAAGGGATACTTCTGCTTAAATGTTCTGAAAACTATGAAATAAAAACTCTGTGGCCATTTGAAAACTTTCTTCGATATCATTCATATATATTGAAATATATTACAGCAGAATGTAATCAACATCAGTTTATGACAGGGCCAAGCAATTCGTGTAATTATCAGCTTTAGTTCATGAGTTACAGTGCACAATAGATGCTCACAAACAGAGACAGTGGCCCAAAACTAATGAAATTGTGTTTGAGTCATCTCAAAACATGAGAATCCACCAAAAATCACAAGAGAAATATTTTTATGAGCCCAATAATTTTTTCTTGTAAATATACAAGAAAATTAAAAGTTAAAGAAAATCTAAAAATAACTAGTTAGGGACCGTTCAAGTATTACGTAAGCACTAAAGGGGGAGGAGGGGGTCTAGAGTCTGCTTATTTTTTCTGACAAGGGGAGGGGGGGGTCACGACGGTTCTTACGTAAACATTAAACAACTAAGCAACTGCAGTTCAAATTCAACAAGCAAACAAAGTATGATGGGGAAAGAGCGTTCTACAGTCCATTCGGAATTCGCCGTTTATTTTCGATTTTATACTTTGCTTATCCATCGGCAGTCGCGCGACCCCATACCTCCCACTCGCCCTTACTCTTCATTGTTGTCTGTTAAGTTGTGTGCCAAGTCAAGTACATTGCAAGACTAGAAAAACACAGGAACCGGTGTGGCTGGGTTATGTTGCCAGGGTAACTGGTCAGTTGACTTTATTTTAGGTAAGTCCGGTATTTTCTTTTCTCCCGCTTAATCGGTCATGGAATTCCGGGAATTTTTACAGAATTTCTGGAAATTTTTGTCGTTTCACTCCTATTGTCAAACTTCCTTCTCTATATATTTAGGAACTTTAGAAAGCAGAAAACCTACTTGGGGTTTTTCTTGTTTCAGATACACAGCACAGATATTTATTGTTTTAGCTCAGTTGCATAGTGAATTTTTTATTGGTTCATAATTTTAGTTATGATACTTAGTTATGATGCTTAGCGAGTAAGTTAAGACTTCTTGTATATCTTGTTTTATTGTTCAGTGTGATAAATAACAATATATTTAAACCATTTTGTATTCTGTGATTTGTTTAATGCAATAAGCAACAATATATTAAAACTATTTTATATATTTTGATATCAGAATCCTTATATGCCTATATAAATTTGTAGGATTAATAATAACTTTTTTATAAGTCAAGAAGTATTGATGTAGAAACTCATAAAATCTTACGTAAGCAAAGGGGGGGGGGGTCTAGCATTTGCTTATATTTTCTTACAAGTGGGGGGAGGGGGTACAAAATGATTAAAAATTTGCTTACGTAATACTTGAACGGCCCCTTACATGTGACAATCCCGAAAATTTCTTCTATCTTATGCATGTTAATACTTATTAAAATGCATTGCTACGCTAATGCTAAATTAAAATGCAGCATAGCAGCGCCACCGGTTAGGTGAATTTAATCAAAATCTAGTCAGCAACAACCTATGTCAACTAGAACTGAATCTGAAGTTTGATGAAAATCTGTGCATTAGTTTTTGAGATAGAGCTATTGCAAAATCTTAAAAAAAATACGGCATAACAACGCCACATGTTGGGCAATGTATGCCAAAAACTAACCAGGATTAATTCTTTATCAGATACTAACCGAATCTGAAGTTTGATGAAAATCCATGCATTAATTCTTTAGTTCTTGGGATACATTTATTGAGAAAGCGTGAAAAATGCAGCATAGCAGCATATGTTGGGCGATTTACACCAAAAACAAAACAGCACTAATCTATATCAGGGACTGATTAAATCTGAAGTTTTAGAAAATTTCGTGCATTATTTCTTGAGATGAGCTATTGCAATAATCACGAAAAATGCAACATGGCAGCGCTACGTTTTGAGCGATTTGCACCAAAATGTAATAATCACTATGTTATGTCAATCACTAATTAAATATGATGCTTTATGAATATCTATGCACTTGTTCCTTCAGATATGGCTATTGTGAAAATTGTCAATAATGTGGCATTGCAGCACCACATGTTGAGCGATTTACACCAAAAACTAATCAGTTCTATTTATATCAAGGTCTAACAGAAGTTTTGTGAAATCCCATGCATTATTTCTTAAGATAGAGCTATTGCGATAATCACTAGTAATGCATCATGGTAGCGCCACCGGTTGAGCAATTTGCATCAAAACGTAATCAGCACCATGTGATATCAAGTGCAACTGAATCTAAAGTTTTATGAAAATCCATGCTATAGTTCTTGAGATATGGCAGTTATGGGAATTGTAAATAATGCAGCATAGCAGGGCCACCTGTTGAGAAATACACACAAAAAACTAATTTGTTCTGGTTTATATCAAGGTCTAATAGAATCTAAAGTTTTGTGAAATTCAGTGCATAAGTTATTGACATAGAGTGCTTACAAAATTTTTGTCACATACAGATACGGACAGATTCACAGACAGACTGACTCACAGACACGCATTTTGTAGAAACATGTTTTTCGGGTTTTCTGACACATAAAAACGTGTAAATCTGTCGAAAACCGGATTTCGAAAAGTTTTGCCATCCTAATATTTTCCCATACTTTCTTGTGAAGATAAAACAAGATAAAAATTCAATAAAGATAATAAGGTAATAATAGAGTATAACGATAACACACATTTATGTAGAAAAGAAAGCAAATTACCTCTCATAAATCCGTGTATATAAAATTGCTTAAGTGGTACTACAGGGTTACTGAATGTATTTATTGCCCAGGATATTGTTTGTTTAAAGATTGGAACTTTGTGAGACGCATGGTGTTTTCTTTGTGCATTTTATTGATTTACAACCAAGAAGTCTTGTCGTCCATCGTTTTGAAGGATTTGTAATTGGAAAGTCAGCAAGAGTGGCTTTTTCTCATTATTGGTATTGACCCAGCAATTTTACCACATAAGAGTGACGGAGGGATATCTTAAGACTGATGAATAGCAGACGCGTTGGTAACCCTTCTCCAGTAAAGTAACGAAAATTAAAAAGGGACTTCTCCAGACTTAACAGATGAGATGGGGAAAATGAGATTAAGATTCATGGATAGTAGTAGGTAACTAAGTAATGAATCCGTGTATATTTGTTTTTAGATTATTTCCCGATGTCAGTTTTAATAATCTATTTCAATTTTATTTTTGCTGTAAGTTTACGATTGATTATAATAAAGTATGTTAATTTTAAAAAATGTATATTTTTCTCACGTACATGATTATAATCCCTTGTTCTGATTCTCTACGCCAAAGTGATTTAGAAAATGGAAATTAAATACTCGTACATTTATAATGCAAAGAGAGAGAGATTAAGTAGAAAACATATTACAAATAAAGTAATATAAAAAGAAATGCAATGTTTGATTTATATTGAACAAATAAAGTGATTTAGTGAATGGAAAACTAAACACAATGGAATCATTTAAAAGTGAAATAGTGAGTGAAGTATGTGTAAAACTGAAATTCTTCACTATTAGTATTAGGTTTAATCAGTGAAATATTTTAATCTTCGATAGAAAGTAAATATATATTAATATTAGTTACGCTTTTCATTAAACATAAAAAAATAATTCAATGTAAATAAAAGATGATGAAGATAGCCCAGTGTGTTTTTTATAAACAAACAATTATTTATATATATATATATATATATATACATATATAAATAATATAAATAATATATATATATATACATATATAAATAATATGTATATATATATACATATATATATAATATACATATACATATATATATATATATATATATATATATATATATTATATATATATTAAGTTAACCTATTGATAACGAAGGTTTGAATTTTAAAATGAATTTTAAAATGTATGGAATTCAGGAAGAAAACATAAAAGATTGGGGTTAGTCTTATTTGGTTTTATTGCTAGAGAGAGAAAAATCAGACTATAAAAGTTAACTCTGGAACATTCAAGTAAATTTAAAACGTATCTTAGAACAATTATTAACTCATAAATCGAAATATATATTTTTTCTAATTACGCATGCTATATTTAATGGGTAATAAAAAAAGGACATAGGATAAACTGATACTACAGTAGCAGAATTTATGTTTGAAAATTACAGAAATGTAATCCAATTACTGCTATTACACATATATATAACTTTACATAAAAAAATATAAAATAAATATATATAAATTCATAAAGTGAAAAATATTTTTTTACAAAATAGTAATAAGAAATTAAGTTAAGAGCGTAGTATTTACCATGCGTATTATTATATTTATGTACATTAATTTGATTTTTTGGAGTCGGTGCCAGCCAAGCCAATTTCAAAATTAAAATTAAGTATCCAAATCAAATCGTAAAAGAATAAGGTTGAATTTTTTAACTAAATATTAAATCGTAGAAAAACTTGTAAATACTTGGATGTGTGGCTATTGAAAATTACATGTAACCTGGCTTAGCTGGTACCGATTCCAAAAAATCAAATTAATGTACATGAATATAATAATACGCATGGTAAATACTACGCTCTTAATTTAATTTCTTATAACTATAATCTAAAAAAAATATTTTTCACTTTGCAGAAGTTTTTGAAGTCGGTTAATAAAAATTATAATACGGAAAAAAAAATTGTAAATTATACACGTATGTCAGGAGGGGGTTCGAACCCACGCTGTAAATTTTATTTGGTTGGCACCACTATTTTTAGAAGATTTAAGTTTAGTTATTTAATCCCGAAAATGCATCATTTAAATAAAATAATTATTGCTTTTCTTTTTTACCGGTGTCAAAAACAGTGCTGAATGCACCTTTTGAAGCGTCCCTAAAAAGGGACGCTAGGCACTAATGGGTGAAATCTTGCACCTTAGACCGCACTCCCATCTGACTGCACGTATATTGTCCTGACTGCACTCCACTCGGCGAGCTTATTCAATGTCCATGTTACTTTTAATTTGCAAGAAATTCCTAATTTTATTAGTTTTTGCATAATTACTAGAAAAGTACTGAAAAAATTTCGATGAAATAAAAGTGGTACCAATTCGAGTAAGCTCTTTAACACAAAAACGAAATTAATCTGTTGGATAGTTTCGGGGTAATCAGTGAAAATGTAAAAAAATATGTATACATACGCGTCGAATTGATAACCTCCTCCTTCTTTTTTGAAGTTTGTTAATAAAAATTATAATACGAGAAAAATTACACAGACCTGCAAATTGAGAGTCATAACTTCCTCTCTAGACTTTGAGAGCTGATTTTAGTGTATTTTGGTGCGCTGATTACGAATATGTACTTAGTTTTTTCCCATCACCTTCAGATTTTTCAAAAAAGATACAGATAGAAAATAGAAAAAAAAAAACACACGTTTTCACATAAAAAATATTTATTTTAAAAAGTACATTACTTTTAACATAAAAACAACTAAAATATAATAATAACTTATTACTGATCTAAATTACATGTAAATTTTATTTGTGGAACCTGCTCCCTTTTTCCCGGAAGCTTCGGTTGTACGATTTTCGCTTAATTTTCCAGTTTGGATCGTCGCGCTTCAACAACCAGCAGTAGTCCGCCATCATGCTAGTATTCCAACTTTCTTGATACCAGACTTCTAGCTCTTTCAAATCTTGGTGAAATCTTTTGCCTTGTTCTTCACTAACAGCTCCTAGATTTTCTGGAAATGTGCGAATTTAAGAAATGAAGTTTAATGATCATATTACAACCCATTGCACCAAAATTTGTAACCATTTTGGCCACTATTTGTTTAGAGTCGGAGCTTTTATTTTCCCCAAAAAGTTTTTCACCATTTCCTTAAATGAGTGCTATGCTTGCAACTCGATATCATTAAGTTTTTCATCGAACTTGCATACCGCCAGCTCTGGCGTGTGACATCACGTGCATAAGGTCCATTTTCTAAATCAGTGCGGGTATTTATACAAAAACCCTTTGGTTTATCTTTATTACACCCTTTTCGACTAATATTTACAACAATTAGATTATATTACCTAATCATTATGTATTAATGAGCTTATTACTAAATTAAGTCAAAATGACCCGTTTTCAACATGGTTAATGTGAACTACTTATACTTATTATGTAGTAATTAACAAATTACTGTTTTGAAGTAATTTTTATGTCACCTTACACTAATTAAATGCAATAAAAATTAAGCTGAAGTAATTTAATGACGTTTTATAAATTTTAAAATGTAGACGCTCAGACATTTTTCAGCAAAATCTTAAATATTCAATATCAAAAAATCCTGACGTGATGGAACTTTTTTATTATTTTTCTCGTAATCAGCACGTCAGAAACTATAGAAAACGTTACTCAGATTTCAAAGAGGAAAATCTTTGCAGACCTGTGTTATTGTAAATTGTACATGGATGTAAATTATGTCGAGAGTGGGGCTCGAACCCACTCCGCCTTTTGAGATACAGAGCTTACATCTGGTACCTTAGACCGCTCGGTCTTCCTGACTGCACTCCATTCGGCGAGCTCATTCAACGCCCGTGTTACTCGTAAATTGCGAGAAAACACTAATTTTATTAGTTTTTGTCTAATTACTGAAAAAGTACTGAACCAATTTTGATGAAATGGAAATGGTACCAATTCGAGAGTAACTTTTTTCATTTAACACAAAAACTAAATTAATCGGTTGGATAGTTTCGTAGTAATCGGTGAACATACATAGAAAAAAAATACATACGCGTCGAATTGATAACCTCCTCCTCCTCCTTTTTTGAAGTCGGTTAATAAAAATTATAATACGGAAAAAAATATTGCAAATTGTACATCTGTATCAGGAGTGGTTCTTGAACCCATGCTCTCTTTCGAGAACCAGAGCTTAAATCTGGCGCGTTAGACCGCTCGGCCATCCTGACTGCACTCTATTCTGCGAGCTTATTCAACTCGCATGTTACTTTTAATTTGAGAAAAATCACTAATTTTATTAGTTTTTGCCTAATTACTAAAAAAAGTATTGAACCAATTTCGACGAAATGGATGTGGTTCCAATTCGAGAGTAACCTCTTTCATTTAACACAAAAATCAAATTATTCGTTTGGATAGTTTCGGAATAAGCAGTGAACATACATAGAAAAAATATACATACGCGTCGAATTGATAACCCCTCCTCCTTTTTTGAAGGCGGTTAAAAATTACAATACATGAAAAATATTGCACACACGTATGTCAGGAGTGGGGTTCGAACCCACAATTTCATTCTAGAACAAGAGTTTAAATCAAGTGCCTTAGACCGTTCGTCCATCCTGACTGTGTTCCGTTCTGCGAACTTATTCAACGTCCCTGTTACATTTAATTTGCGAGAAATCACTAATTTTATTAGTTTTTGCTTATTTACTAAAAAAGTACTTAACCAATTTCGATGAAATGGAAGTACCAATTAGCCAAATAGTACCAATTTGAGAGTAACCTCTTTCATTTAACACAAATACTAGTTTAATCGGTTGGATAGTTTCGGTGTAATCGATGAGCATGCATAAAAAAATACATACGCGTCGAACTGATGATAACCTCCTCTCCTTTCTTTTTGCCGGTTAAAAAAATTATAATTCGGAAAAAAACACTGTATATTATACACATATGTCAAGAGTGGGGTTTAAACCCACGCTTTCTTTCGAGAGCCAAAGCTTAAATCAGCCGCCTTAGACCGTTAGGCTATCCTGACTGCAATCTATTCGGCGAGCTTATTCAAGGTCGTGTTTCTTTTCGTAAGACTATTATTTTAGTACTCTTTCACTAATAAAGTATTGAGACTATAAAAGATCTCTGATACTCTGTGCTAACGGTTAAATAACAAATATTCTTAATAGCAAAATGAGTATTTAATTTGTAAAATATATATGTAAAAAGTATAATACGGAAAAAACTATTGTATACATATATGTCAGGAGTGGGGTTCGAACCCACACTACCTTTTTCGAGAACCAGAGTTTAAATCTGGAGCCTTAGACCGCTCGGCCATTTTGTCTACATTCCATTTAGTGAACTTATTCAGCACTTTTGATTAGAGAAAAATCACTAATTATATTAGTTTTTGGCTAATTACTAAAAAAGTACTGAATCAGTTTCTATGAAACGGAAGTGGTACCAATTCGAGAGCAAGCTCTTTCATTTAACACCAAAACCAAATTAATCGGTTGGATAGTTTCGGAGTAATCGGTGAACATACATAAAAAAAATACATACGCGTTGAATTGATAATCTCCTTTCCTTTTTTGAAGTCGGTTAAAAATATACAGAACTGTTAGAAATGCATTAAAAAGAATCCCGAATATTAAATATGCTAAATTCAAATCCAAGCCAAAACTACTCGTACAAAAGCATCAAATTGATGCAAGACTAAAATACGCCTCGTTCATTGTCTTGAAATTAATTCTATTTCAATTCTTTACAATCACTGAGCAAGACTTTAAGAAATGACTATCATTTTTTTCTGTTGTGAATAGGCGTTTAAATTTAATCATAACTACAATTTTTTGTACAGCGTTTTTAAAAGTTCTTGATATATAACCCCACAAGTAATACTAATAAGAAAGACTTCCAGTAACAGTATATTAACTTATTGCAGGTGAATTGGCGTATTTTATTACAATATTTTAACAGTACAAAGTGTTATATGTGCTCTCTCTTTATTATCATTAATGTTGAAATTCGATGTTGTTGATATCTCTGATTTTGAAGCTCATTAGAATATCATAGAATAAAATTTTTGTTCTGTCCCTGTAAAAAGAATTAGATGCATTGTGAAAACTTTTTTAAGTCTGGAAAGTGCATTGTGCACTTTAACACCATATTCGAATTTCCTTACGCTCGGTTAGTTTTTATAAAAGTTAAAACGTAAAGAAATATAGATATATATATATACCACCATAACGAGTGATATCAAACGAACAAAGAGTAATAATAAGAAAAATTTTATGAAAATAGGAGCATATATTAAAACCTCATACGTGAACATACATACAATAAATACATGCAAAAAATAGTTGTACAACCTCCCTTGTTGGAATTCAGTTAAAAATAATCCTAGACATTCCAAAAATTTAAGCTGTTTCATAATAATAAAATAAAAATTAAATTTCTACAAACTTAAACTTTTTGTTATTTTTTAAAGTGTCACACCTCTTTAAAACTCAATTTTTACATCAAATTTTACTCAAAATATATTTACTATCGAAACATGGTTTTCTGTTCGTTGATTCCATTTGCGAAGATAATAGAATAAATATCTTAGAGTATTAACCCCCTAATTCCCAGGGTAGAATATGTTCTAGATATTCTGTAATCCAGAGATCCTGAATTCATACGAGAAAATTTTAGTAATGCATTTCGCGTTATTTAGAAAACGAAATGAATGTTATTAAATAAAGCAAATATTATTATTTTAATTTTTTTGTATTAATTTGGAATATCCCAATTAATAAAATCGACTAATTCGAAACACTAGTGGTATCAGATATGCTACCATGGGCATAAAAGGATTACATCTGTCATATTATTACATCATAAAACATATTCTATACTGTTATCTTTTTCTTTTCTAATAATTTAATATATAAAAAAATGTTTACTAAGAATCTTATATGACTACAACGATTTCATAAAAAATGTTTTCAAAATATTGCGACAGTATTTTAATTATGTGTTTATTTTATGATTTCTATGTTTTTTTAATGAATATATTTTTATCTTAAAGTTAATAGTTATATATATGATTTTTATGAACTATGATATTTAAATTTATAAAAATTCAATAATAATACTATTAAAAATTCTGCATACTTGTTTTAACCATGCGTAAATTATAAGCCTTATGTGAAATGTGTGAATTTCTAATTCGTAAATTTAATTTTGAAATTTTATGCAATCATTGGTGAATGTGAAAACTTGTAACTTGTTGTAATTATTTAAACACTCTATGTCCTAAATTATAAATAAAGGAAAATGTTACCTTCTTCACTTTGCACTTAAAATTATTCTTATACTTTTTCCAGTATAGTACTTGTAACTTTTTAAACCCTGTAATATGTCCAAAATTATAAATAAATGAAAATGTTATCTTCCAGACTTTGTACTTAAATGATTCTTATGCTTTTTACAGTATATTATTTGCAACTATTTAAACCTTTTGTGTCCTAAGTTATGAAAAAATGAAAATGTTACCTTCATGACTTTGCACATAAATGATTTTTATGCGTTTTATAGTACATTATTTGTAACTTTTTAAACCTTTATGTCATAAATTATGAACATTTTACCCCCTTTTGCGCTTAAATGAATCTCATTCTTTTTTCCAGTATTACTTTTAAAATTTTTAAGTCATTTATGTCCCAAAGCAGGAATTAATGAAGATTTCTCCTTTTAAAAGATTTTTCCTGTATTTTTGTAAATATTTTAGAAAACTTCTGTAATTATAAATATGTTTTACAAAATATTACGTATGTAAAATTCATTAACTTATGTATTATTATTTTTCTTTTTAGGTGAGTAAAATGTCTACAAACCTTTCATCATTTGGCAGAACCGAAGTAATATGTTTCCTTTATGTATTGTGCATTACAAATACATTCCTGAATATGTTTAATTCTTTTGTTGTATTTATTAAACTATATTGTTATGACGGCTTATTTTGAATTTCTTATTGTTTTTTATCAAATACAATGGTATGAATAATAATAAGTTCATATAAACAAGTGAATTTGAGTTTTACAAATGAAAATTTGCACACTGTTTTCGTAAACCTCGTATACTTTCGGTTCCTGATTGGTCCTCTTCTGAATAGGTTCTAAAGATAACAGGAAATATTTTGGTATCAGCTGTCAGCATCAAGTTACCTTGAATTTTTTTACCTTGAAGTTTTTCTTATTTATGAAGATAAATTTGCTTCAAATTTTTAACGGTGCTCGGATACAGTTTATTAGATGGATAGTTTCTCCATTTTATTAGCTTAAGAGGCTTCTTCAGTTAAGTGAAAAGACCCGTATTGTAATGCTAATCTTACGGAAAAAATTTATAAAGCTATCTTAGTTGCATTTCAATAGTTTTCAACGATTTTTGTTTGTATTGGATAGCTGAGATCGATATTTAAAAAGACACTTTTTTATTTTTTTCAATTTTGTTTGCAGATATTGTTAATGAAAACACTTTCATTTTCGAAACCAGTTTCGAAAGTGGAAATATCTTCATAAAACAAATCTGCAATCAAAAACGAAAAATTAACAGCCTTTGTACAGATCAATCTCTGCTATCGAGCGCAAAAAAGTCATTTAAGAATATTGAAATGCAATAAGAAATTTATAAAGATACAGAGATATCTTTATAAATTTCTTTTATAAGATTAACATTATGCAGCGTCTCTTTTAGCTTAAATGATACTAACCTCTTAAACAAATTTGAGAAGGTATGGTCAAAAACTTTTATAAGATGATTAGTTTTCATAATGCAATAACTTAACCAATTTTTAGTTGTGGCAGTAGTAAACATTTCAAAATCATATTAACCATTTATACATGAAATAATGAAAAATTCATCTGCCTAATTCTGAATTTTTGAAGATATTCGTGATCACTAAATAAATTTTGGAAAGATTTCGGCGTTAACATCAATAAATTAAGTCGATATTTATAGGATTTTCATAGGCAACTTATAACACCATCTGAAGCATTACTTTAAAATAGGGGCCTTCAAATTTTAGCCAGAAGCACCACTAAAAGACCACTGCGATATTTCAGAAAAGAAAACGTGACTCGTTTAACCTCTTCAGTCCTGGAGTACCCATTTGGGTATATTAAAACAAAAGCCAAAATTACACCCAAAATTTTTTTATAAATGCATGGATTTCTGTTAGCACTATTCAGATACATCACAGTGTCCTATATTACCAATAAATGTGCTATATGTTTGAAGATGGAGGAACCATGTGACTTTGAAAATGGAACATTTCCAAGATGGATGACATAAACAATTTTCCAACGACTTCACGCCAAAGTATGTGAATAATACAAATTTTTGAGTGAATTAAAAACAATATATTGCATTTTTTATAAACTATAATGTTTCAAGAATGATTTGGAGTTGTTTATAAATGTTGTTCATATGTGCATGGATGTGAAAAACATCTGTAAATATATTGTACCCATTTGGGTACAATGGGTCTTAACTATACATTTCCAGCTAAAGAAACAAATTTTCTGCGCAACTATTGTGTACACTTGGTTATTAAAAAAAATTTTAGGAACGAATAAATTATTTAATTTAGTCTTACAAAACAATTTAAAAGGACTTTTTTCATTTTTTAAAATAATATGAAGTAATATACTGAATTTACTGCTAAAATATGTCATAATTTTTAATAACTTTAAAAATTTTCAACACGTTTTGAAAGGTTGTATAGTGTGGAGCGAAAAAAAATTTTTTTTGAAAATCAAAAACGGGTAGGTGCCAAAAGTTGCCTTTATACTAGTACATCAACTGCGTGAAATTTTACCGCTGAAAAAAAATGGCTTGAGTCTGCGCTTTTGCTCCAAAAATCGAAATTTTCGGTAAAATTTGTCATTTTTTGACATTTTTTCAAAAAAAATTAAAAACTTCCTACAGAGCTGGTTAGTATTTAAAAGTGTTGCTTAGACCTTTATATTTATCTTCTTAACATATTTAAACTATAAAACAATATCTGTAGTCTGTATAATTGGAGCAAATTTGACAATTTTTGTGAAAAATCAGCGTTAACCTCTCTATCGGAGCATACAACGAAATGTTGTTTTGAATGCATTTCTTACTTAGCTGCTTTCAAAATTACTGTGTATATAACTCATAGAGGTGGTTGCATTATCTTACCCGTCTCAACCACCCAATCATCTAGGCCCAGTGTTTTATTTATGTATTGAATTGTTATGTTTTTCCCGAAGACGCGTATAAGTTTTTTATATATCAAAGTAATTTATCTCTTCTTTGTATTCACTGACTTTAAATGATTTGGATCATGCTGATGTGACCTGCTGCACTTATATTTTTTATACCATGTATAACAGAAGAGAAGCTGAGTAATGTATTGGGTATGTTCTTAATTGAACCTATTCAGAAGTCTATTATCTTCATTAAAATTTCATGCAATTAGTACATTATGATTGGAAGTTTTGTTATCACAACATTCTTTAAATCAATTACATTTTATATGCAATGATTTGCCTAATAATTGATTGTATGAATTCAATTTCTAGTATGTCATCATTTATTGAACCTATTACATTGAATATATGCTGAGAAGCTAGCTGTTTAATATTATGACGATCGTCACAGAGGATTGCAAACAAAATTTGCGTGTAAAACAACAATATTTCTAAAGAAGTTTTAGCATGCTTTATGCCATTTCCTGTGTTGTTCCGTAGTCTAGTAATTTCTAATAACATATTAGATCTATTATTCAGGTGTGTTGTACATTTGGTATAAAACATCCCGCGATATAAACTTGGATTATACATTTTGTGAGTGAACATATAGACGCTGATTGCCAATCTGTGCTTATATAAAGCGGAAAATTTTATTAACTTTATGAGCTGTCTTTTGTGTGAGATGTTTTCTAATTTTTTATTCCCCATTCTTTCTGAGAAACAGCTTTCCTTATGAATTAGCTTTGCAATCTCCGGCAGAAATTTCTAGTCTGTTCTGAGTATCTTTTTTCTCAATTTGAGAAAATAATTTTTCAAAATTATTCTCTATTTTATAAAAAAAAATTGCAATAGGAATGAATAGTACGTAGACAAATATTTTCCTTATTGATCCAGTGAATCCATTCAAAATTATACACAATTCTATGCTTACCCCATGCAAAATGGTTCACAGTGACAAATAAAATTCTCCTAATTTTAAATGAGCATTTATAGTCGATTAGAATCCGTACATTCCCTCATAAAGTTCTATGCATTATAATTTTTTGCCCAGGACATTTCACCATCAAATGTTGTCCATTCATAAAAAGGGGATCTAAAAGTTAATAGGAAATTACCTGAATACGAAAACACTTAGAAAACGGCATAAAACTAATGCAAAAAAAAGGTTATTCACAACAGCGGTTGCATTACACATGGCGAACAAATTTTCATTGCAATTCTCTCTGACGATCACCATCACATTAAACAGCTCGCTTCTCAACATACAAAAAGTGCAAAAGTAGAATAAATGATAGCATACTTATAGTTGAAATATCTGAAATCATCTTTGAAGCAAATCATTACGTAAAAAAATACAATTGACTGAAAAAATGTTGTGGTAACAGAACTTCCATTCACTATTCATCAACTGAATGTAAATTTGATAAATATAGTAGATGGCCGAATAGATCCCTTTAATAATATTCCCGTACATTACTCCGCTTGTCATTTTTTTGTATAAACTGTAAAAATATATATGAAGGTAGTTACAGCAGCATGTGGATGCAAAGAACAGATGAACTAGGTGAAAGCATCGAAAACATGCCAAATTTTTATAAAGAAAATCACAAATCAATGTATAAATAAAACACTGTACTAAGATGATCGAATAGTTGGGCCGGGTGGTATAGGAAATATAGCCACCTCCACGACGCATGTCCAAGGTAGTTTTGAAAACAAGAGCTGTATTAAAAACAACAATTCGTTGTATGAACCAATATAGTGGTAATACTGTTTTCTTACTAAAAGTTGTCTGTTTTGCTCCAGCTATAGGGAATAAACATATTGTTTTATAGTTTAAATATGTTAAGCAGATAAATATAAAGGTCTAAGCAACACTTTTAAATACTAACAGCTCTGTAGGATTTTTTCAATTTTTTTGAAAAAATGTCAAAAAATGACAAATTTTACCCAAAATTTCGATTTTTGGAGCAAAAGCGCAGACTCAAGCCATTTTTTTTCAGCGGTAAAATTTCACGCAGTTGATGTACTAGTATAAAGGCAACTTTTGGCACCTACCCGTTTTTGATTTTCAAAAAAAAATTTTTTTCGCTCCACCCTATTGTATAGTTGTACAAGCCCTCATGTATTAGTCAAAAAAAGTCTATAATAAATGATACTTTATTAGAAGATTATTATTAAAAGGTATGTAGTATATGTATAGTGTTATGTGTAGTAGTATGTGTATATTATCTGTGGCTTCCAGTAATAATCAGGTAAGGCACATTTTTAATATTTTGAGTAATTAACGTTTAAAGTTTTTAAATGTCTTTTTATCATTACTTTTATAAAATAGATTAGAACTTAATAATTTTCATTACATTCAATTAGGATATAAGAGCTTCTCTTTTTTGCCTAAATAGTTATATAAAAATATTTTTTATTAATTGAGAACCAATAAAAAAAATTTCAATTTTTAAATGAAAATTTATAGTCGCCCTATGACGGGAAGTATTCATTTTTTTTCAGTAATATGGCAGATTAAAGCACTCTTTTAAAGCTATATTTTCCCAAATTATCTCAATTTTTTCAAAAATGTGCCATACCTGGTTATTACTGGAAGCCACAGATACATCAGATACATAGATAGATGTATAGTAACAAGATATGCATTACAATTATTACAAGATGTGTATAATGTTTTTGCGCAACACATAGCTTTAGGTAAAAAATCATTTAAGTTGTTTAAATTGATATAACTTTTAAACAATAAATAATTTTATTTTTGTAAAACAAAATTGGTTTTATTTGTTTAAAATATGACATTTTTAATCAATTGCGACCTGATGTACCCATATGGGTGCAAAAATTTTAACTAGTTAAAAATTTTAAAAATAAAAAATCAATTTTATTTTCTTTTTTCTAAGCCTAAAAGCACCATAATTTGCTAATAAAATAATTTTTCTATGCTGCAGATTTTTCTCGGGACTGAAGAGTTTAATGAAAGAAACTTTGCGATTAAATAAGGGGAAGAGTGCACTTCAGAGTTTTTGATGGCAAACGACTTTCAGACAATGAATATTAAAGAATCCTGCTTTAAATATTGGCTTTAATATTTAAAAAAATTAATAGCCGCGCATATAAATCAAGAAATTTTTCAGAATTGAAATTTATTACATTATCTCATTCAACATGAAGAAAGCTTGAGTCATATAACTGCAATATGAATTTTATATTTAAGAATATTTTTGCTTTACAACGGAAGATGTATTCGAAGCATGACATACTATGTAACGGGTCCAACATGCCCGTCACGTAAAAAAGTAGAAATGGCACTAAATTAAAAAAAAAAAAAAAAACATTAGATTTATTTAAAAGCTAATAAGTAATGAGGACTGCATTAGAGCAGGTAGAAATATATACATGTTAATTGTCTGACCGAAGCGAAGTCTTATACTCAGAGTACGTAACGATATTAAAAGTCAAAAAAATTCTTTCGTCAAGCAAATCTCAAAAAGTACTTGTCGGATTTTGATTCTGTTTGTACCAGTAGGTACCTATGAAGGTAATCTGGTGAATGCACCTACTACCAAAAATTAGTTCCAAATAGTTTAAAAGTTATATTTAAAAAACTGATAAAAAAGCACAATTTATTTGCATACGTCACAGAAATTTGGTGTGCGTCATTTTTCACCAGCTGGATATTTTCTTAGACAACCGAATCAGAGTACATAGAGCAAATACGAACGAAGCGAAGTCTAATACACAGCTACGAAATGATATTGAAAATAAAGCATAATTCTTACATCAAGCAAATCTAAAAAAATACACGTCCGATTTTGATTCTGATTGTAACAGAAAATACCCATGAAGGTAACCTACTGAACGCACCTACTAACAAAAATTAGTTTCAAATAGTTTAAAAATTTCATTTAAAAAACTGTAAAAAAGCACAATTTGCATACGTCACAGAAATTTGGTATGCGTCATTTTTCACCGGCTGAATGTTTTCGTTGACAATCGAATTAGTTGGAGTAAATAGAAAACATTTGCGCACGCAGTAATATTGAAGTACAATAAAACATATTAAAATTTATTAGGCAAGAAGAGAAATATGTTATCTTATCAAAAACATGAATGTGAAAGAATGTCAAGTTCGTTAAAAGTTTCGCTAATAAAAGAAATGAGATCTAACTGCAAACCAAGTTCTTTCGAAGCTCCTTAAATCATAGCTCCTGTCATGCAATAATATTCTTCAATTGCTTAAAATGATATGTTACGTTACTTGTTATTCAATAGAGCGACCTGGCAAGTTTTCTCTTATTCAAATTTATCTATTTAGTTGATCAGAACTTAAAGTTGATCACTTCCTTACCTTATTAATACTTTAACTTCAAGAAACTTAATCGAACACTCAATTGACTCAATCTTTGTCCGACACAAAAATTAAAGTTGGTGGCTGAAAACCTGCCAAGTCGCTCTATTGAATAACAAGTAACGTAACATATCATTTTAAGCAATTGAAGAATATTATGCATGACAGGAGCTATGATTTAAGGAGCTTCGAAAGAACTTGGTTTGCAGTTAGATCTCATTTCTTTTATTAGCGAAACTTTTAACGAACTTGGCATTCTTTCACATTCATGTTTTTGATAAGATATCATTATTTTTTGTCAAATCACTTCCTTTATTAGCGAAACCTTTAACGAACTTGGCATTCTTTCACATTTATGTTTTTGATATGATATCATTATTTTTTGTCAGATAAGTAGGTATTTGTTTCCTTTTTGAAATAAATAGGCTTAATATTAAATTAACTTTATTTAATATTCATCAATCTTACAGTTTTTCATGCTTTTATTCACTGTTTTTTTTTCAGTCAAATTTAAAAATTTTAACATTATGAGTACTTATGTTCCTTTAAATTCCACTAATAAGGATGTTTCTTTTACGTAATTGGGCACTACTTGATTACCTCGTCGACCAAAAAAAGTTTGTCGCCAACTTGGCGATATATAATTAAATTGACGACAAAAATTACGCGTCAAAAGTGATGCTAACTTGGCGCTATTTCTGGTGTTTCGCCAAATTCCCATAGATTCCCATTGTAATCTGGTAATTTATCCAATACTTTTGTTAGAGCAAGTACTGTCGCCATCATTTTGGCATCTTTATTTTGAAACGGTTCGCTAATTTCCCAAGATTGCTTAAATATTGCTATTTAGAAAGCTTTTAGAACGCTTTTAGCGCATTTTTACCCTTTTTAATTTTTGTATTTGTTAACAAATGTTCTTAGTGATCATTTATATCTTATAAGTAATGAACATGCCAAATTTTATGTTTCTAGGCCCTTAACATACAGACATCGCATTTTTAGAACGTTTTTTGCTCTTTTACCCCTTTGGATTAGTGGCATAGGCATAAGATATAGCCTACGTTGGAGCAAGGACTATCACCATCATTTTGATATTATTACTTAGATTGCTTTAAAGTCCCAATTTAGAACATTTTTAGAACGCGTTTCGCGCATTCCCCCCCCCTTTTAAATTTGGTATTTTTTAGTAAATGTCATTAGTGGTCATATATATCTTATAAATAATTAACATGCCTAATTTTGTGCTTCTATGCCTTTTAGTAAAACAAAAATCTCAATTTAGAATGTTTTTGGCTTCTGAACCCTTTTTGGTTACTGACACAGACATAAGATATAGTCCATGTTTGAACCGGGGAGAATACCATTATTTTGGTACCATTACTTTTGAAATTGGCTCGGTAGTTTCAGAGATTAGCCCCGATGGTCGTCAAAAGTGACGACAACTTGGCACTATTTTTGGTATTTTGTGAAATTCTCATAAACTCCCATTGTAATTCAATAATTTATCTTTTAACCACCATTAATGTTTAATTAATAGTGATTTCTGATTTTTTCCTATTTATAGATCCAATAACCTACCTTCACACCAAATTTCAACTTTCTAAGTCACCTAGAAGTAGTCAAACATTTCTATGAGTGAGTCAGTGAGTCAGTGGTAAAAATAGCGGTTTTCAGTCGCCAATTTCTCGTGAACGGTAAAAGATTTTTTTTAAAAATTGTAGGATTCGGAAATTAGAACATGGTCTTACACTACACAAAAAATTGCAAGTGTGTAGGTGAAATAGAATTTAAGTTATTGGGGGGTCGAAAGTGGCCCGAAATGGTTCGGATAATATAACCCACGGCCGGTGTGTTGCCTTTTACTTTGTGAACTTGGCTGACACACTGCCGTGTGTCTAGATATTTTTTCTATTTAAAAGAAAAAGTCATAAAAACATTGATTTTGAGATAATCTCTCAATAGCATTTTTTAATCGCCAAAAGAATATTTTATACTTCGCGTGTGAAAATTAAAAACAATTATATAAAATTCGATTTATGACGTCATTTCTACTTATTTTATTTATTTTTATAACACGCTTTCTTTTAACTTACATTTTGTTTGTGTGTGGAAGTCAATTCTCGTGACTTACTTTTTTGGCGCGATTTTCTTTTTTCTAACGGCAATTTGGCGAAAACCTTGTTTTCGAATACTGGTTACATGTACATTTTTAAATTATTTTCCATTATTTTAAAAAGCAATTTACAGTAAGTAAAAAATAAAAAATAATAATTAATAACCATAGAAACAAACGATTTACATAATTTTAAAAAAGAAAATGAAAGTAAAAGAACATTTTATTAATAAATGCGTGTTTGACATCTGTGCCAATTTTTCACCCATTTTCTGTAGGCAAAGATCTTTGAAATTAGGAATATGTATGTAATTTTGGGAGCAATAGAGAAATTGGACATTATTATTTTTTATTCGATTCCTAAGTAGGGCAATTTAAAGTAGTATCCTAAGTAGAGGGAATTTACTGAAACCCTTCAATCAAGAGCCCTTTGCTTAATTCTTTTACCGTCGGTTTTTCAAAAAAGAAAATTTTCGGTAAATAAATCAGGAAATTGTTTTGATTAAATGAGGTTAATTTTACAATAAAAAATACAGTGTATATGAATTATTTATTATTTTGTAATTCTAAGATTAAATTAGCTTATTTTCATCATTTCAATTTAACGCAGTATATGGCCAATTAAAGGTTTCATCTCACTTTCCTCCGCAAGCATTTGAATATTTTTTATCAGCATTCTCGCTCAGACTAATCCCTCTGAGGGAAGTCCTAGTTAATTATGTTTGATCACGCTTTCAAAACGATTAAAAGTTAAGTTACCTAACTTAAAATTCAACCCATGTTTTAAAAAAATGGCTTTTCAAAATGCATTCCAAACCAAACGCTATATTGTGGATCACTGTCACTGAAAATAGTATAATCAATAGTCAGATTAACGACCGTTAGTCTCTTCCCGCGCACAAGATATTAGGTATTGGACAACAACTCACGCTCTAGACTTTATTTATAAATATAGCTAGACATTAAAATAGGTAGAGTATTTTAAATTCAGTCTATACCGTCGATTAGCTAAATGAATTCAATTACAACTTTTTCAATTGTACATTAAAATACAGTTGGGAGACAAAAATATACTTTAAGAAACGCCTCAGGTCAAGGCATACAAGATCAAGACATTTTCTTCTGAAATCTATGTCGCAAAATATTTTAAATAATGTTAAGAGACAAGATCATGAAAATTTTTGAAACTTCTGTCACAAAACGCCTCTGTTAATCTCCATATAGACAAGATCATATTTAATACAGAGTGTTCCAAAAAGGATGAAAGGATCTTTAATTTCTTACGCGTTCCAGGAAAATACTCAATTTAAACACCAAGTTTTCGAAATAAGATTACATTAAATGAACAACCTCACATTTATTTTTAAAAAGTTCCGCTTTTCAATCTTTTATAATACCTCCCCCTTCCCCCACCGCGATGTATTAAATTATAGAAATCGAGTACCTTTCTTAATATTCAATTGCATAGATATTATCACTCGTGTTTTTTTTTCTTGCAATATCCCATACATTTATATTTGTAAATTTGACGCATGTTTTTCTTTCATAGTAGTCAGTTTTTAATTTAGCATAACTTTTCAGTTTTAAAGATACAAGTATGCAGTTTTCTGCAACGATCGTGTTACAATTTTAAACGAAAAATTCTGTAATTGATGAAGTTTTTCAAAAATGGTCGTGTAAAAAATTTAAAAATTGTAACTTATGACAGCTAATGAGAGGACTATTTCACCGACTGTTATTTTAAACATTTCTAAATCTTTCATTGCATTTTCTTCTTTTACAAGAAAAAAATTAAAGTGTGGATCTACCTTTATGCAGCACTCTGTATAGGGGCTTTATTCCTTCAATTTTGCTATTTTTATATACGAGTTGCAACAGTTTTACATTCTCGTACAATCGTTCCTTCAAATAAAAGTAATCAGCTGATTATAAGCAATCTGGGAAATTCTTGGAAAAATATAACAAGAACAAATTTATTAGGATAATTTGAAATCAACCCCCCCCCCCCCCCGGATAATTTTGAGAAATATTCTCATTTTTATTATAATTTCACATTTACTTCTGAAATTCGATTTTAAAGTGATTTTAAGAAAAAGCTTCGTGAAAATTTTATCTATTAATTTTAAAGGAAATTTAAGTCATATCTTTATTATGTACGCTATATTTATGAGAGTGAAATTTGTTTTATTTATACAAATAAATTATTTATTATTCTTTTTTGCTTATTTTTTATTCTAATGAACAGGAGTTTTTTTCCGTTTATTTCTTTTTTAGTTCATGACAAAAATAACTGAAACTATTTTTAGCATTTTTTACGCATAAAATTCATTCTGAACTCCCAGAGTTCTTTTTTAAATCTCCAATCTTATTACAAATATACAATTACATGTACATATATACTTACATCCACATACATCCACATACATCCACATTATAAATTTATGTAATAGTTACGCATGTATCGATCAAGTTAGCTGTTCTCATATTTTTCGATTTCAAAGTGTTTGGAAGAAAGCCAAGAAAGTATCGATTACTTTGGGGGAAGGAGATTAAAATAAACTTTCTGCTATCGTGGGGGTGGAATGGGAACACAATAATCTTAGGAACCCTCTATAGATCGTCCATGGGACTTTTCATTCTTCTCACATGTGCAAGATAGATTTAATTTAGTAAACAGCTGATCGTAAGAGTCTATTATTACTGATGTCTAAGAAGGTACTACTTTTCGAAGAAGAAACTTAATATGTTTTTGTTTGATAAATTTTAGAATTTTGGAGAGTCATAGAACTTAAAAGAATAAAAAGGAAGTAAAATAAAAAGCACTTTAATAAATTCATAATTTTTGACACTTCATAATCTGGGAAAGAATTTATTGTAATTTTTTTTGTTTTATTTTTACTGGTAATAAAAGAAATTATATTATATAAATCAATACCTGATCGGGCTTTGAGAGTATCTGTGTTTTATAGTTAAAAGCAAATAGTAAATTTTGTTGAGAATGCCATAGGGGAACAACCATGCATGCAGTGTTGCCAGATGTGCTATTTTTTTTAAATATCAGATTCTTGATTGGCACCACTTTTTTGAAATTGCAAAATGCAC